>CM070025.1:12995691-13595691 GCA_036247105.1 Cirrhinus mrigala
ACATATTTATTTTTTGCTTTTTTCTGCTGATACCATTACTGCAGTATATTTAAATATATACATAAAGTACCAGGGATACAATATCCGGTAGAGTTATTTATTTATTTATTTATTTATTTTTGGCCAATAAAATTATTTGAATAATGTTGAATATATTATTGTTCAAGCTCAGTTTCTTGATTTCTGCATTTAGATCACTTAAAGCAAATCTTTAAATGTAAATTTAATGTTAAAGGTACTCTTAAAATTACCATATTTCATTTAGTAATTTAAAATGTTGTAATGCCTAAATTCACATGTAGCATTTAAAACAAGTTATTTCAATTCTTAAGTTTTATTTAAAAAATACAGTGTAGAATTGCAACTTTTTTGTATCAGACTTTTTCTTGCTGTTTTGAGTTTATATCTTACTCTCAACTTTTTTCTTGCAGTCCCATCTTTTTTCTTGCAATTTTTAGTTTATATTTCACAATTCTTTTCTTGCAATTCGGAAAAAAAAGTCAGAATTGCGAGATATAAATTCTGAATTGTGAGATAAAAAGTCGCAAAAACCTTTTATTGTTATTAATTTTTTTAAAATTCCAAATGGGCTTTTATAATATTGACCATGTTAATGCCAATAATATCATGAAATTATATAATTATTTAAAATAAATTTTATAATTTATAATTAGATAAATTTGCATTATTATGATAAATAATAATTATAAATAAAATAATTAAATTATTAATTGCGAGATATAAAGCCTGAATTGTGAGATAAAAAGTCGCAAATCCCATTTTAATTATTTTTTTGTTCCAAATGGACTTATAATAGCATGAAATTTTATATATATATATATATATATATATAGATAGATAGATAGATAGATAGATAGATAGATAGATACATACATACATACATACATACATACATACATACATACATACATACATACATAGATAGATAGATAGATCGATAGACAGATATTTAATATTGCATAAATGACCATCATTATTATATTAAATAATAATAATAATAATTATGAATAAAATAATTTCAATAATTAATTGTGAGACATTAAGTCTGAATTGTCAGATAAAAAGTTGCAAATAGCTTTTTAATTTTTTTAGGCCAAACAGGCTTTCATAATATTGACCATGTTAATTCTAATAACATGAGATTGTATAATTATTTTAAAAAATTATATATAGTATAAATAATTTATATTTATATAAATTATCATCATTATTATATTAAACAATTAATAATTCTAACAATTGTAAATAAAATAATTACAATAATTATTTTCAACTTTTGACAAGTTTGTAGAGTTGACGATAGTTTCTAGAGGGAAGTTTTCTCACTCTCCGTCTGTCTCTCTCTCTCAGTCTCTCTCTTGTTCTGTCTGACGCCGCTGACATCTCAACACTTCCTCTGTGCCTGCTGTCTTATGTTATCTGTCAGTCTGCCAATAACAGCACATGTTGAGTTATTGGAGCTTTGCTCGACATTAAACAATTAACTGGGTTTTGTTGTCCTTCCTCCCCCGAAAACACATGTACTTCAGTCACTGCAGTTCACCCAAAGCCTAGATAAACTTTCTGTCATTACAAGCATTACAGTTTGAGACAGTGCCAGTGCATGAGTCTCTCGGCAGCACATAGCTCCAATTAGCTTTGGGGCGAATGAAATGCACGGTATCCGTGACTCATGTAGGCATTAAAAGAGGCTCTATTTTTAAACTACGGAGGCTGCGAGTTGGACTTGGCCGACAAGCTAGTTAGCTGAGTATATCCTGAGCGGGCTAGTGTGAGTCTGCTGAATTTTAATGGGGATGCTGACAGTGTTGAAGGTGGAGAATTGTGTGACAGTGCTGCAAGGGAAGAGCTACGGGCGGCTTAGCTAATGGCGAGAGAAAGAAAGGTAGAGAAAAAAAGAGACGTGTCCATGTGTCCAGAACTGACCCTCTCTGCACTCTGCTTGATCAAACTGATGATATATTCACTGATACATACACAGTTGTACAGTATTGTTCAAAACTTTTTTTTAAAGATTTATAAAATTTTTTAAAGAAGTCTCCTATGCTCACCAAGGCTGCATTTATAAAAATACTCTAATATTATTAGGGCTGCCCTCGACTAAAGATATTTCTGGTTGACTAGTAGTCGTTCATTTTAAGTATTAGTCGACTATTAGTCAAACGTTTATTAATAAAAAATATAAATCATAATAAAGAGCCTTTAATTGCTTACAAGCCTAATAAACGCTTAAGCGCATGCAAAAAAAGCTTGCCACAGCGCACCGGCAGATATGATAATTATGAATGTGTCAGGGAAAAACAGCAAGGAGACTGCAATAACGTTTTAATAATTATTGATAAACTAGTGCTTTCTTTGTTTTCGGCATAAAGGAGAAGTCCACTTCCAGAACAAAAATTTACAGATAATGTACTCACCCCCTTGTCATCCAAGATGTTCGTGTCTTTCTTTCTTCAGTCATAAAGAAATTATTTGTTTATTGATTTTTGAGGAAAACATTTCAGGATTTTTCTCCATATAATGGACTGCTATGGTGCCCCGAGTCTGAACTTCCAAAATGCCTTTTTAAATGTGGCTTCAAATGATCCCAAATGCGGTTGTAAACGATCCCAGCAGAGAAAGAAGGGTCTTATCTAGCGAACACAATTGGTTATTTTCATGAAAATAAAACAATTTATATACTTTTTAATGTCAAACGCTTGTCTTGTCTTACTCTACTGAACTTTTTTCCGGTTCATGACAGTTAGGGTATGTTGAAAAAACTCCCATCTCATGTTCTCCCTCAACTTCAAAATCGTCCTATATCGCTGTTTTACCTTTTTTGTTAAGGGTGTTTGATCTTCTTTGCATGTTCACTTTGCAAAGACTGGGTCGGAACTTCTGCAGTGATGTAGGATGATTTTGAAATGATTTTTGAAGTTGAGGGAGAAAATACAATCTTGAACTGTCTTGAACCAGAATACACAGAGTTCAGGCAGAGTAAGATAATGAGCATTTGAGATGAAAAAGTATTTAAATTGCATTTTTTTAATAAAAATAACCGATCGTTTCACTAGATAAGACCCTTCTTCCTTGGCTGGGATTGTTAACAACCGCATTTGGGATCGTTTGAAGCCACATTTAAACTGCATTTTGGAAGTTCAAACTCAGGGGCACCATATCAGTCCATTATATGGAGAAAAATCCTGAAATGTTTACCTCAAAAAACATAATTTCTTTACGACTGAAGAAAGAAAGACATGAACTTCTTGGATGACAAGGGGGTGAGTACATTATCTGTAAATTTCTGTTCTGGAAGTGGACTTCTTTAAGAGATGAAGTCGTCGACTCATAATCTCCACAGTAGTGAGAATATTTGTTTTCTATTTGAATTGGTTCATTTAAAAGTAGACATTTCACTCTTTGTAGATATTTTTCATGTCTGTAAGACAAGTTTACATAGACTTTACATAGAATTTCATGGTCAAGTTCACAGAGACTGAGACAGCAGAAAGTGCATCCTGTGTGTTTATTTTACAAAAGCGCAACAATTCGTTGTTCTTGTGAGTGCACACAAATAAACATAGTCTTTACAGGTTTGAAAGATGTATTACTTTTATCTGTATGACCAAAATGATGGAGTATTTTAAGAACAAATGATCGCAGTGGCTCTCCATCCGTCATGCAGTGAGCGTGCTGCTGTTCAGCTTCTACACTCTACACAGACACTTCAATAGCGCACTAGGTTAACATTAGATTGAGCAGCCACATAAAGTTGCTACTATATGTCTTTCAGATGAAAAGCCATGTTTGAGATTGATAAATGATAGATGAGCGTCTGGATGTCCTGCCTGATGTACTATATTACCACATAGAGCAGCCATTAACGATCTGTCCGTCACGGAGTGCGTGACTTCGCCACTTCCTGTGGATTTTTTTTTTTTTTCTGTGACTAAGCAACTAATAACATTTTGGTCAACCAAGCCTCTTCTCGTCGACTAACTGTTAGCCGACTATTAGGGGGCAGCCCTAAGTATTATCAAATATTATTACAACTTAAAATAACTATTGAATATTGAATATTGGTTATACTACTGAATATATTATAAAATGTAATTTTTTCCTGTGATGTCAAAGCTGAATTTTTAGGATTTTTAGAATTTTTACTCCAGTCTTTAGTGTCACATGATCCTTCTATTTATATTATATGTCTTTACTGTCACCTTTTATTTGTTTAATGTAATCTTTACTAATAATATATGCATTTATTTATTTATTTATTTTTAATTTTACGGACCCAAAACTTTTGATTAGTAGTGAATCTTTAACAGTAAATATAATACTTATTCTCTTTTTTAAAATATGACTCATTTACACTGGTATCATAATTTTTCTTTTTTTTTTTTTTTATTTATTTAGAGTAATTTTTATAAGAAACAGGTTTAGGGCCCTTTTAAATCTGTTTTATGTTTTCGCAAACTCTGTTTTATTTTTTTCCAAATTCTGTTTATTCCGTTTTAATTTTTCTGGATTCCATTTTTTTCTGTTTTAATTTTTCTAGACTCTATTTTAATGGTTAAATTAACAGAAATTAATAAAAAAGCATGTCTAATTTATTGAAATTATGAAACAGTTTAACGCCAATTTATTAAAAGTTTAACAAAAAAGTTTAAGGCCCTATGATATACATTTTATTTTTTATGGATTCCATTTTATTGGTTTCGTAAGCATAATTTTCAATAATCAAAAGCATGTCTAATTTTTATTATTATTATTATTATTATTATTATTATTATTATTATTATTATATTTATTTCTCTTTCTTTCTGTCTTTTTCCTTTTTTTTTTTTTTTTTTTTTTTGGCAAATGTTGTGTTTTTACATTCTTGTGGTAAATATTTTTTTTTTCTGGTAAATATTCCTTAAAAAAAATAATGTTCTAATAAAAATTTGATTAGTAGTAGTAGTACTACTATAATTCCATTAAGTAATATATTTCTGTCACCATGTCTTCAAGTTAAACCGAACTTTTATTTTGACGGGCTGCTGTGAAGACCTTTATGTTTCTGTTTGTATATGATATGACAGTAGTTTTTCTCAAAAGAACAGTAAAATAATGACTCTCAGAGCAGTTCTAGAGATTATGTTTGTGTTCATGTACTCATATATTGAGGCGGCGGAGGCTGAAAACACTGGCAAGCGACACGTGCGCTTCAGCGTACGTGAAGTAAACAAAACCGTGCATCTGCGCCATTCATTCGCACAGAGACACGCAGAACATTTAGCTTCATAATAATATTGGCTTAATATTCACAGACACTTGTCCATAACTTAAGTGTACTAACCTACTTTTGATTTATTGAACCCAAATTTGGCCAATTTCATGACATATATACAGTGAATTCCTTTTTTATGACTGGATTCCGCGATTCCATCCACGTTTTCCGCATTGTGGAAATCATAGTGCACCACAGGCTGTAAATACATTTGTTTAAAAAAGTATGTCATCTTCACAAAATGAAAGATGTATTTTATTAACGAAATGGGTTGCCTCAATCACAAAATACATGGCTTGCATTTTGTAACATGTTGAATCCCAAAATATTATTTACAAAAAATATTTTCTGTACAAAATGCATTTTGTGATCCAATGCATTAAAGTAAAACTGCGTTTTATGTGACATATTTCATCCAGAACATGAAAGCGGTCTGGTTATACTTAGTGCCCCATATTCCCTGCTCATTGTTTGCATAAAAGCACATTGTGGCCCCTAAAGATAGCACGTCTGACACCGTCAGGCCTTTGAACTAGACTTGACATTGAGAGGCAGGACAACGCAGTAAAACTTCCACACAGACGCATTTGCACTAATTGCCATTTGGTGCAGAGAGGCTCAGATGGAGACTTGGAGAAACCAATAAGATTTCAAAGGGTCAAACAGAGCCTCTAGCCTCATTACATAGACACTGACAGGCTTACTTAACCCTTCGGTCACAGTGATAGAATGAGAGAGACAGACAAGGGAGAAGCAAGACTTTTAGCAAGCAGACGGTCTGATGCATCTTGACTAGATAGACATTAAATTTGCATTGAGTTGGGTTTAAGTGGCTCTGCCTAAACACTCTCACTTATGTTCACATGAGAAATTTTAGTGCTGTTTTAATATTTCTACAAAGAGTCTGTGAATTATTAACTGACTAAATATTGCCAGAGCTGAAAGAGCTTTCGGAGTGTGCTGCACAGGTACAGGGCTTGTATGATGAAATATGTAATGCAAGCTCTCAGTATATGCATTATTACCGTTGCACAGAATAACTTGATGCGTGATGTGTATTAAAAATTTCAGCAATAAGGTACAAGATGCTGTGCAATATTGTGAATATATATTTGTTGCTAAAAAGGCATTGCTGAATACAACACACTGCAGATGATACTGACTTATTGCTTTCATTACAATTACACTACACAACATATTATTAAATTATGTTATGTTAAAAGTATTTAAATATGAATAATGTATAAATTATTCAATACAAAATTAGATCAATTAAAATAAAATGCTAAAAATGTGAAAATGTAAAAAAAATTTAATTGAATTGTAACTGACTCTATACAGGGATATTATTTCTAAAATGAAAATGAAACCATAACACGTCTTTTTTAAATTCAAATAAAATAAAATCTGAAATATTACCTAGTTGCCAAGGCAACATTTCTTACATTTTTTAATTTTAAGTTTCCTAAATTTAAAGAACTAAAATAACTAAAACTAAAATGTAGTAAAAAACTATGTATATAATATTATAAAACTATGTATATATAAAATTATAAAATAATATAACTATATAAAACTATATAGTCTAAATTACCAAAACTTTAGACTTTATTTATTTATTTAAAACTAAAATAAAACTTAATTAAAACTATGTATATATAATAAATAAACCATAAAATAACTATATAACACCATATAGACTATATAAATACAAAATATTACTAAAACTTTAACTAACATTTATCTAACTAACAAATAGAAATTTTTTGTAACAATATAAATGACATTAATACTTTTATTCACCAAGGATGTGTTAAATTAATAAAAAGTAATAGCATAGATTTACATTGTTAGAAAAGATTTATATTTTGAATTAATGCTGTTATTTAAAATTTTTACTTGTTATTCATCAAAGAATCCTGAAAAAAAAAAAAGAATCACAGGTTCCAAAAAAATATTTGGCAGCACAACTGTTTCCAACATTGATAATTCTAATAAAAAATCAGCATATTAGAATGATTTCTGAAGGATCATGTGACAGTTAAATGACATTTTAAAGTATATTAAAATAATAATAAAAAACTTTATTTTACATTGCAGTAACAATTATATATATATATATATGTATATATATATATATATATATATATATATATATATATATACACACACATATATATATATAATTGTTACTGCAATATAAAATAAAGTATATATATATATATATATATATATATATATATATATATATATATATATATATATATATATACTAAAAATTACTTTAACTAACATTAAAATGAAAGCAGAAAATAAAATCTAATTCAAAATGTTGACAAAATTTATAATTGCAAATCTATGGTAATATAATAACCCTGTATATTGTGTATTTTAGAAAAGCTGGATTAACCAATCAGCATCCAGGACCATGACTATCCATTTTATAATGGTAATTAATTAATATTTAAGGAACAGTGGCAGGTAATTTTTTTAGACCCATATTTTTTGGTGTTATCCAGTGACAGGTTCTGTTTTAGATTACATTTAGAGCTACTGTGGCCACAAGAATCTTGACGAATGAAAAAGCGAGTAATAGAAGAAGAAGAAGGTTAAAATAAATACGAAAGAGACAGAGCACAAGTCCAGGTGGCTCCTCCACCCAAAGACAGCTCTGAATCCACACAGCTGCTGGCATACGATTGACTTTCAACAGGCCTCTCCAGCTTTCTTTACTGCAACAGGCAGAGTAAAGCGATTGGTTTCGCCCCGCCATAATGGCTGGCCATGAATGCTGAGTGTGATGGTGGGAGCCCATTAGAGCCTCAATGGCTGACAAGACACTTAGCACTCCCAGGAGCTCAAACGGCCCTTTTATCACCGGCCTAAGGCTGGGCTGAGGCCTGAGAACTGGTGGCCAGCTGGGTCTTTACCCAACCCACACACACACAAAACAGCACCTGCTTGGTATTACCCAAGGGCTGAGATTCCCAGTGTTGCCCTCAGCTGGCATGGAGACACAGAAGAGAGCATACTGGGAAGCAGCTGTGAGATTTGACAGCGGGGATTTGGGAGATATGGGAAAGGAAAGGCAGCAGCTTTGTAAAGATTATCAGAATTGCAATGTGCCGGTATGAAGCGCAGAAACAGAAGGCCCGTATTGACTGGAAGATTTGCTCAGTTTTTTGTGGGGGCCTGGACTTTGTTAGTGTTGCTTTGGAAAGATGGTGACTTGAAGCCATTATAAAGCACTCAAGTCACCATTACCTTCCAAATCGTGTGAAAATTACCTTGAAAAAAAGGAGTAAAATACGTAGATTGGGATTCACTTTGGTGGAAATTATGCACACAAAGGCATTCTGGGTGGTTTTCACAACACTTTGCAGAGAATGTCATTGCATGTCATTGCTGACCTCGCAGTCTTTCCTCACCCAGCTCAAGGAGTGCTTTGGGACGAAATGCATTAGTCTCACTCAGGGGTGAACACCAATCTCATACAGCCTTTTTTCTCCACTTCCACCGTCAATCTGAAAGAGCGCTACATGAGGTGCATAAAAAGTTCCTCTGGTCGGACTGTAAGTGCTTCAGAAGCCATGGGGTGTTTTATTGGGGCAGCGTGGTGGCTTTTATCAGTTTTTTGGGCTGGCATATGGGAGGGAGATATTGTCAGCTGCTGCTTGTACAGATGGAAGGCCAGGATATTTGATTTGAACCTAAGTGGATGCAGGTACGGCTCTGAAAAGATGGTTGTGGCTCACAGAGCGCTAAAAATGTGTGTACCCCCTCTGTTTGAAAATATTAAAAAATACATGCAATACATTTTTTTCTGTGATGAGCATGTTTTTAATGTGTAAATTGAAATATCTTGGGTGGCTTAAAATCAGAAATGTCGTAGTGCTACTAAAAATAATAAAAAAAACACTTCTTAAACTTTTATTAATCTTAGTTAATGTTGATACCAACAGCTAACATGGACTAACAAGAAACACTTGTATTATTATTAATTAACATTACTAAACATTAATACAGTAACAATGCGTTACTCATTATAGTTCACCAAAAACTTAAAATTATCCCATCCTAGGTGTATATGACTTTCTTCGTTAAAATGAATGCAATCAGATTTATAATAAAAAATATCCTTGCTCTTCCAAGCTTTATAACAGCAGTGAATGGCTGTTGAGATTTTGAAGTCCAATAAAGTGCATCCATCCATCATCAAGTGAAGAGTTCAGATACTTCTGATTGGGCTGAGGCTGGTATTTTAGCGAGTCTGAAGAAAACGTATTTGACGGACTTATAATATGTGTCAGGAGCATTCACTCAGTATCATTATCTCATTTTTGACCGAGATGGCTTTTAGCTGGTTTTGCATCTGAACTCTTCAAGTACACCACACGGCTCTGGGAGGTTAATAAAAGCCTTCTGAAAAGAATCGATGCATTTGTATAAGAAAAAAATCCATATTTAAAACTTTATAAACTGTAATCTGTAGCTTCCGCTAACTACCGTACCCACGTTCACGAGAGAATGGCCTTCCAGTGGCAACCTGGTCTCATGACGAAATTGAGAGACATGAAATACGCACCAATAAGTACATATCACTGTGGTTTCTGAAATAAATTAACAGTAGATTACAGCTCCATATGTTTCACTTTTTGGTGTTCTGACAAATAATGCTACCAACACTGTATTTTTATAACTGTAAGGGTAGGTTTAGTATTGGGATATAGGTGTACACGACAGGGTAGCACAAACTGTCAGAACACCAGACGTAACAATCTTGCTCGGTAGCTCAGCCGGCACAGAGTTGGTGCGGAGTTCTTGGGCATGAATACCGTGAAAATCATGACTCATAATAAAAGATCTGAAAGATGAGAGAACAAAGCTGAAACAGCATGCTTGCAATTGCGTTTTTATGTCACATTCGCTTTTGATCATACTATTGGGTAGGTTTAGGTGTAGTGCAGATAGTACATAATGTTAAAACGTCACAGAGCATTCGAGTTACCTATTAGATTTTGTTTCATTAACGTCTACACCTACCCCAACCATAAATCAGCTCTTTCAATAATGCAAAAACAGTCATTTCTAGCCTAACCATCTAGACTTTACAATAAAACACACCATTTGTATGTTCCGAGGGTAAAAAAAAAAACAAAAAAACTAAGGGGCTAAGAGAGCAAAACAAAACAGCTCACAAATTAGAAGTACAAAACAAGGATTTGTAAATAAAAATGTCTGTGGATTTCAGTATAAGCCGAGAGGAGACTGGTTTTCCTTTGCTGTAAACAAATCTTGGTTCTCACGAGACTAGCATATTCTCACCAGAGCTTTGTCTACATCCTACGTCAACCGCTGGAACGCCATTCTCGTGTATGACAGTTAGCGGAAGCTAGAGATTATGCTTTATGAAGTTTTAAAGTTTACTTTTTTTTTCTTACACAAATGCATTGATTCACTTCGGAAGGTCTTTATTATCCCCCTGAGCTGTGTGGAGCTTTTTATGATGGATGGATGCACTTTATTGGAGTTCAAAATTTCAACAGCCATTCAGTGCTATTATAAAGCTAGAAAGAGCCAGGACATTTTTTAATATAACTCAAATTGTATTCGTTTGAAAGAAGAAGTCATATACACCTATATGGCTTGAAGGTGGGTAAATCAAGGGGAAATTTTCATTTTAGTCAACGATCCCTTGAATTATCATGTGATACAATAAATAAATAAATAAATGAAACCAGAAATGATGTCATACATAGCCCTGCAGACCATCATGTGTCTTAAGGTAAAGTACTCTTAAAATATCCGAATTTGATCTTTTTATGACAAGGCAAGGTTGGTTTAGTCTGTAATATGTTATGTGCACTGTTAAGAATGATATTTATGAATTAATAATATTTGCTAAAAATACTTTTACATTGGCTAATATATTCAAAAACTGTTATAAAATATAAAAAAGGTGTGTATACACTCATATGTATTCAATGTGTAAGGAAAATGTATTCATATTTTTACTTATGAGGTTATACCTCATGACTTTAGAGTCATTAAACTGAAACTTTTATAAGTGGTTTTCAAAACTGTATAAAACCAACATAAATAGAATTCTAAAAACTTTTAAACTATATTTTTAAAGTATATTTTTGTGGAAGCTCATTAACAGAAACAATGTGTGGTCTCTATATATACCGTGACTAAATTTCATAACTGATATGTTGATAAAACGTTAATACAGATCATTAACAAAGCAATTTATTAACAAAATCATATTGTTTAATATTAGCTCCTTGGTAATGACAGAAAGTGGTTATGACTAACAACAATGGACTCTACCATTTTAATTGAATTATTTTAGCGTGTTAAATGAGGGAGTGTAATAATGAGAGATATAATGATGGCCATTCTGTCATTTCAAATACCATTGTATCCTTCATCCATGGATTAACCTAAAGAAGAAAAGCGTCCACATTTGCAGAACAATTGAGTTGACACAGACTGAGAAAGTGGAGCCAGGATCATCCCACCCGCCGCCCAGCAGAAAAGAAGGGCTAAACTGCCCGAGAGACTGCCTTTGACGTCAGCACCAACTCCAACTTTCTTTGAGAAGTTATATGAGTATTTTTTTTTCCATCCGTCTCTACGCATACAGAAATAGGCGAACTAGCTGTTTTCAGCTAGAGGTGTGATAAAAGGCTTTGCTTTTGTGCTGCCGGGCTCAGTTTCATTTGGTCAATTGAATGCTTAAAAGGAGAAGAAAAAAACTTTTGCTAATTGACAATGCCAATGAAATTCAGTAGCTATTATAAGAGCTCCAGGATGAAAAGCCTATTAAGAAGCGTTTGTCTAATGCCTCTATTCACCGACTCCACAGTGGTTCTTTCACGGAAACTAAATTTGCTGATTTCTTTCTTTCTTTCTCGGTTTCAAGGCTTGGCATTTGCCACCGCACTATAACAAATTAAGTCTTTAGTTTGGGTGCGCTGGAATAGAAGACCTGGTTTAAAGATTGCTTGAAAACATTTCATGCTAGTCATACTCTGAAGTCTGTCACCTCCTTCACCCACATTTTTTCCAGGCCAACATAAACGCGCCGTTGTTTCTTCCATTGAAGTTTTCACCCAAATTAATGTGAGGATAGGCTATGAAGATGTTTCGCCGGATTCCAATTAATTTCCCACAAAAGGAGCAGAGCGAAGCAAGGTCCTTTTTTGAAAGGACATATCTCTGCGAAAAAAAAATTGCGGGCAAGAACTCATTTGTTTAACAGGCTTCCTTGAAAGAAACCTTCACACATTTGATGAGACATTTATAAATCAGTTCAATTCAAAAGGAGTGGGATAATTTGGATTAAATATTTCTCAAACATACAGGCTGGTCAAGAGTGAAAATGCTTTTATTTAAATTACTGAAATCATTTTTGCATATAAATTATATTAAAAGTATAACATTTTTGAGTAGACATTTGCTTAAAAATATATATGAGTTTCAAAATTTGGTTTATATGTTTAATTTTTTGGTTTTAAAATTATCTACATTCTAAAACATCATTTCCAGGTTTAAATTAGATTAAGAGTGAAGATTTATTAGACTTAACAGTATTAATTGTCACATTTTTATATTAGTATGTGCACAAAATCAATCTGTACAAGGTGTTTTGCAGTTTTTTCCTATTCTAACATCCAATCACTTGATGGATGGAGCTGGATATCCTGTTTCCCTCTTTCGCCCGTTCCAGTCAATTTCCCTCAAGATACAATATAAGATGTAAATTTTAAGTTAAGGTTAATGTTTTGCCTCCTTGCTTTTGATTTAAGCGTTTTGTTCCTCGTTCACTGTAACGTTCTTCCTTCTTTCATTACACATTTCACGGGCCGGATCGCATCATTCAGCAGGAGGGATAGGGGTTAATAAGTGCAGTCACCCCTGATTTATTCAATTTGTAGAGTCCAGCCCAACAATGCGACAGGAGCTTTATTTGACCATCAGCTCAGTGTGGGTCTATTCAGAGGTTCAACCATAACAAAATGATGGAGCTCACCACCACAAAACCGACATGCTTGTTCTCTGGGGCTTTCAATAAATCAGTCCTGCTTTGCTGCACATCGTGGAAGTGTATGAATTATGAGACCATTAGGCTTTGAGCGTGTCTGGATCTCTTTCATCGGGAATGCCGAAGTGCCCTTTGTAATACAAATGAATGGGGTGGCAGAGTATGATAATCAGATACGCTTGTTTGGCTAGTCTTGAGTCTCAAAACCTTACTGATTTGGAATGACATCAGGGTGGCTGAATGATGTCAGAAGTTTTGGGTGAACTGACGTGTTAAAAGACGGTGACGGTCAAACTTTTGTAACAGTCTGTGCTGTCAGATTTTTCCACCTTGTTGTTTTCTACACATGTAGGTTGGAGCAGGGGGTTGTGTGTATGTGTGTGTGTGTGAAGATGAAGCAAACAGGAGGACAAAGACAGACAGTGGGAGAGCGTGATGATCAGGCTGTAGATTGGCAGCTCCAGAGGAGTTCATCAGCACATGCTGCAGTGCCAACAGAGACTGTCTCTCCTAGCGGCACACAGCCGAGGAGAGGAGGAGGAAGACGTGACATTGCTATGGTCCCGTGTCTCAGGGTGCTGAATAGAAAAAGTCAAAGAAAAAACTACAGCTGAGCTATTGTCCGCATACTCATCTCTATGCTGACATGCTGATGAATGACCTACCGATTTGCATTTTACATGCGACAGCTTGAACGCAAAAAAAAAAATAAAATCATATAGCTAATATTAGATGTTGTGATGTTTTGATAGGCTATAGACGACGGTGTTTACATTTTTTGAAGACAGCAGCCTATGGATAGGTTATTTATTGCTGTCTGTGTATCATAAACTGTGACAGGAGAAAGTATTTTAACTTTAAAAGAATGACAGTTGAAGTCAAAAGTTTACACACAGCTTGCAGAATGTGCAAAATGTTAGTTATTTTACCAATGAAAGAGGGATCATACAAAATGCATGTTATTTTTTATTTAGTACTAACCTGAAGATAAAGGACATTTACATAAAGTCTACAAGAGAAAATAATAGTTGAGGTCCCACAAATTCTTTAGTTTTTCAGCATTTTTGTGTATTTGAAGCTTTTCCAACAATGACTGTATGATTTTGAGATCCATCTTTTCACACTGAGGACAACTAAGGGACTCATATGCAACTATATCAGAAGGTTCAAACATTTACTGATGGTTCAGAAGGAAAAATGATGCATTAAGAGCTAGGGGGTGAAAACTTTTGAATTTTAAGATCAGGGTTAATTTATCTTATTTTGTCTCCTGGGAAACATGTAAGTATCTTCTGTAGCTAGTAGGGCAGTACTAAATGGATAATAATAAAAAAAAAGATATTTAGGCAAAATAAGAAAAATGTACATTTTCATACTGTTCAAATGTTTTCACACCTGGCTCTTAATGCATCGTGTTTCCTTTTAGAGCAGAACCTTCAGTCGTCCTCAGTGTGATGCATTTCAAAATTATACAGTCATTGTTGGAAAGGGTTCAAATACACAAAAATGCTGAAAAACCAAATAATTTGTGACCTGAAGGATTTTTCTGAAGAGGCAGTTTAACTGTTCAGGACAAACAAGGGACTCATGAACAACTATCACAATAATAATAATAATAATAATAATAATAACAGCTGTGGATCATTCAGGTAACAACACAGTATTAAGAATCAAGCATATGTAAACTTTTGAATTGAATCATTTTTATAAATTCAACTATTATTTTCTCTTGTGGACAATATGTAAATGTCTTTTACATAAAATACCTTTTGCAGGTACTAAAGTACTAAATTAAAAAAAAAACAAACAAACAAAAAAGAAAACATGCATTTTGTATGATCCCTCTTATTTTGGCAAAATTTCATTTTGCAGATTCTTAAAGGTGCATGTAAACTTTTGACCTCAACTGCCAAATGCCAAATAAGTATTTTTTTAAAGGTGTCTTTTGGATATCTTGGTTTCATACCTTCTTAAATATTGTATAGACGATAGGCTTTGACTTGATGACTTTGCTGTTTTCTGAGTCTTGGCAAAGCTCTGCAATTAACCAACATTCAGCTCCTGCCAACAAGAACGATTGGGCTTAATCAGTCGAGTGTGTTATTGAGTCTGTGTCAAATTAACTTAAAGTCATAAAGATTTTCTCTGTGTAAAAAAAATGAGTGATTATTTATTTATTTATACAGTGGTCACTAAAAATAATGGTATTACTTAGAATGCATTTGCATTGAATTAGATGGCAAAATACCAAGCCACGTGGAAAACAAATGATGCTAGGCCTTTTCTTAAAGGTATCTACACATTTTTTTTGCTTTAAAAGAGTGTTCAAGATATATTTCTAAAATGTCAGCTGTGGTTGCCAGATTTGTTCTGTCAAAATACAGTAACATATAAACATATTTATAGAACGTCCCATTTATAAACCACATTTTTTAAATACATAAATGATTTAAAATTAAAATAAAACTAAAAAATAATGTACCTGTGGGAACTTTTTATCGGTGCAGTTTCCAACAGAAATGAACAGGAGTAAAACAGCATACACAGTTATAATTACAGCTCCATATGCTTTGCTTTCCAGGGCTAACAAGCTTGCTCAGTAGCTCAGCCGGTACGGAACTGGACTTTGGATGTGGAATCCTTGGGTATGAATCCTGTGAAAAACACGACTCATAATGAAAGATTTGACGTCACATTCACTTTTGTTCATACTATTGGGTAGGTTTAGGTGTAGTGCAGATGGTGCGTTATATTAAAACGTCAGAACTGCAGTGACACATGCAAAACCATCATCACATAAAATGTACCATATGTAAGTTCATCTGTTCCGGGGAAAAAAAATGAACACTCTTTTAGTGTCACTTAGTGGACATTTCACATCGAATATGTCACAAAATGTATATGTGGTATATGCATTTCACGTCTTGTGAAAACGTTCCCACATGTATGTTTTTGTCATGACATCAGGTTGGATAACAAACATTAGAAACATGAGATAGAAACATGAAATAATTTGCATGAAATATCATCAAATGTTAAGTGTCACCCAGGGAATTCTGGGAATATCATTTTACAGATTTTCAATATAATTTATGAGATGACTTGCAAAATTGGTACATTTAACAGTATTTTACTGTAAAATTAATCTATTACAATTTTACCCTGACAAGACAGAGCAAGTTACTTTAGGCATAAAACCAAGTCTCAGCTTTAAAAGCTGAATTTTATTAAAATTAAACAATAAATATCGTTTTGTGCCTCTTTAATATGTCGTGACAGATCGCTGTAGTGCCTCAGTTCAAGCAGCACATGATCTGATCATCTTCTGATCCTCTATACTAATTATATCATGAAATAAACATGAATGAACATCAGAAGGCATCTTGTTTTAACTGCGGAAAGACGTCAATACACAACATTTTTCAAGTTCAAGTCCACCGATGCTAATCTACTTCCCTGTCTGGTTTGTTTGAACGGATAGAAATGGCAGATTCGGCATTATGATTGGTCAGATCGCCTGTCAATCAAAATCCCTGTGGGTCATTTCAAAATATTTACTGTAGCATTTCTAGTGTTTTTACAGTTAAAAGTACAGTATTATTTTTTTACAGTGAGATCAATTCTATTAATGTTTACATCATACAATAAAATGTAAGATGCTTTTTTTCCCCTCCTGAGCAGTTTGAAAATACCAAGAGTTCAAATAAGACACAGCATCTCTATCCAGCTCCCCCCACCTCTAGCTTCTGATTAATTGTGTGTCTTACTCATTGTGATTCTGCCTGTTTTAATTAGCTTAGGCATGCTTTTGCATATTGTATTTATTTAATTTCATCACGTGCGAGAGGCAATGCAAGGCATAATTTGGAAAATGAAAGGGCTAGCTTTTGCCAGCGTGCACACAAAGGATTCAAGAAGCCACTGGAGTTCTGAAGAGCAAACATGTTCATTCTGATGAGACAACAGCATCTCAGCATGTTCAGTCATGCTGCACACTGAGCTTTCTTTTAATCATGACTGAATACCTGATGAGACTCATTAACTAAGATAACGAAATATCACAATCATAATTAGATTATACTATATATGTATATAACACTGCACTTGCTGCATTTAAACTGATACTGAGGTATGAGAAGTCACAGGGAGAGATGCCACACGCTACTTTAAATATAACTTATCTTGTAATTTACTCGGCCTCATGTTGTTCCAAACCTACACTGACAAAAAAAAAAAAAAAAAAAAAAACCTTGGTGTAGAAAGAATTTCCACTTTTAAATTGCTATAGAAGTTTCACAAACAATTACAAAGAAATGACAAGTAACACATTCAACCCTTTATGCACACCTTGGCAATAGATTCATTGGCTAGTAGATTTGTTAGTTAACTTTAGTAATTAGAATTAAAACTTGGTAACCATGTATGAATGCATATTTGTCGTTTCAGCTTAACTTAGGACTGGTGATGGTGCTTAAGATATTGTTGGTCATTCAATGTTTCCGTTAAAAAATCTGATCAGATAATGATAGTACTACAAATTAGGGATGGGCGGATCGATCCTGAAGTATCGATACTTTCGATACTGACGTTGTATCGAAAGGATCGATCCTCACATAAAAATATCGATTCTAAAGTGCATTTTTAACCATTAATTTAATTTATTTAGCAAGAAATTAGGTGCATAAAATAAGCCTATAAGAGGAGCAATATACTATTAGCGAATTATTGTGTAGGATAGAATACTCCTGCTCATCGGAACACACGCAAATGCTGAAAGACAGAACTAATCAATCACAGATAGCGTTCGCTGCTGACGCTTCGCTTACAGTGCTTGTTCAAATAGGGCAATAGAAGCAGCACAACTATTTTCAACATCGATAATAATCAGAAATTATGTTTCTTGAGGAACAAATGATATTTAGAATGATTTCTGAAGGATCATGTGACACTGAAGACTGGAGTAATGATGCTGAAAATTCAGCTTTTACCACAGCTGCTTTTTAAATTACAATTTTCAAAATATTAAAATAGAACATAGTTATTATAATAGTTATATTTCCCAATATTGCCGTTTTTGCTGTATTTTTGTTACAATAAGTGCAGCCTTGGTTAGCATGGTTAAAGACACATTACAAAATCGTACTGACCTCAAACTTTTGAACAGTATAGTGTACATGAAGTATTTATTTAATTAGTTAACTATTTGTGCTAAAGTTTCACCTTTAGGGGTACAACAGCCTGGCAGCCTTTTACAAAAAAATAACCATGGTTTTACTACAGTAACCACATTTTCCACATATTTGTAGTAAAAATGCAGTAACAACAAATTTACCATGGTTAACACTTTCTCTCTCTCTCTTTCAGCTTGCTTCCTTTTACCATGGTTAACACTACAGGAACATTATTTCGCCTTAAAATTTGTAGCAAAAACCATTGTAATAATAATTAATAATGATAATAAGAATTTCATTAATTTTTATTTTAAGTAATTTTAGTACTTCTGTAACACTATGGTTGTTTTTGTACTATTTGTACACCTTTCTACCTTATCTACCCTTAATGTGTGTGTACTTGTATGGTATTAGTGTGCTTCCTGGCTTTTAGGGGTAGAGAAGGTGCACCTTTGAGGTTACTGCCCCAGTAAAGAGCTAAAATACAATTTTGGTACATTTCATTTATAGACTTTCAAATATAATGTTAAGTGAGTATAATTACTTGTTTTATTCTTTTAATAATTTAAAAGATCAGTTTAGTTTAGAGGTATCGGTATCGGTATTGATATCGACGATACTGGGCTTGAAAATATCGGTATCGGATCGAAAATAAAATAAGAGGTATCGCCCATCCCTACTACAAATTCTACTACTAATAACAATATAAAACACACCAAGGATTAATGAGCTACTTGGTTCATGAATATTAATCACGTCGCCTGCGTTCGCGCTAACTGATTTGCTGAAATCAAAACAGGGACGATAATAGGTGAGTGCCAGCCAATGGGATTGCTGTTTGCGCATTAGTCCCGCCCACTACCGGAGAAACCGGCAGTGTCTTATGGTTGTTCTTAAAAGCTGAAGAATTCTGAATGAACTCTGTTATTTTGACAAGAAAATACAACAAAGAATATAATTTACATGTAGCGCGTCAGTTCTGTATGGTATGTAAGACTCTCTCTCTCTCTTTATTTCTTTGCCTGTGCGGAAGAAACAGTGGTCTTAGCAAAACAACGGCTTCACACTAGAGTTTAAGCTACGTCAAACATAGTTACACTGCGCATCCATTGAGATGAATTAAAAAATAGCACATATCGCTTGACGGAGTGCGAAACTCTGAAGCGTTTCTGCGAATAAAAAAATGTATTTTCATAGTCCAGTAATCTTTGTTTTATGTACAACTTTGAAAACTGTTTTTTTTTTTTTTTTTTTTTTTTTTTTTTACTGTGTACACTGATGTAGAAACAGTTTTCACTCAGAAATTGCTAGTAAATTTTACAAATAATTACACACAATGAAATAAACATGAATAAGTGGAAAGATAATCTAATACTTTTAGTTTTTGTCTGACTTCGAAAAGTCATTTGTACAACAGCGTTTTAGTGGCATGTTAAAAAAAATGTAAAAAATCTAAGATTACAAAATTAAAGCCGTAATATTTAATTACAAGATTAAAGTTATAATATTTTGAAAGTATATTCTAGCCTATTGCGCTTGCAAATGGCCCGGATTGGGAGCACCAGGAGATATTCCAAAGTCAGCTTTCAAAATATGTCGGTTTTATAGCGAAATACAAACAGTATGTCTATTACAATAATGTTTTTTCACGCTCTTTAATGTGGCGTGACAGATCGCTGTATTCAATTCAGTTTAAGCGGGATGTAAGTCAGTCATCTTTGTGATTAAAATAATGAGACATTCGTTTCAGTAAATTAGGCTATGCTGTTTTTTTTATTTTTTTAACATGCCTTCTGATGTTCCTTCACTTTTATATCATGCTATAAACTTGAAATATAGAGGAAAAACACATTTATAATTTTTATTTTGTGATAAAATTGACAGAATTTGAAAGCTGGGCTGTGTTATATTAAAAGCAACAAAGTACAAAATTATTGCCATTACTGGGTAGCTGGTGCGCTGCAAATAATGAATAGAAGACGTTAAATATTATGTCCAATCATTTACTGTATTATACCGTGAATAAAACAGCTTGTGAATAATCACTTATATACCTCAGAAAAGACAACAATATAACTTATGTTAACACGTTGGACTCCACTTCAACCTTTAGAACGTTTTATTGTTGTTTTTAATTAAATACGTGTGAAGACTGGACGCCACAGGTGTTTTCCAGTGTTGGTGGTGGAATTTTCACAAAAAAAACAAAAAAAATTTAATTAACTGATTCACAGCGATCTGTCATGCCACATTAAAGAGCTTGAAAAACACATTATTCTAAGACGCATAGTTTGTATTTTCCTGTAAAACTGGTTTTTAGAGCTGAGACTGTGTTTTATATTAAAAGTACCAAAAACACAAAGCTTATTGCTATTGGGGGTTGGCGCACTACGAAAAAAGAATGCAATCGAAGACATAAAATATTATTTCCAAGCATACTGTCCCGACGAGTATGACACATGGTATGATTTCTGCTGATAATCCCACATATATTTGTAGTATTAAAAAGGGTTAAATAAGAGAGCTATGGCACCCCCCAAAGGAATGTCGATTGGATGTGTGAGCTGATGTTAATTGTTCCTGTTCAGTCTGTTAATAAATATCATATTCTTGATATTAAGCTGTTTCCACGAGTCCTTAAAATTGACTCATCCTTATCCCAGTAAGATGATGTAACGGCTGGGACGTAACAATATTCAAAGAAATTCCGGTGACCTGGCAACTTCTCCTGGTGCTCTCAATCTAGGCCATTTGCGCAATATAGGCTATACTCTCAATTACAATTCTCGAAACACTGTGTCTTTATTCTTGAAACATTTGTGACCCTGGACCACAAATCCAGCCTTAATTGGCACGGGTATATTTGTAGCAATAGCCAAAAATACATTATATTGGTCAATATTATTGATTTTTCTTTTATGCCAAAAATCATTAGGATATTAAATAAAGATTATGTTCCATGATGATATTTTGTAAATTTCCTAATGTAAATCTATCGAAACTTAATTTTTGATCAGTAATATGCATTGCTAAGAATGGCATTCGGACAACTTTAAAGGCGGTTTTCTCAATATTTTGATTTTTTTTTTTTTTTTTTTGCACCCTCAGATTCCAGATTTTCAAATAATTGTATCTCGGCCAAATATTGTCCTATCCTAACAAATACTGTCCTATTCATACATCAACGGAAAGCTTATTTAGTCAGCTTTCAGATGGTGTATAAATCTCAATTTCGAAAAATTGACACTTATGACTGGTTTTATGGTCCAGGGACACATTTCGACTTTATTTTCTAGATATTACAACTTTAATCTCGTAATCTTAGATTTTTTATATTTTAATGTGGCACTAAAATGGCGTCATACATTTAACTTTCTTCTGTTGAACATAAAATATTATTTATTTATTTTTAATTTGCATACAGTTTCCATATGATGAAAGTCAAAAGGTTCCAGCGTTGGTTTGGTCCGTTTATACTTTAATTGTTTAAACAAAAACAGTTGAAATATATATATATATATAAACATATAGATAATGTATAGATGAGGGTGAGTGAATGCTATTCTTTTTTTTTAATAAAGAGTTAACACTGTGGCAGAAAAACATGACATGCTAAAGACACTCGACAGAAGTTCTCTGTGACTGTTTTAAAGTAGGTGTTGTAAAGAAAGAAAAATAGAAACAGAAAGAGAAAAAGATATCCGTTTAGGTTAACAGAGACAGATGACACTCTCCGTAGAGCGTCAAATCACGAGCTCTGTCAAGCAGCCGCATGAGTTTGCAAGGAGCAGATGGCAGAAGGGACAAACATGGCTTATTTAATCTGCTTGTGTTTGCAAGGAAGTAATTGTGTTTTAACCTGGGGAGAAACAGAATATTACAGCCTGGCAAACAAATTACACTCACCTCACTAGTCTACAGATGACTCCATTTGTCCAATCCACTGGTCTGAGGAAGATCTGAGTGAAAACAAGAAAAAAAAGAAAAAGAAACTCTGGGCTGTCAGAGTGTTTACTTTTGTATTACAGCTTTGACGTTTTTTTACTCACAGATTTTTTTTTTATACTAAAGGGATCAAATTTTCCTTGATCTTTCAGATAAAACATTCTCTAGCTTTTAACACAGAGTGTCCTTGTGAAATACGCAACGTTAGACAACTATTAGCAATAACAAGTTGTGGCAAATTTATCGTGCTTTCCCTTTTTTAAGTCTAACAGCACAAAGGTCAAAGGGGCACAGAGAGAAAATCAACATAAAGGCATCTCAAGCAACAAATCTCTTCGTCATGCCGCACTGACTATCTCCTACCAGATTAACTTTTGATTAGATTCAGAGTAGATATCTGTTCCCGACTACGTTTATGGAAATCACCCGTGGTAATTATTTCTTCTTTTTCGTCTCTCGGGCGTCTGATTACCCTCAGTGTGTTGTGAAGTTAATGTTGGCGGCCTCAGCAGGATGCTGGGAGTGATGAGACGAAGGCTGCCCCGCGGCTAGCGCTCCATCGGCGGCAGCTTATTTCACACCTCTGAAGCTGCACTCAGCCAATGAGATCTAACCCAATCACACAGAGACAATAAAGAAGCACACTGCCTCCTTCTCACTCGTGGGCCTTTCATGCGGGCAGGCCGGGTAATTACCAAATGGAGATGGGTTTTAATGCAGTGGTCAAAACACGATTGAAGGCGATTGAAATGTTTCGAATGGAACGAAGAGAAGTGTGACGCACCGCTGGTGCTGTTTGTTCTGTTGCGGCTTGGAATAATTGTAACCAAAGGAAAAAACTCACAAACGCAAAGCCTTCAAGGCTTTTTCTCAGCATGTGAGCACATGCCTATCCCCAACATGGGGCCTGGTGTTCAGATGTGTGGCATCTGTGTGACAGATGACTGAGTGAAGTGTACACAGTCAAGTTACTTTTAAAAATGTTGTATGGAGTGGTTCCACACAGCTATGTTAAGTACGGCTTCAGCCGTTCTATGTTTGTTAAAATGAGTTCAAGATAAACAACTGAAGTGTTTTAGCATTATACTGTAGATTCTGTTGGAGTAACCTGAGGTGAACTTGAGCACAGTGGTGGGAGTTCATGTGGTGATTAATCCAGAAACCTTATGTTTACTTGCTGGTAGACTCGCATAGCTAAACCTTCAGACTGATGGCAGAAGGTCTGAGAACCTTGGCCTCTTTGAAGAAGCCATATGACTGACAGGTAAAGCAACCAATCCCCACAAAAACAGACCGATGTGCAGGGATGTAACGGTATGAAAATTTCTTATCATGATTATAGTGGCCAAAATTATCACGGTTATCAGTATTATCACGGTATTGTTAGAATATGCTGGAATTGTTCAAAAAGTACTGACACATAAATCGTTTCACCAACAACAAATGAAATGACTTTTTGTTTGCATAAACACTAAAACAATAACATTACCAATGATTTTAAATGACAACATGACTGTTGTTTATCTAATAACATGTTCGAAATGCTCAAATAAAGCTTTAAAATGTTTCATAAAATTGTAAACCTCACATTTTTAGCCTTTAATAAAAACGGTTAAGTCAAAATTAATAAATGATGTATATAAAACATGTATTTTATCTGCTCCATAAATAATTCTAGATACCTTATCCACATTGTTTAAATGTGTAGAATCCACATAAGCTTGTTTTTCATCAACCGGTCAAAATTTACAGCAGGGCATGCAAATTCGGTCCGTTTCAGCCAGACAAAAACTGCACACAGAACAAATGTAAATATAAGTCTCTGTAAATCCACTCTCTGACACTAGGTGGCGCTTATGGAACAGCGAAGTTACAGCTGTTTTGCGTAACCTCCGTGGACAAAGCAGCATTGCGATTAAGAACACAACTTTATTAGGTATTACATGGAGCGAAGATGAAAACATAATGCCATCGAATCTTTTTTGAAGACAGTCAGAACATTCAGAGGTATATTCATTTAATCAGTTCATTCATTTATTCATTTGTATAATTCCCTCAGCACCCTTTTAAATCCTTCCAGCTTTCCGCCATGCTTTCACACAAAACGAAACTACTCTGCGTGCTGTGCGGACATAAGACTGTTATTTAAACTTTGCTTTATGCTGGATAGCATTTAAATCGCGGTAATCGAATGTGGTTTTAATGACAATTAAAATATGAAACCGGTTATCTTCCCACCCCTACCGATGTGTAAAACTCTTGGATGTATTTTAAAGAGCGCTCATCGTGACAGCTGTAATCAGGACGGCTTTTGGCGTCATAGCATCTTTGTTAACGTTCCACCAGAAAAAGAACCCAACACACATGTCTCCTGGAAATAATTTATAATTCAACCAATCCGACAATACTTCAAGTACACTTTAAATAATAATCGGTCTTTAAATGCAAAATATTTAAAGACCATACAAACATCATCAACAGTGACATCAAAACAAATTTTAGGCTTAATATTAAGAAATGTGCAGTGGTACTCAAAATAAAGTTTAATTACAATTTTTATATCGTTAAGGCTCAAGCGATATGTCAGTAAATATGTTAATAGACTTATACTAAGTATAAAATAAATGCATTTTAAATCTATTTGTTTTTACTAGAGCTACCAACCTGTACACTTTTTGACAACTCTCTAAAAAGGTGGTGAAGAATATATGAATGTATGGTTTTCTTTATAGATGATTAATATATTGAATATGGCAGTGCATGGGATAATGACATTGTGCAAAGTGAACTAGTGCGAAACTATGTGTACTTAAGCTTATTGTGGCACCTTTGTGGAAAAATTATTTTCCCACAGTTTTCAGCATGAAAAATTGACTCATTTCAGTCTGCATGAATCTATTAAAATCAGCAATACCAATATCTAATTTAAAGTGCATCACCTCCATAATGCCAGCTTTTAGAGAGTTGTGTAATATAAGTACGACATTATGTAATTTGCAGTTGTGGCTGTAACTGTTCTCTTTTTTTATTGGACAGCAGCTTCAATATACTTGCAACCAAATGTATTACACCTCCTCTTAGATAAGAAAAAGACAAGTTAGCTTGCTTTACATTGATCTTGTGCCTCATATGGGTCTTCGAGTTAAAGCCCTCGGCTCGATTTCCAACACCGTTTCAGAGACAGCACAAGAGTGTAAATGGAAAATCAAATATTTTCATCCATATCTGATTTTCCTCAGAGCTTCAGTCACTGTGACGGATGAAAGTGCCGGGCCGTCCTCACAAAGACCTGCTGTGATGGTCTAGTGGTTACGATCATCTACGCCAGAGAAAATATTCACGCCAAAATGCATCCGTACCTGTGTAGTGCGAGTGTGTACGAGAAGATGAGACGGTGTGTGTTGATGTGAGAGCTTGTGTATCTGTGATTGAGTGTAAGAGTCCATCTCCCTCTTTCCAGCTGTAATGATGCACAACAGTCAGCCTTCGGCACCTGGAGCGGTGACCCCGCTGTCCATTCACCTGCCTGTCCCCCTCTCTGGGCTCTCTTTCACACTGCCCAGCCATCCGCAAACTGCCACTCCAATGAGGGATGAAGCCCATCCTATGGATGATGAATCACTAAAAAAGAGAGTACCTGTCAGGCAGGCAGGGGGGAGAACACTGCTGGAAGGAGAGCTCGGGCCGGGGAACGATGATTGGCCCTGCCTTAGCTTGACAAGTGAAGTGTGAATGCGTCGCCATCACGGGCCCTCCTCAACGGCCCCTGCGGTGACAGAAAGGGACATTTGCCAAACTGTCAGGGAGGGGAAAAAAAGCCTGACACTGATCACTGGATATCGCTGGGATGAGAAAAAAATGGGGGAAGGATCGAAAGAAAAGAAAAATGGAAAGGAGAGAATACAGCAAAGAAAGGCACATAACATGGTGTAATGTGCGCAGAAATTGCAGTGCAGCATATAGCAATTATTCATCTCACGCTGAGCAAAGGGGTCAGTGGCCGGTCTAATTGCCACCTAACTCTAAGCTTTAGTTCTATGCCATTTTTAGGATGTTAAGTGTCACCTTTTAGCCCACCTGGAAGGTCTCGCCTGTGCAAGTTATTTTCTCATGCGCATTTATGTAAGTAGATGTATGTGTTTATGTCTGCATGAGCTGGTTCCAAGAAGTTTGTCTTAAGTAATAGGTTTCATCTACCTAGAAATTCACAAAATGCCTTTTGCCATCATAAACATGTATTTCACAAACAACCTGACACTAGATACTCCAGTTACATCAAGTGTGCCGCTCAACGGTGTTGAATATGACAAAAATATGTGCTAAGAATCTTCTAATGTTCCCATTAGGTTCTTTGAACATTCAATAAACGTTTTGTTGCTGTAAATTCTATATTTTATACATTAATTTTGATATTGATTTATACATCGAATAACTTAAAGGGGATACTGCACTTCGGATTGCTTTAAAAATATCTTAATTTGTGTTCTTAAGATGAACAAAGATCTTACGGGTTTGGAACGACAAGAGGGTGAGTAATTAATGACAGTATTTTCATTTTGGGTGAACTATCCCTTTAATATGGAATGGAAAAATGACATTGTCCTGCTCAAAGCATTTTCACAAGGTTGCCAGGCCTAAATTTTCACCATTGAACATGTACTTGTGAACTAATTCAATCAGTTTAAGGAATCTATTAAAATCAGCCACACTGATATTTAATTTTTCAAGTAATATCACAGTAATACCATTAATAAATTTTTTTTTTTTTTTTTTTTAAGCTGTGGATATATAAGTGTTACATAATTTGTATTTGTTCTCTTTTTTTCATTGGATGATAGCTTCCATTTTACCATTTTATGGGAAATTTATTTTTGAATATTCTATAAACATTATAAAACAAGTACATTTAAAAAACAATGCTGGTTTATTTTTTATCTCAAGTGCTGTGTTCAGCCCCTTCTGGATCTAATATAGAGTGAGTTACGGCATCTTTCAATGTGGCGGCGGTCTGAGGTTCATATAGTTCCCCCAATGAATAGCAGCCCATCACTGACTTAGATTTCACAGACACACCTAGCACCTAGAACTAGCACTATTTCAGTGAAAAGTGAATACAGAGAATGGTTGAATACACTTATATTAAAATGCCACTTTTAAATGTTATTTTTAAATTTTAAAAATGCTTGTTTAACTATTTTAAATGTATGTAATATTGTAAAACTATGCTGTATTCGCTCAAATAAATTCAGTTTGTCTTATATTTTTGTCCATGGGTGTTTTTGCTTAATAATAAATGTTCATCTTTTGATTATTGCTGTTGCCTCTATAATTCTGTGTGGGATTTTCATTTCCACACATTTTTAAGCCAGCAATATAATATTTTTTAAAACAGTACTTGGGATGTAAAAACGTTTAACCCAACCAGCTGGGCATTTGTTCTGTCCAATATTTACCCAGTGCTGGGATGCCAAATAACCCAAGTTGGGTTGCTTTTAACCTAGCATTTTTTAGAGTGTAGTAACATTAATTGAATATTGAACTAAAATGTTTGAGAAAAGTTTAATGATTGATGTATAAATACACTTTAAAAAATGCTGGGTTAAAAGCAACCCAACTTGGGTTATTTGGCATCCCAGCACTGGGTTAAATGTTTTTACCAAACATGCTGGTTTATTTTATTTAAGTCAATTATTGTTTAAAAATGATTATAATGCTGGCTTAAAGTGAACTGGAACAACAGCAATAATCAAAAGATGAACATTATTAAGCAAGAACACATGGACAAAATACAAGATATAGTGTACAATATTACATACATTTAAACTCGTTTAACAAGCATTTAAGACATAAAAAATGTAACATTTAAAAGAAGCATTTTAATTTTAGTGTATTCAACCGTTCTGTAATCTCTTTTTACCAAATTAGCACTAATACTTGTGCCGGTGTGTTGCCGAAATCTGAGCCCATAAACAAACAGTACTGAGATTAGCAAACATATTTTAATATAAAACTAAATTAAACTCAGTACAATTACAAATAAAATCCATTTATGTCATGCAAGGCAAAAGGCATTTTCCATCCTGCGAAACAGCTGCTGCTGACGTAGCTGACTGACATCTTGTCCTTACACTGTAAAAAATAAAAAACACAATTTTTTGAGTCAGCTTAAAATAATTTGTTACCCTGCTGCCTTAAAATTTTAAGTTCAGTCAACTAAAATAAGTTTAGTCAACTTGAAATGTTAAGCTGTACTAAGTAACAACTTAGATATTTGTGTTTGCTAAACTTAACAGATGGGTAAGTAACCCAGCTACCTTAAAATTTTAAGTTGATTCAACTCAAATATCTAAGTTGTCACAGTATAATTTAGCATTTCAAGTTAAATAAACTTTTTTTGAGTTGATTGAACTTAAAATTAAGGCAGCCAGGTTACAAATTATTTTAAGTTGACTCAACAAATTGTTTTTTACAGTGTATGTTGCGTTGTGTAAAATACAATTTACTACACAGTAAAGACTTTATAAATGAAATAAAATGAATACAAATCTTTATTTCACTGAAGAAGTGCACCAAATCGGTGGTGCTGAGAACCGCTCTCTCCTGGAGGACTCAAAAAGCCTGCAGTCTAACTGTAACTCAGCAGCTGGCTTGTTTCGTCAGAGACAGGCTCAACCCAGCGGATGGGTAGAAAAAAATAACCCAGCGTTAAATGACCCAGTAGCTGAGTTACAGAAAAGCTACCCAGCACCTGGGTAAAAAATATTAAAAATAACCCAATAAAATGACCCAACAAGTTAAACCCAGCATTTGGGTTAAAAAAATAACCCAGCACCTGGATAAAAATATTAAAAATAACCCAATAAAATGGCCCAACGGGCTGAACCCAGCATTCTGGTTAAAAAAAAACAAAAAAAAAAAACAGCATTTTTAGACTGTAACATTTAAGTTCTAACATTTTAAGAACATTATCAAAGACCAGAGACCTTTGAACTTTGAACAAACGTTCTATAACTTTGTGAGAACCTTGCCAGAGCGCCTTAGCCAGAGTTCTGACAATGCTCCCTGTTAGTTGGATACCTGCTAAGCTGCTGCGTGCATGTTAAATTTAGAACATTCGGAAGCCGAAAAGCAGCACTCGTCTCCGTTTAATAAACTAGCATGACTTAATGTGGCCCATCAATGGCGTACTGTGCTGAAAACATTCTTCATTAAAGTAAACAAGATTGTAGTGCTATTCTCCTACATGGCTCCTCCTAACTGAATTAAAGCATCATTTGCATAACCCAGATTGATGAGTTCGAAAGAAAAAAATCAGTATGATGAAAATAGGTGCTCTTGCTCCCGCTGTAGCATGATTCCTAGATGAGATGTCGCACTCCATTAGAATGGCAATACTTCATCATTTTTTTCCATTACACTTTGTGATAATAGCTCGGAGTCCTTTTTTCTCCCACGTATAAATACATTTTTATTGCTTTTAAATTGTGAATTTGATGGGAATGTTGCGGAGCAGAGAATTCAGCTCCTGTCCTTATGCGTGACGCCCTCCGTGAAATGTACCATGTATAATACAATCTGTGTATATTGGTCTCTATAGAGTATAAATAATAAAGAGTCAAGATATTGAATATTCTCATTTTTTATTTGCCAGCATCTTCTATGCTCGATCAATAGCGGTGCATCCGCGGTAATGACAGCCGTTGTATGTTTTGCTTCAAACTTGTTTTTGACATCTTTTCAGCGACCTTCAGAACTATTTAAAGTGCTGCTTATATACTGCAGTGTACAAAAATAAAATACCTTGATATAAATACCCTGATAATCTGTATTGTTCGTATTATTTGCACGCAATACTGAGAAATACTTGAAAAAGCACAGTAAATAAATAATTAAACCTCCTCCCCCTCATTCCCTGATTTTAGTAAACACATTAAGAGTAGGTCGTGCCTCCGCGGGTCGACAGATGTTATGTGTGTGTGCGTCAATCAGATGGTGGAGCTCAGAGATCAGGAGATTGTTCTGGCTGGTGAAATTGCAGTCGACCCTGGCAACAGATTTTCTTTGCTGAGAGACTGAACTGAGGCTGCTGCTTCTCTTTCTGTCTGTTTAGCTGCCTGTAGAGTCAAATGCCTCCTTGCATTCATATCCCTCTATTGTGCTTCATCAGTGCTTGATTTTGAAACATCTATGGTCTCTGCAACATGCATGCATGCACACATATTAGTAACCTATTGAGTCACTAGCTTTTCTTAAGTTCCTATAGGTTGACTCAAGATGAAGGCCATATTTATGTTATGTATACTGTAGGACTGAGTACAGGTTCAAGTTGATTCCGATTTCCATTTTTCATTCACTAAAGAACTGGTTTGTAAAATTTTTGATTCACTCAAGAGTCAGTTCATAAGAGTAATTTTTCATAATTCGGGTTACACTGGTTGTGCTTTATATTACCATATTGTTTGTGCATCAGACTACACTGGTCGTGCTGTTTGTTTTTGATTCACTAAAAAACAACTTAAAGGAGTTATTTGTTTCTAAATCTGACTACACAGATCACGTTGTATATTTGTTGTTGTAGTACACCCCACAAGCACAATTCAACTAAAAAGAAGTTTCTAGATGTTTTTGCGCCATTACTTCAAAGCACAGTCTTTTTATTGCATCATATTTAATACAGACTGTCAATTTGCGCTCACAACTCAGGTATGTTGCAGTATTGCGGAATATTCAGTAGCAGGGGAGTGCGGAAAGTTATAGTTTGAAAAATTTAAAGCAAAGAAATGTTGTAATGTAAAATTCATATAAGATATAAATTATTCTTTCTACACTCTAAAAAATGATGGGTTGTTGCCAACCCAGTGTTGGGTAAATACTGGACAGAACACATGCTGGGTTATTTTGACCCAGCTGGCTGGGTTAAATGTTTTTACCAAACATGCTGTGTTATTTTATTTAAGTCAACTATTGCTTAAAAATAATTATATTGCTGGTTATAATGGACTGGAACATATGAAAAACACACACACACACAATTACTAGAGGCAACAGCAATAATCAAAAGATGAACATTTATTATTAAGCAAGAACAGATGGACAAAATACAAGACCAGTTGAATTTATTTGGGTGAATACAGCATAGTTTACAATGTTACTTACATTTAAACTTGTTTAACAAGCATTTTAAACAAAAAAATTGTAACATTTTAATTTTTGTGTATTCAGCTGTTCTCTGTAATTGGTTTTTACTGAAATAGCGGCCTCGCATTTCACTCGTAGTTGAAAGATGCCATGACTGACTCCAAAAACTGCCCATAAACAAACAGGACTGACATTAGAGAACATATTTTAATATCAAACTAAATTAAACTCAGTGCAATAACAAATAAAATCCATTTATTTTAGGCAAGGCAAAAGGCGTTCCCATCCTGCGAAACAACCACTGCTGACGCAGCTGACTGGCATCTCATCCTAATGTTGCGTTGCTTAAACTAATACAATTTACAGCACAGTAAAGACTTTATAAATGAAATGAAATAAAATGTATACAAACCTTTATTTTGCTGAAGAAGTGCACCAAATAGGCGGCGCTGAGAACCGCTCTCTACTGTAGAGGACTCAAAAAGCCTGCGTTCTTACTGTAACTCAGCAGCTGGCTTGTTTCGTCAGAGACAGGCTTAACTCAGCGCTTGGGTAGAAAAAAGTAATCCAGCGTTAAAAATAACCCAGCAACTTAGTTATAGAAAAACTACCCAGCACCTGGGTAAAAAATATTAAAAATAACCCAATAATAACCCAATGACCCAACGGGCTGAACCCAGCATCTGAATTAAAAACAAACCCCAGCATTTTTATAGTGTAGTAACTAAACAAATAAACAGTTTTGTGATGTTGCGCAAAATGGTGCAGAACAGAAGTTTCTGGATGTTGCTTGCATTGCTCATGGACATTCAGTTCACACTCTTTAAGAACACACTGGTGAAACATACACTGAAATATAATGAGCATTTTGTGATGTTGCTTGCAAATAATTTCATCTGTATACTTTTGAGTGATTCACCCATGAGGCACCCTAACCTCCTGGATTAGAGCAATTAAAACCATCCATTACATCTTACATAAATGTAGTTTTTCTTCTAGTTACCATAACTGTAAAAAAAAAAAAAAGGAATAACTCTTCAAGTGTTGCATTTTGATTAATAGACTCTTTGTGACACCGATTAAATAATTCAGCGTAATTAAATGTTGGCTGGTCGAGCTTCATTGCTTTGCTGACTGACAGATTGTATTTACAGAATCTACACTCACAAATATCAACATCCTCAAATGTGGATGTGCTGATGAGTTTGCAGACAGGGTGCAGCAGTGGACTGTGTGGTGTGTGTCTCCCATGTGAAGATGTTACTTGAGACAGGGACATGTCACATAGGAAAACCGCAGATCTCCCTGGAGTCTTTCACCAGGCTTAAGGGAAAGCAGATGTGACCCAGGGCGTGGAGGGGAATGACAGGTGTTTCACTCTGTTGCTGCGGCTGGTGATGGAAACGAGTAAACATCTCCGCATGAACACGCGTGGCCCAGCAGGAAGCACAGCTTTAGGTTGTCGTCAGTTGGCACTAGTTCAACCCGAGAATGTGAGCATGCGAAAGCTGGCAGCAACTCAAAATGCTGCAGCAGATTTCTATAGGGCGCAGAAGTTTCACCACAGGTGGTTGCTGATGTTGGGGTGGAATCCCACTAAATGATGTTTTGGGTTTATAAATTAGGTTGCCCAAAGCTCTTTATTGCTATAATCATATTCATAGTGGGAAAAAGGTTGTTCCATGTACATGACAAGCAGGATCTCATTAGTATTTGAACATTTTTGTCAATAATATTTAAACATACTTTTTTTGGACAGTTAGTTGAATGCAGAAATGTTGACTATGGGCTTAGTGACAGCATGTAAAACATTAAACAATTTACATAGACACAGCCTTAGAAATGTATATTTTATTTATATATAGTTTTTATAGTTATAGATATTTTTGAGCCCCTAACCACTGCTTAACAATATCATACTTAATAGGAAGATACATTTACAGTGACAATAATTAAAATGATAGTTCACCCCAAAATGAAAATTCTGTCATTAATTACTCACCCTCATGTTGCTCCAAACCTGTAAGACCTTTGATCATCTTCAGAACACAAATTAAGATATTTTACATGAAAGCCATCCAATCCAACTAAAACAATCAAGGCCCAGAAAAGTAGTAAGGACATCGATAATAGAGTCCATGTGACATCAATGGTTCAACCTTAATTTTCTGATTTTTCTCAACAATTTCTTTTCTTCTGTGTCATTTTTTTTTACCATTTTGTCTAAATGGTTCCATAAAGAACCTTTAACATCTGAAGGTTCTTTGTGACAAAAAAAGGTTCTTCAGATTATAAAAAGGTAAGAAAGAGATGGTTCTTTAAAGAACCTTTGACTGAAAGGTTCTTTGTGGAACCAAAAATGGTTCTTCTATGGCAGGGGTGGTGAACGTCTGTCCTGGAGAGATGCAGCCCTGCAGAGTTTTGCTTTAACCCTAATTAAACACACCTGAACAAGCTAATCAAGGTCTGAAGGGTTACTAGGAAGCTACAAGCAGGTAAGTTTTTGTTAGGGTTGGAGCTGAACTCTGCAGGGCTGTGTCTCTCCATGACTGGACTTTGCCACCCCTGTTCACCACCTCACCGCCTCATTTCTGTGTATTGTTTGTTTGTTCATTTGTAGCATTAATCCCTAGCCATCCTAGTTTTCTAGTTTTGCTCTGCCTGTGTTTTTGACCCTGGACTGTTTCCTAGTTATGCAAGGTCGGACTCATTTCCGGTTCTTTTCGGACAGTTCAGCCTGTTCAAAAAGCTGATTCATTGGTTCCTGGCTTCATCATCAGTGATGCCACCATGCATTTCTTTTCAAACAAATCAGTGTCAGGTTATATCAAGGAAACATTCAAATGCGCACCTACAGCACACATAACAGACACTCATCCACAAATGCGGAAACCCATAGCTGTTGTAATTTCACTGTAAACTATGGCTTGACGGGCTTATTGCTTTTATAAAACAGTTATTCCATATATGTAGTAAGGTTTTACAAAATAAAACAGAGCAAATAAAGTGTAACGATATTAATAAAAACATTATTCTTCTACCCCAAAACAATGTAGTTCCTCAGAAACGGTTGTGGTTGCAATAAAGTGTTTGCTGAGCAACACACAGATGTAAACAAAGGTGTATGTTTGTAGAGTAATTTACAACAGCTTCGAACACGGCTCAACCAATCAGAATCAAGGACCAGAACTATCTGTTTTATAATTTAGTTTTTTTCCATGCTTTAATATAAATGAAGGCCTATTTAATAAAACTGGTTATAAGCATATTTCCAGTATGTTTCATCTGTTAAAGAAGCTTAGATTGCGCATCTTGCTTGCATTGTCAGCAACTCACCTGTCAGGATCCTTGGTAATGATCAGCAAACTTTGACAGTTTGTTGAACTGGCTCATTTGGTTCTTTTTTAGTCTGACATGCTACTTCGGCTGTGTGTCTTGCGTCATCAACCCGGAACTAAAGTTCGATTTGGTTCGATATTGAGAATTCAAATTCAAATTTATTTGTATAGTGCTTTTCACGATACATATCGTTGCAAAGCAACTTTACACCAAATTAAAGTTTTTACAATATATTTAGTAGTAGCTTATGGTGGTGACTGTCAAGTTGATGTACATATGGCAGAGATGTATGGTAAAGATCGAAATCAAACAGACAAAGAACACCATAAATTAGTAGCAAAATTCGGTAGTGCTGTATGTTGTTTCAGGGTTGGCATCATCTGAAGTCCTCTGAGGGGTTGGCATCATCTCTTCTTAAGTGTTCTGATTCCAGACTGAAGCTGGTGAATTCCTAGTTACCAGGGGATGTCAATCCCATGGCAGAAACAGAGAACAGATAGGAACATAATTAGCGTAGCTGCTGTTCAAACCAAGCAAAGAAAGATTTGTTCAACCAGAGCTAAAAGATTAATAATGAACAGTTGATCAGATATAACTACAGGAACTACAAGTTTATGAGATGCATTATTTGAATGCTTGGCTAAAAAGATGTGTCTTTAATCTAGATTTAAACAGAGAGAGTGTGTCTGAACCCCGAACGTTATCCGGAAGGCTGTTCCAGAGTTTGGGAGCCAAATGTAAAAAAGCTCTACCTCCTTTAGTGGACTTTGCTATCCTAGGTACTACCAACAGTCCAGAGTTTTGCGACCTTAGGGAGCATGATGGATTGTAGCGTGGTAGAAGACTAGTTAGGTACGCAGGAGCTAAACCGTTAAGTGCCTTATAGGTAAGAAATACTATTTTATAGCTGATACAGAACCTAATAGGTAGCCAGTGCAGAGACTTTAAAATTGGGGTAATATGATCATATTTTTTTGACCTGGTAAGGACTCTAGCAGCTGCATTTTGAACTATCTGTAGCTTGTTTATTGAAGATGCAGAACAACCACCTAGTAGTGCATTACAGTAGTCCAGTCTAGAGCTCATGAATGCATGAACTAGCTTTTCTGCATCAGAAACAGGTAACATGTTTCGTAGCTTGGCAGTGTTTCTAAGATTGAAGAATGCTGTTTTTGTAACATGAGAAATATGATTTTCAAAAGACAAGTTGCTGCCTAATATAACACCCAGATTTTTGACTGTAGTGGAAGTAACAGTACATCCGTATATATTTGTAGATTGTAAGCCAAGAGATTCTGTGTACTGTTTTTTGGTCCAATAAGTAATATCTCTGTCTTATCTGAATTTAATAGGAGAAAATTATTGGTCATCCAAACTTTTACATTTTTAACACACACTGTTAACTTCGATAATTTAGAAGTTTCATCTGGTCGTGTTGAGCTATATAGTTCAGTATCATCAGCATAACAATGGAAACTAATCCTGTGTTTTCTAATAATATTACCAAGGGGCAGCATGTATACTGAAAATAGTAGAGGACCTAAGACAGATCCTTGTGGCACTCCATACTTTACCGGTGATAATTGAGATGACTCCATATTTAAATAAACAAAGTGGTAGCGATCGGACAGGTAGGATCTAAACCATCTTAACCAGCCCTTAGATACTCGCATAGTTTTGTAGTCGATCTATTAGTATGTCATGATCTACAGTGTCAAAAGCAGCACCAAGATCAAGTAAAACTAGCAATGAGATGCAGCCTTGGTCTGACGCAAAAAGCAAGTCATTAGTGATTTTAACAAGTGCAGTTTTTGTGCTGTGATGGGGCCTGAAACCTGACTGAAATTCTTCATTGATATCATTTTTTTGCAAGAATGAGCACAGTTGAGCAGATACAACTTTCTCAAAAATTTTAAACATAAATGGAAGATTAGAAATAGGTCTGTAATTTGCCAGTTCATTAGGGTCTAGTTGAACTGGCTGAACCGGTCACTTCCTGAGAACCAAGAATCTGTTCAAGAAACTATTTCCTTGTTTCTGATTGTTTGCTGCCTGCCCTGACCATTGCCTGGTATCGAATTACTCTGTTGTTTTTGCCTTGGATGAAATTATTTGCTGGCGTTCGGCCCTGCCTGTCTGACTACGTTTAAAATAAAGCCTCCATGTGGATCCTCCAACCCCATTGTCATGCCTCTACGTTACAACGAGAGTACTACAACACATACATGTGTAGCTGTTTGTAAACAAGTCAGAACCACACGCATATGTCGTGGTATTCTCGTGAATGCGCTGCACAGACTAACACGGAAGAGAAGAAATCGTTGGATGAAGCTGGTATTTTTGTTTTCTTTTTTTTGTTTTTTCACAAAAAGTATTCTTGTAGCTTCATAAAATTAAAGTTGAACCACTGATGTCACATGGACTACTGTAATGATGTCTTTACTACCTTTCTGGGCCTTGAACATGGTAGTACTGTTGCTGTCTATGCAGGGTCAGAAAGCTTTCGGATTTCATCAAAAATATCTTAATTTGTGTTTTACAGATGAACGAAAGTCATATAGGTTTGGAACAACATGACGGTGAGTAATTAATTAAACAATTTTCATTTTTGGGTGAACTGTCCCTTTAAATATACTTTTATAAAGATTTTTTAAGTTATGTTTATGAACAATATGTGGTATATTTGTCATTTTTTCAGCTGCAAATTTCTTACAGCAAACAAAATAAAAATTCAAGTATTAAGTAATGACTAAATGAGGACAGAATTGGAAAAGTGATGGAATTCTTCAACCGTTATAATGTCAAATTAACTAAATGCACTAAATAAATGTGATGCATTGAACACTTTTAATGTCACTGAACAAATTCAATAAACTCAACCTATTAATTCTATGAATTAAATATTTTATGTACCTAAAAGGACCGATTTGTAAACACTTCTAACACTGTGACTATACCGGACATGAGCAGCACGGCACGACTACTAGAACCCATTATAGTCAGTGATGCTGTTTGGATGCGACACAACTCGACAAGACAAATCCCCAACAGTAAGCTGATGCGTCGTTCTATTTATGACATACTGACACAAAGTGCAAATAATTTGCAACGGTTGCTTGACGCGTCTATTGTAGACCATAGATACAGCGCTGCCTAAAAGTTTGTGAACCCTTTAGAATTTTCTATATTTCTGCATAAATATGACCAAAAATGTAATCAGATTTTCACACAAGTCCTAAAAGTTGACAAAGAGAACCCAGTCAAACAAATGAGATGAAAATATATAGTTTGTAATTTATTAATTGAGAAAAATGGTCCAGTTTTAAATATTTGTGAGTTGCAAAAGTATGTGAATCTCTAGGATTAGCACTTAATTTTAAGGTGAAATTAGAGTCCATTTGATCAAATGTGTTATCAATCAATAGGATGACTACCAGGTGCCAGTGTATGCCCTGTTTTAATTAAAGAACAGAAATCTATCAAAGTCTGATCATGTTTGTGGAAGTGAATCCTGACATCCTGACAAGTAGATCTTCTGAGAACCTCAGAAAAAGAGTTGTTGTTGCTCATCCGGCTAGAAAAGGTTACAAAACCATCTCTAAAGGGTTTTGACTCCACAAATCCAAGGTTGCAAAGGACCTCAGAGTAACTTTTAAGCACATAAAGGCCTTTCTTACATTGGTTAATATTAATGTTCATGAGTCCATCATCAGGAGTGAACAACACTGAACAACCATGGTATGAATGGCAGAGTTGCAAGGAGAAAACCACAATTCTCCAAAAAAAAAAAAATTGCTGTCGGTCTGCAGTTTGCTAAAGATCATGTGGACAAGTCAGAGGGCTGTTGGAGAAATGTTTTGTGGACAGATGAGACCAAAATAAAACTTTTTTGGTTTAAATGAGAAGTATTATGTTTGGAAAAGAAAAAACACCTCATTCCAGCATAAGAAGAACCTTTATCCCATCTGTAAAACTGTAAAACTTGGGCCTGCTTTGCTGCATCTTGGCCAGAATGGCTTGCCGTCATTGATGGAACAATGAATTCTGAAATATATCAGCAAATTCTAAAGGAAAATGTCAGGACATCTGTCTGAGAACTGATTCTTAGAAGAAAGTGGGTCAAGCAGCAAAACAACGACCACAAGCACACAAGTCATTCACTTTTATATTCCAGTCGCGCTGATGGGGAAAGTTGTAACACTGCGCAATATTAAACTATGCTATTCTATGACATTAGCGATGTAATTTTCACTATTTATTTTTATGGATTTTAAAAAGAAACCACAATAAACAGGTGAATAAAGACTGACAATCGATGTTTAATGTTGTGAAATTATTATTTCAAGAAAAGTAAAGCATTTTGGCTCGTTTATGTGTCTCGTGTTCTATGAGAGCTGTGTGTGGAGGGAGGGGAGTGTTTTTTGGAATGTCTGAATGTGTTTTATCTATTTGCGCACATTGTATAGCTTTGTTTTGCGATCACGGCCTCCCACGCATGGTTGCGAACATTATTTTATTTGAACAAATCATTTTATTTTATTGACAAAATGTTTTAGTTTGTCGTGTATATTTTTTTCATTTGATCAGATAACATTTTAAGCTGTCATATGGTCATGTTACAACGTGCCCCTTGCATGTTGTCATGTTTCACTTCCTTTCTTTTGAGGTAAATAACGAAAAACGTATACACTGTAATTATGAAACAAAGCTACATATTTGTACAAGACAAGTGTGAAATTAACGTGGATAAAATAAATAAATATCCTCTGAACCCCACGTGGATTTACCAAACTGAGAAATTCAAAAAGTGTTAGGTTGTGCCCTGCTCCCCTACTTTAGTTTAGAAAAACTGTAATATTGAGTTAATACATATTAAAAACACAAACCAACACATTCTTACCTGTGTAAGTTTATCCAGTTTCTTCAGGAATTTAAATTTAGGCAGTTTTAACAACTGAGAAGTTGCGCAATGTTGTTGCATCTTGATTTTTATGGACCCTTTTCACAAGCCTGTGATGACGCGTTTCAACGGTCATCATCATAATAAATCCTTTAAAGTTTTTTATATTTTGATTTTTAAAAATATGTATGTACATTTATAACACTATACTTTGTATTACATCACCTTTTCATCAAGTTACAAAAAAACTAGTTAACGCTGTGCGAGGGTGTTTCTAATGCCGCGTCTATGGGATGGAAGGTAAATTTGGCATTGTGCTCTCTTCTGACTACCGATCAGTCTCTCTCAATTTTTTTTCCTTTGATTGAAAGGCGTGAAAACACTATGGGGTAGTTTTTATTTTGCTATTTGAGCAAATAGCAATGCAAAAAATATATTTGTGGTACTCTCCCATTCACTGCTCTCGGATTTTACCCAACTATGATGACTTCTGTTATGAGAAACCCAAGAAATGTGAGAAAGGTCCATTGAGAGTGATGACATATAGACCATTCCAAGATGGGGGATGTGTTGACGTGTCTGGAACGGTTGAATGTAGCATTTACCTATACATATGGTGTAGACAGTTTCAAGCTGTTGCAGCACTATACAGCACGACAACTGTCGCATCCAGTGTAGAAATGGCGTAAAGGTGTTCAGATGTAAATGCTTATGTTTAGATGCTGCCAGTATGTTAATAATGTGTTTTTCTGTGTCTGAGAAAATCCACATCGAAACATATAAAATCAATATCTAGAAAACAAACCACTGTCCTTTTCATGTAACTGTACATAAAGCAATCAATTTCACTCACTGGGTAGTGTTTGAAAGTGTGCATTACTATCTATATTGAAAAAGCAATCAGTAGCCGGTCAGAATCACTCGGTTTGAGTTTGAAATCAAGCTCAGAAGAGTGCTGAATGAAGGGAGTGTATGATTAAGAGCTGGAAGGCTACTGCTGAGCTCCCATTATAAAGAGAGAGATGAAGAGGGAAAGAAATAAAGAGTGAGAATGAGAGGCCAAGAGAGCCTCTTATCAGAGAGCGTGCAGGGCCTTACAGCTCCTTTTGAACTCTTCAGGTCAATTTTGTGAGCAAGGACAGCACAGGACGAAACACAAACAAGCTGCCGGCAATAAAAGAAGCACGGGTCAGAGGTGCTGATGCAGTGTGAGACGCGCTTAAGAACTCTCTCATTCTCTCAGTCTCTCTCTCGTTCATTCTTCTCACCTTGGCACGGAAGGCAGCACATTCAAGCTCCAAGGACACCTGAGTTTTTCCACTAGTTCCTTGACACTCCAGGTTTCTTTTTAAATTGATCATATTCTGTAAGTCAATACCCTGCTATCTATTTCTCCTCAACAGATCACTGTGGATACAGAATGATTGCAAAGCGTAATATTGATTTTATAGAACAGTTCAGCAAACACTAAATTGATACTGAATGCACAGCATAGCCAATTATCTTGGTTATTTTTGCTTTATCAACAAAAATAGTTTCAGGAGTCTTTCGTGTTATGCTTGCAGGAAAAGAAGTCTTATTTGTATTTAATGAAGCATGTTATTTCATTGCTCCCTCAGTGTGTTGATTGCATTGGGAAAAAAAAAGTCAAGCTATAAAACAGTAAATCTAAACACATTGCATAAAATGAGACTTGAAATGTCAGTTTCTAAAGCTGTAAAGCTCCTTTCTACCTCAGTATGATTTATCTCACACACTTTGGCCACTTGACCCATGTAGAGTCTACTTTAAAATGTCCAAAAAGAGACTTTTGATATGGAGATGGCTTCAATTAGGCGACTCTGCCATGGTACGTCACTTTAACTGATAACTTTGTTCTCTACACAAGTGAACTGGCAGTTCTCTCTCTTGCTATCTAATTTTTTCCATCTCTCTCCTTTTGTGACTCATTCTTTCTTGCCGAGAAGTGATTTATTGTTTTACATAAGCTCTGTGACACGGAGCCAATTCTTCTGATTAAATGGTACTGATTTCTTTTCAGGTCAATGGTTTATCTAATCAGTGGCTTTTAAAATAGGTCACATCTTGATTAAGTCAGAGGAGTCATGCAAGATCCATTCATCAAATACCTTCTTCAGAATAACATATGCATTTAATGCTACAAAAAACTATTATTTATTAACTCTCATGTTGTTCCCAAACTTCTTTTTTTCTTCAACAACATCACCACTAAGCTGATGTTGGAAAGTTTGAGTTGCTGTTGAACAGATTGCGATTATGAACATAACAAGGCTGTAAAAGAGGCTTTTTCAAACAAAACACGAGTGGGATATTAATTATGTATTTTACATTATGTCACATACACAGAGTGCCACATGTTTCTTGTTCTGGTTTTGGACTTTTATGTTGAAGTTTAGGTCTTTTAGTTTCCTGTTTCCTGTTTTAGTCTTGTACTCTATTTGTAGTTTGCTTGTTTTTTTTTTTTTGTTTTTTTTTTTAGAATGAACTAACAAGAGAGGCTACTCCCCGCCCCCTTTTCCAGAATAGAACTGTGCCTTTACAGCTCGATACTCTGCCAAAAAACATCTGTTTGGTTTAGATTATCATGTCTATTGTGCTGAAATCATGTATTTTAAGCTATATTAGTTCAAACTTCTGATATAGGACTTTCTAAGCGCGCACATCTGAAGCACGTGCACAGAAAGTGGCTGTCACACTGCATGTGAGTACTAAAATAAGTTTTCTTTCATGTCTTATTGTGCTTAAACTGTCAAATACACACAAGTTTATGTTAAGAACACACAGGAGTTACAAAAACAGTTGGTTATGTCTGTGAAGGTAAAAAGCTGGGAAAGAAATCACATATTTAGATTAGTTTATATTAGATCTTCGCAACAGCAGCATAATATACAGCAAATAAATCAATAAATCCACTGTTTTCTTGTCTCCTCTGAGGTACTGGTTTTCTGGGTTGGTAGATGCACCAGGGACCCGATTATAGCACTTAAACATGGAAAAAGTAAGATTTTCATATGTCACCTTTAACCAAAAACTTAAAAGTACTGGAAAAGCAAAGGACTGAACTGATTTCTCAGATTTTAGGACTCGTTTCTGCTGTACATGAAGTCTATATAGGGTGAGAAAATGACAGAATGTCCATTTTTGGGTGAATTATTACTTCAGGGGATGATTGACAAGGATCAGTACAGTATAAATGTGCAGTAAAAGAAAGTGAAGGTTTAAAGAAGCTCTCCATAAAACCACAAACATCATATCTTTATTTTTTCCCCTCACTTGGGTACTGAATTCCTTCCTTGCGTACATTAGTTATGTACTTCAAGATCAAATATAAAGCACATGCTATTTATTCACGGTGTGGCAACACAACCTGTAAAGAAAATAATCATGCCTCTCACTCTAAGGGGAAAACCTGTGATCTAAAGCAATGTTTATTCTCTCATGCTGAGCAGCAGGCCTAGACTGATGCTTCAGTAAAATTGCTCTCGTTCTTGTGTTAAGTAATGGCTCGGAGACAGCACTCCACATAGCTCCTCTTCGCCTTTGAAAATCTACCCCCCTGGGCAGACTTCGCCACCGCCACAACCTTTCATTCCTTTCATTGTTTGTGCTGGCTTTAATATTTCATGAAGACGATTTCTATATTTATTTACTTCCCATTTGCGAACGGCTCGCTTGTATCATGCATTTTAATGGGATGAGCGCTCACGTCCCTCCAGAGCGAGGTTTTTCTTTCCCTCCCCTCTGCGTGCTCCCTTATTAACATCAGATTTCCCTGAGCCTAACACATCTTGCTTGACTTGTCCCTTCACACCACCTCCACATGAGATCTGAGGATCTTTAAAGGTATGAATAACACATCAGCGGGGTTCATCATGAAATGTTCCCTCACCCTGACGTTACCCTGACTTCCCTTTTATCATCAAAGATCTCTGTTATCACGTACCTCAAATTAGATTCAGAGTGTTTCCAAACAGAAAAAAAAACCATGTCCAACTTTCCAATAAGGACACTGAAAAACTAGACTTTTACAGAGCCTGTTTAAATGGATGTACTGTAGATAGCTTTGTATTTGCGAAAGCAAACAATGCTATTATTTATTTGCAATTTAATATAAAATAGTTTCATTTGTCAATAATATTTTTGCTATTAATTTTATTTTTGACCCCACACTCTTAAAAATAAAGGTTCCAAAAGGGGGGTTTCACAGCGATGGCAGTGAACTTTAAAGTGAATTTTACATAAAATGTAGCTAATAAGTCCAGTTATATACAATATTACTAAATTAGCCAATTCCATTAGCCAAATACCATAAATCCCCAAGTATTGGTAATAAAAATTCTGTCATTAATAACCCAACCATATGCCGTTCCAAATCCTTCATTCATCTTCAGAACACAAATTAAGATATTTTTGATGAAATCCGAGAACTTTCTGATAGATAATTTTTGTTCTGAAAATGACCGAAAGTTGGGTTTGGAACAACATTAGGGTGAGTAATTTTCATTTTTGGGTGAATTAACCCTTTAAAGCTTCTTCATAGAACCACTGATGCCAATAAAGAACCTTTATTTTTAAGAGTGCATTTACTTACATTATATGGTGAAAGCATATCTTCTGTGTTCTGCAAAGTTTAAGTGTTGGTGCATAACTCATCTGCACATTACACAAAGTTTTAGGGTTATAAATTCATACATTATAGATGTATATGCTCAGAAAACAGTAGTAAAACAAAACTGACACTGCATTGCGTTGAATAAATTTGAAAAAGCTGAATCACATTCAGCATGAGGCACTTACTACTCTTTACTCTTATCACATTGTTCTGGCAGCCCTGAGTTATTTATAGGTAAAGAAAAAAGGAAAATTCATGGTTTTATTTCCATGTCTTAATGAAACTGAAAATGTTATTTTAACGTCTTATGAGCAATACCTTTTGGCAATTTAGAAATTTATGGTTGTCAGTTGAACTTTGAAAAGTTTCACATAAGAAACCCATGTATTAATTCCATTCAGCCTTGTATATGTTAATGATAGTCATAAAGTTAAGAATTAATCCTTTTATCTTGGCACACCAATGGCATATTTCATGATGAAACTTTCAACTTGAGCCTGTGCTGATGTTTGACAGGAACTTAATATGAAAGTGAAATGGTCAAAAGGGCTAATTGTACATTCGCCTGGTCCCCTACTGCTGGAATCAAAGAGCCTTAGTACCTCTTCCCCCCTCACATCCTCACTCTCTGCTAAATTGCCTTTAGCCATTTGTGAAAGCAGCATATTATGACCTTGCCAACACTTTGAAATGGCTCTGTGCGAGAGGTAAAATGACATCGGGATATCTTTTACGTGTCTGAAACTGTGGGCTTCTCTCTTCTGCTTTCCCTGTTTGGGAAATGAAAGTCAAATGAGGATCTTCTGAGTACATTAGCAACCTACGGCCTGTTAACATGACTCGCGTCAGGGCTAAAACATTAACGGCATGCGCCCGTTAGACCTCCGCGTTTAAATGATTGCAGATAGTGTCACAGAAGGGTGGTTCTTCAAGGTTGCTAGGTAGCAGAAAGTGTGTGCTGTGCAAAGTAAACAGCGAAAACAGTTTATAACAGAAAAACAGTCTGGTGATTTCTCTGATACTGTGGAATACTCATGGTGAATATAAACTAGTTTTAGTCTCTGGATGCTGTTGGAAACAAGTTTGACTGTTGATAAATATTCCTTGCTCCTTTGTACTTGAGAAAAGGGGTGTTTACAACATTTCACTGCTAAGGATCTTCAAATATGATGTAAAATACAAATTTGTATATGGTTTAAGAATTAAGCTTTAAAATTCACTCAGTATTTTTCAGTTTTAACAAAAGAAAATGAGTGCATTATAGTTTAAGGTTGTGTTTGCTTGATGTATTCCATTTAAAATCAAATGATTAGTTTTTAGGTAACATTGCATCTTCTTTCTAGCCATTATAAGCAAGTAATTCAATTCAGATGTATTAGCACTTTTCCTAATGCATTTTTCCAAAGCAGCTTCACGGAAAATAGTGAGACTACAGAACATTACAGTACATTTTTGATGTCACTGGAAACTGGTTGCATCATTTCTGGTTAGGACACAGTGTTAGCCAGTGCTTAAAAGGAGGAATTTGTTTCAGACCTTGGCACTTTTACAGTAGCATCGAGCTTCTGCCAGAGATGGAGATCTATGCGTTGCCCAGCACTCGGAGAGGAGAAGAAGAGAAAGACAGCATCAGAGTATTCCCTGTCTCCCTATTCCCTCTGAGTCGGTAATTAAGAACAGTTCAAACAGCTCATGACTGATGGCCGAGACCTGGGACCCGGCTGCAAATCTGAACATTAATATTTCAATTTTTTCCCATTAATTTAATCACATTTCATATGCTGATTTGAATTGGCCACGCTCTTCCACTCTAAGTTGACTTTAATCCCAATCTAATTACTAATTATACGGTTGGAGGTTGATTGAACCAATCCTTCCAGCGCAGGGCCAATTTGCTCTCTCTGATGTCGAGCACCTTTTATGTTTGATCTCTGCCAGGTTTTGAGGACAAGGGAATTCAATCAAAGTGTCTCTGCTTTCAATAACAAACATGATACACTGGCTCTGGACCTTACATATATTACATCATATTGAGAAATACCAAAAATGAGATTTCCAGCCTTGGAGCTAAAGCCAACTGAAAGTAAAACAAAAAATGTATTTCTTCATCCCTGGTCAGATGCCAACAGCAGCTGAACTTCAGTTAAAGCCGGGCTCACAATACAGGATTTCTAGCCCGATTTTGCCCCGATGTTCGGTGCGGATTATCTGGTAATGTGAGGTGTTCACAGATCGAATCGAATGCATGTCCCGATCTGTTTTCACACAAATCGGAGCCACCCCGAGTAATATCAAACATGTTTGATATCTATGATTTTAAATCGGGATGATGACGGTTATGTGAAGTAGCCTATTTTCACAACAGCCAATATGCGACCGCAAAACAGCTGCTGTACGGTCCGTTGGATAGTGGAGATGGAGAAAACTGCTTGTGAAAGTTTTGCAATAACATGACTGTCTGTATAATGTTTTGAAAACATTGTATTACAACCGTATATGCAAAAGAGAAGCACTGGGTTGGAATCGCCTCAGCTTTGAACGTACTGGGTGAGTACAGAACGCTGCTAGCATGCTGGCTAATGTTTGTAAACATTGCTGAAATGTCAATGACTATCTGCTGCGTGTGATCACGTGAGGCGGTCCCTCCGGCATGATAATCTTAATATTATCTTGTAGTGTGTGATGTGCCACAATTTTCAAATCTTGTAGTGTGTTCTTTCTGGTCTTCAAATCTGACTGGCCCAAATCCACTATAATTTTATAAATAATATTGTTTTTGTGCCACAGAATTTAGTTCTAAGAGTTTTTTAGGCTACAATGTACTTCTTTAGACTTAAATTAAAGATAACAAAATTTGCGGCCATTCAGCACTCATGAACCTGCCTAGAGCAGCCTTACCTCGGTCAGACCTTCTGGAATCTGCCTCTGGCTCCACAGTCTTTGGTCTCATTAATCTATTTGTTCCAGAGCAAATAGTTTTGACTGAGGACAAAGTCTCACCATGTTATATTTTATGTAACTGCTGTTTTTATTAAATGCGGTATATCAGAGCGATGCCTTTGTACTTTTCACTGAATTGCCTATCAACTTTTATGATGGCTGTTGTTGTTTATTAAATATTATTGTTCAATAAATAATAGTTCATATAAATAATAGTAGTATTTAATAATATTATGTAGTAATATTGAGAAACAGTGTGTGCTTGTTATGCTGATTTTAGTTACATTATTCTGCCATTAGAAGGCGACAAGAGACAAGAGTGAGTCAGCAGTAAAGACTTTTATATTGAAAGAGACTGAAACAGGGTGGCAAACAAGGAAGTTATTTTTACTTTCAAAAACACCTTGTAAGACTCAGCCAACAAATCTCATCAGAAATTACCCTCAACAGTTGAAAGGATAGTACGACAAAGATATCGCTTTCCTCAGCGGACATTCAAACTAATGTTTTATTGTGAATATGAGATTGAGCTGAAGAATGAATGCTGTATCAGATGCATCACCCTCACTTAGTTCATCTCTCTCTCATAATACTTTACATAATACAGTGAGCTTTTAATACAGTAATACAATAAGGTTTCAGTGTTCCTTCATAACTAGTTCTAAAGTGACATTTTCGAATTAGTAACAGAAGCTTGGGCTCAGCTATTAACTGTGAAACTGAGATTTGAAAGGAAGTAGTTTGGACAAAAGAGGGTTTTTAAAAACATTCTGTTGTTGTTTCGTGCCATCAAACTGTTGTATAAACACAATATAACACTCATAGCAGTGCAATATGGCTGTATATCGGCATGTATATCGGCACACGCTGTGATTACCTACAGCCGTGCCAATATACAGCCATATTGCGTTGCTGCTTGTGATTATATATATATATATATATATATATACTGCTCAAAAAATAAAGGGAGCACTTAAACAACACAGTGTAACTCCAAGTCAATCACACTTCTGTGAAATCAAACTGCCCACTTAGGAAGCAACACTGATTGACAATAAATTTCACATGCTGTTGTGCAAATGGAATAGACAACAAGTGGAAATTATAGGCAATTAGCAAGACACCCCCAATAAAGGAGTGGTAGCTTGAGACGAAGTCTACAACCCACACAAGTGGCTCAGGTAGTGCAGCTCATCCAGGATGGCACATCAATGCGAGCTGTGGCAAGAAGGTTTGCTGTGTCTGTCAGCGTAGTGTCCAGAGCATAGAGGCGCTACCAGGAGACAGGCCAGTACATCAGGAGACGTGGAGGAGGTCGTAGGAGGGCAACAACCCAGCAGCAGGACCGCTACCTCCGCCTTTGTGCAAGGAGGAACAGGAGGAGCACTGCCAGAGCCCTGCAAAATGACCTCCAGCAGGCCACAAATGTGCATGTGTCCGCTCAAACGGTCAGAAACAGACTCCATGAGGGTGGTATGAGGGCCCGACGTCCACAGGTGGGGGTTGTGCTTACAGCCCAACACCATACAGGACATTTGGCTTTTGCCAGAGAACACCAAGATTGGCATATTCGCCACTAGCACCCTGTGCTCTTCACAGATGAAAGCAGGTTCACACTGAACACATGTGACAGACGTGATAGAGTCTGGAGATGCCGTGGAGAACATTCTGCTGCCTGCAACATCCTCCAGCATGACCGGTTTGGCAGTGGGTCAGTAATGGTGTGGGGTGGCATTTCTTTGGAGGGCCGCACAGCCCTCCATGTGCTCGGCAGAGGTAGCCTGACTGCCATTAGGTACCGAGATGAGATCCTCAGACCCCTTGTGAGATCATATGCCGGTGCGGTTGGTCCTGGGTTCCTCCTAATGCAAGACAATGCTAGACCTCATGTGGCTGGAGTGTGTCAGCAGTTCCTGCAAGACGAAGGCATTGATGCTATGGACTGGCCGCCCGTTCCCCAGACCTGAATCCGATTGAGCACATCTGGGACATCATGTCTCGCTCCATCCACCAACGCCACGTTGCACCACAGACTGTCCAGGAGTTGGCGGATGCTTTAGTCCAGGTCTGGGAGGAGATCCCTCAGGAGACCATCCGCCACCTCATCAGGAGCATGCCCAGGCGTTGTAGTTAGGTCATACAGGCACGTGGAGGCCACACACACTACTGAGCCTCATTTTGACTTGTTTTAAGGACATTACATCAAAGTTGGATCAGCCTGTAGTGTGTTTTTCCACTTCAATTTTGAGTGTGACTCCAAATCCAGACCTCCATAGGTTAATAAATTTGATTTTCATTGATAATTTTTGTGTGATTTTGTTGTCAGCACATTCAACTATGTAAAGAACAAAGTATTTAATAAGAATATTTCATTCATTCAGATCTAGGATGTGTTATTTTAGTGTTCCCTTTATTTTTTTTGAGCAGTGTATATATATATATATATATATATATATATATATATATATATATACATATATGCCTCATTTCAGACCACATGCAAAAGAGGAAAAGAGTTGAACGAAGAAGTTCCATAAGTTTAACTGGTGTATGTTTGTATTCTTCTGCTTAAGAATTTTTTTAGGAAATCTGATTAGAATAGCAGACTGAAGGTATATATCTTAGTCGGCGAATATGTTTGACCACAAGTTTCATGGCCTATAAAGACATGATGACAAAAGCAAATTGAGTGATCCAGACGTTTCCATTGTGAGTACATCACCCCCGTGTATTTAGGACTAGCCCAGACTTCAGGGCAGAGCGAGACCTGATTTGTTCATCAGCGTACCGCTTTGCGAGTTCTCCAGTTGTTTTTGACAGTAATCTGCTGTAAAGCTGGATAGAGAAACATCAGTTTATCACATCTCCGCAGGTTGTTCTTGGAACTCACAATTGACTCGACTGCACATGGGAAGTCCATTTGTTTCTGACATCACTCACCACTGGAATAAGTGTAAGGGATGCCAATGCTGGTGCCTCTGCCCCACTCTGTCTGGGTCATGGATGGAGAAAATGCATTAGAAGGGTCAGCAAATTTGGCACCTGAATTCGAATCATGGGATTAGAGTAATAAATGGAATCATGGGGAGATGCAAGAATCACTTTGGCAACCATTAAATTATACAAAGACTTTTTTCTGCACGTCGGCTAATTTGTAACATCCATTGATGTGTGGAAGGGTGTTGGGTGAGTGTGATTGTTACAGCATGCGTACAGTAGTGATGACTTTGTGGAGTCTAGAGCATGTGTAAGTCATTCACCGGACAATTTGAAGACCAGCTGTTGGCCTTATGGCTGTGCGCTGACAGCCGCGTGTTTAGGGCATGTCAACCTGGCTGGGAGGAAGCGCCATGGGATACTACACATACAGATGATGATTTGAGACAGTATTCCTATGGAAGAACTCATTTCCAAGGTAAGGCCACAACAAAGATAGAGTAGATGAGACTGACCGGCCTCTGAGAGCTGTGCTTTGGAGGCTTAGGTCACTTTCCAAACCCATTATAAGGCTTCAAAATGTTTAACGCCTCGTCTGCAAGGTGTTGTGAGTTGTCGTCTCCCTTTATTTTGTTGTTATTTATGACTGGAAAGGAAATGAATACTGTGAGGAAAATGAATATTGTACTTTTCTCCAGTGCATTAAAGAGCCACTAAAGCCCAACTGCCTGAGTTACTACTTAGCTACTTGTGCAGCTCCTATTTTAGTCATCTTCATATGCAGCAATTGATTTCAATAGGGTTTGGTGCTAACGTGTTACTAAGCTTACTGCACCAACGCTGCAAATTGTTTTTATTTTTGAATACTCTTACTGTTTTTTTTTTTTCTTTTAATTTTGCATCTTGAATATTTACTTGTTTTTAACTTTATAAAAAAAACAAACAAACAAAAAAAAAACATTAAAAGTACTTGTGCAGTGTTGCATCTCAAGTAAAATACCTTGTTTTATCAAAAAATGTAATAAAAAATACTCAAGAATATTATTTTTGCAGTTAATAAGAATAAACAACAGCACACACAAATATATATTTTTAAAAATAATATACAAAATAATAAAAAAAAGAATAAAATCAAAATAATAAATAAAATAAATAATAATAATATAAATATTAGAAAAACTAAAATATATTAAAATTAATATTTTTCATATTGATATTATATATTTATATTTATATTCCTTCAAAATAATTGTAATGTATTCTCTTGTTAACAACACATAGCACACCTGAATAATAATAATAATAATAATAATAATAATAATAATAATAATAATAATAATAATAATAATAATATCAACAATTAGGTATTAAAATAATAATGCTAATAATAATCATATTTAAAAATCTATTTAAATATATATATATATATGAAATCTAAAATTTTGACTTAACTATAGCAAATATTTAACTATTTTTTTATCAACTTGAGTTGATCTGACGTTATGATGAAAAATACTTATTTTTTAGCTTTTTACGTCATCCCTATCTCAATTTTTTTATTTTTATTTTTTGGCAGTCAATAAAGTATACACAAATATAATCATTGGATAATTGTTCAATGCACCCAAGCTGCAGGATTCCTCAGAATGCTGCCTCCGCAGGTTTATTTAAGTTTTTGGAAACCAGCATTATATTCTACCACTATATTCCACTGAAAATGCATCTGTGAAGTACAAATACACATCTTGAGTCCCAATAATTTTGAAATACTGAGAGTGCAGCACAATGGACCGTCTTGAATGTTAACCATGGCAACGCCAGGCAAATATAGCTGATGTTTCATTGTTCGTACATTTGCCATTATGCATTCCCCCACAGGCTGGGTTTATATAGCATTTAAATGGCTTTTGAATAATCTCTCCATCTGAGGCAAAGAAAGTACAGCTCCCACTCTACCACAGCACCAAACCAAAGACCTGCTAATGGGGGACTGCATGAAGACAATTAAAGTGCCATCTAATTAAACTGTCTAATATGTATATTACAGCCATTACAGAGGCTGATTTGAAGACAGAATGTGTGCATTAAGTCACATTAAACTGTAATTGGAGTGGTTTCATTAGACAATGACTGGAGAGTAAAGTAAACAAATAAATCATGGTTTTCTGTTCTGCATTCGTGCCTCCTCTTGCAGAACAGTGGCTAATAGAAAAATAAAATGTAAATGCTGGTCCACGATGAAGTTGGCATTTGTGACGCATTTTCATACTATCTATGGCATGTCCGCTGTGTATGCATCTTGCAAATTTTCACTCAAATCTGACAAAAATCAATGTTTTTCAAAGTGCTACTCTTGGTTCCGGATTGAGAGAGATGGAAATATAGAGAAACAGAGCGAAAAATACAGGGAGATGGGAAAAGGAAGAGAGAGAACACAAAGAAAGTTAATCAGGCCAAGTGTACAGATGACAAAGCAATTGTGCACTAGACCCTTTAAACCATAATGAAAAGCTTTAATTGAACTCATTAGAATCTGAGAAAATTAGCACATTTGTGTGTGTGTGTGTGTGTGCACACTCAATGATTTGTGTGATATTTCACTTATATCTTCTTCACAATATCACTGATGCCAGATCCTGATTGTCAAGTCGGTGTGATGAAATGGCCATGTGAGAGCGCCTGAACTCTCAGTGTGACACTGGTCTCCTGCAGTCAGTCTCAAGAGAATAATGAGAACTCCACACAATGGCTCTGATTTCAGTCCTCTAATCAAACATATCTAAATGCCCCCCTGATTAAATAGCACACTCAATTAATTATAATGGTGATCTTTGCTGAAGGGGACTTTACATGTACTTGATGCGGATGAAAAAAAAAAAAATGCCTACCAACTCTTACATTGATGTGAGAGTGGGTTTGATTGAACTGTTCATTGCTATTTGCAATTCCTATTGTTTAAAAAAAAAAAAAAACAAACCAAAAAAAAAAAAAACAGATATATCTACCCAGCTTACATAACCATAATGTGCAAATATATGTGTACAGACTGGTTTTGTGGTCCAGGGTCACATATTTTAAAATGTAATTTATTCCTGTAATGGCAAAGCTGATTTTTCAGCATCATTACTAGTCACTTGATCCTTCAGAAATCATTCTAATATGCTGATTTGCTGCAAAAGAAATCTTTCTTATTATTACCAATGTTAAAAACAGTTGTATACAACATATATATATATATATATATATATATATATATATATATATATATATATATATATATATATATATATATATATATATATATATATATATAGGTTTAGTTTTTCTTCTTCTTCTTCTTCTCCTTCTTTTTTAATTTTTATTGAGACATATACACTTTTGTTTGTTTGAAATGAATGTAATAATTTAAACAGTAAAACAGCTTTAAAATATTACATTATATAACATAAAATAAATTATATCAAAATATGTACATTTATTTATTTAAAATTACTTGTAAAACAACAAAAAAATTTGTGTATGTATCAAAAAATGGAAGTGTGAAATTGTGAGAAATCAGTGTGACGAGAAAAAAAAGACAAAAAGAAGAAGAAAACACACACACACACACACACACACACACACACACACATGCAACTTAGTTCAGCCTTAAATAGTTTAGTAGTTGTCCTTAGTATTAGCCCTTTGTATTGTGCTCCCTTGTTAAAGAGATAATTCAGCCAAAAATGAAAATGAATGTGGGTACAAAGCAGTTGTAAACAACAACAACAACAATAACAAAACAAAGCAAACCAAAAAAAAAAAAAAAAAAAAAAACTATGGAAGTCAATTGCCGTCATTTGTTTGGATATCTACATTCTTCATGTGTTCAGCATATAAGGAAGGAGGGTGAATAAATTATGACAGAAATCACTTCAACCCAACTGAAAATCTGTGTTTGAAATCAACATAGAGAAAACAATCATTTATACAACTGAATTCTGATCCAAAATCAATAATAAAGTACTTGTTAGAGCTACCAGTGTCTCTATATGTGACCCTGGGCCACAAAACCAGTCATAAGGGTCAGTTTTTTTTTTTAAATTGAAATTTATACATCATCTGAAAGCTGAATAAATAAGCCTTCCACTGATGTATGGTTTGTTTATTATAGGACAATATTTGGCCAAGATACAACTATTTGAAAATCTGGAATCTGCGCTGTAAAATTTTTCACCAGTTTCAACTTAAAAACTTAAAAAACTTAAAAGTACAAGTCATTATAACTCACTTTATTGTAGTGAGTTGAAATGGCTTGTAGTTTTAAGTTGATTTAACTTAAAATTTTAAGGTAGCTGCTGAACTTAAGTTTTTAAGTTAAAACTGGTAAAAAAAAATTTACAGTGGAGGGTGCAAAAAAATCTAAATATGGAGAAAATCGCCTTTAAAATTGTCCAAATGAAGCTCAAAAATTAAGTTTTGATATATTTGTGCTAGGATATCTACAAAATATCTTCATGGAACATAATCTTTACTTAATATCCTAATGATTGCGATAATTCATGTAATTTAATGAAATCAATAATTTATGAACCATTCAATGTATTTTAGGCTATTGCTACAAATATACCCGTGCTGCTTAAGACTGATTTTGTGGTCCAGGGTCGCATACATGAGGGACAAAGGGAAAGCAAATAATCTTCTATCAGTAATTAATGAAACACATTTGAATTAGTTAAGACATCACAGAGTTGAATTCCCAGCTGCAGTGCTCAATCCTCTACAGTTAAACACAAATGCATCTAGCTGTGTTCCCATTCTTCACACGGAGCAGTGAAATCCCGAATGTGATGCGCGCCATCCAATTCAGTGACGCCGTCATCCATGGGAATCTGCATGTGCAGATGATGTGTGTTATGGAGCCTCTCCAAATGGCTCTCAACAGCCATTGGGTGCTCAGTGGATCGAATTCGCCAAAGTCGTTTTGACATTTCAAATTGCGCTGGGATGAAACAATATCACAGTTTCGGATTTCAATTTGAGGCCCCGAGGGAATATTGTTTCAAACCATTACTTCTCATCATGGCTGAAATGGCTCTCCCCATCGCGTGCCGCGCCACTGTCAGAGCCCATGCGTCTTCAAGCACTGAGACGTACCAGTCCTGAGCCGCACCAAGTGCACTGCGCTTTAAGCTGCCGCTAAGTACGCCGGCGCTGCCTTCTGACACTTGAGTAATCCTCCCCACTGACTTTGTTGAATACTCTCTACGGTAACCTCAGTGCACTGATGAGCCTAGTGCACCAATTTATCTATTCTGAGTCAGACAGTGTGGAACTTTTGGAATTAAAGAACTGGCGGAATCACGCGGCTTTAATCTGCTCTCGCTGCGCCGGCGTGCGCAGGGAGTCGCGCGCGTTGCCGTGGGAGGCGAATGATCTCGCCCGTGTCCCCCGCTAACCTCGACGCTCTTTCCCTGGGACGGGCGATGATCTATCTGTACTTATTATTCCTCCACCCTCCGGTGGCACGAGATGAATCATACCTGTCAATCGTGTCTCGCGCGGGGGCGACCGTGTTTGTTTATATCGATCAGCGGCATATGTGACACAGCTGTTGACGGGGCCCGGAGCCTGCCGCGTTCGCTCCTGCTCGCCTTGGCAACCGTACAGTTGGCAGGAGAGCCGTGAACGCACACACAGGAAATCAATATAAACAAACGCGCAAACAGATCGAGAGTAATGCCTTTTGCCTATGGAGCCTGTTGGGAGAGTAAAACAAAGACGAAATTCATTTCGATAATGTGAGGGTCCCTTTACACCCGGTTTTCCTAATTTAGGACATATGAAACCTGAGTACATCCAAAATCCCTTCAAGGTGGGTCAGTTCACTCTGTGGCCATCGTGTTGACGTTCCTCAAACTAAAAAAACTGCTTGACAGGAAAACCTAAAAAACCCAAAAAGCTATTTTTAAAAATAGAAAAGGAAAAGAGCAAAATATCCAAAACTGCTTGTCAAGTTACTATTTAAAAGCATATTTCAAATCAGCGATAATATGTTAAAACAGTGATAACAGTGATACTATAAATATAGCCAATCTGGTTGATGTACAATGATGTACGGTTTACAGTAAACAAACTCCTGATGTCTCTATCAAAATGGCAGTTAGACCTTTCCACAGAAAAGTGAGACATTTCAGAAGGTGTGTAGATCCATATTGATGAAATATTAGGAATATGCATATGCCAACATATTTTAAAACATTATAAAATAATAAAAAAAAATATATATTTTTTTAAAATAAAAAAAACTTTATAATTATATGCTTTTTTTATAGCTGTACACTACCAGTCAAAAGTTTTTGAACAGTAAGATTTTTAATGTTTTTTTTTTTAAAGAAGTCTCTTCTGCTCATCAAACCTGCAATTATTTGATCCAAAATACAGCAAATGTAGTAATACTGTGAAATATTTTTAATATTTAAAATAACTGCTTTCTATTTTAATGTTTTTTAAAATGTAATTTATTTCTGTGATCAAAGCTACATTTTCAGCATCATTGCTCCAGTCTTTAGTGTCACATGAACGTTCAGAAATCATTCTTATATGCTGGTTTGCTGTTCAAGAAACATTTGTATTATTATTAGCAATATTTAAAACACTTGAGTACATTGTTTAAGGATTCTTTGATGAATAGAAAGATCCAAAAATCAGCATTTATCTGAAATAAAAAGGTTTTGTTTTTTTTTGTTTTTTTTAAACATTATACACTATTTTCAAAAGCTTGGAGTCAGTGTAATTTTTTTTTTTCATTAATACTTTTATGTGTGACACTAAAGACTGGAGTAATGGAGTAAAGACTGGAGTAAAGATGCTGAAAATTCAGCTTTGCATCAGGAATAAATTACATTTTAAAATATATTAAAACAGAAAACAGTTATTATTAATTGTAATAATATTTTAGAATATTGCTGTTTTTACTGTATTTTTAAAGCAAATAAATGCAGCCTATGTGAGCTTAAGATACTTCCGTCAAACCATTTAAAAATGATTACCAACCCCGAACTTTTGAATTACTTATGATATTATATTTTATGTTATATATTTTTTAATTCTTATCAAAAGTACATAACTGCTAAAGAAGTATAAACATATCAAAATAATGTAATGCACTGATAATTGAAGTAACATCAGTTAATCAAAGTCTTCATTCAAATGATCCGTTTATAAGCATTACAAATTATAATGAGCACCATTACTTTAACTTCCATTACTAATTACAGTCATCATATTAAACACTACAATTTCTCCTTTTTTTTTTTACGTGTGGTCCTTACACTGCCTCTGACAGTGAGCAGTCTGCCGGTTAAGGGTGAATACATTCCCCAGCATCTGGCTGTGGTTGCAAACCATTTATGGGTGTTAATTTGTGCTACCACTGTTTATAAAGTTCAAGGATAATTACCACAGAGGTCAAGTCACAACAGAAATTAGCGAGTCATGGGGCTTCTCTGGTCTCACAATGTGTCTGGAATCTTCCACCCCTACAGAGTTGAGGCTCTCGAGTGATTAGGGTAATGTTTCAACATTACTAATGCAGATGTTGGCTTTGCCCATACGCATCTGGGCCCTGGTGCGTGTGCCGTGTACCTCACAACGACTGCGGCACATGCAAAGCTATGTGCGGCGCTAAATCGCTGCCTGAAAATGCCTTTGCTTTGGAGCCGGACTTGCCAGTATAAACAGTAAGACTGATGTGTTGAGCGTGTTGATGAGGGAGGCCGCCGGCTGCACCTGTGTAAACAGTACACTCTCTCCCAGAGGAACTGAACTCCACAGCTGCAAGACAACCGCCCATCACTGCCAGAGGAGGCTGTGGAAATGACTTAACTCCAATCATACGTGCAGATACAGAACTAACTACCACCTAATCTAGGTTAAAGTGTCAAATGGTCCCATTGTTAACTGTCTTTTGAAGCCTGTCAGGAAATCTTGTGGAATTACGGGAATATGGTTCACAGTGGCTACAGTGAGATTCTAGTGATTTAAGTGTTTGCTGAGAAATATCTGACACAGAAACACATGTTCCTTTAATTTGCTTAATTCAATAACTCAGTTTCCCATGTCACAGAATGTTCTCTGAAGAAAATAGTTCACAGTCTCAGATTTCATCCACTAAGGGTCTTGATCTTTCTCAAAAGCTGGAGTTGATCAAGGTCAGGTCATTGACTAATCCTCAAAACTCCAGATGCGGAAGATAGCCGACCTCTTGGGCTTTTACTAAACACAGATTTGCATCATGTTATGTAAGCTTTACTTCAAAAGAGCTCTTCCTCATGTTTTTAAAAAATAGATTTGGCAAAAAATGGTAAACAGTGTGATGGTAAACAAAGACACTCTGAAATTTTCCTTCCTTTTTTCTCTTTTATTAGTGTTTTTTTGCAAACAGGCAGCTATGTGTAAGAGACAAAATCAAAATAAGATACATCAAAGCACAAGTAAAACAAAATTGTTGCCATTACGCATCTTAATTAAGGATTTGAAAGCATGTAACATAAAAGGGACAACACAACAGAGACAAAATATATTATATAGACTTCAAGCTCATCAGTAGCACGCATCCAGCCAGCAACACTAAAACATTTTTAAAAATATTGGTAACACTTTACTTGAAGATTTATTGTGTAATGCATAAATGCATCAGGAAGTATGTTAGAATGCATATTTTTCCATAAATAATGGTAACCAAAGTAAAAAAAAAAAAAGAAAAATGCATTTTATAATATTTACAGATTCATTGTTACATATGAAGCTGGTTGATTATGCATGTTAATGCTTTTTAAAAGTGTAATAAGAAATAGATTTGTATTATTATTCATATTATATGCTGGAAAACGATTAATCGCAAATTAATCACATCCAAAATAAAAGTTTTTGTTTATATAATATATGTGTGTGTGCTGTGTATATTTATAATGTTTATATAAAGACACATACAGTATATATTTTGAAAATATTTACGTTTGTACATGTATATATTTATATTTATATAATTTATATAGAAACATATTTAATATATAAACTTTTAAAAAAATATTTACATGCATGTATGTGTTATTATAAATACAGTACATAATAAATACACACAATACACACACATATGTTGTGTACACAAAAACATTTATTCACGATTCACGATCCAATTTTTGGAATCACGATTAATCATGGCCCAGCACTAATTATAATGTATTGTAACTCACTAGGCATAATTAATGCATTAAAAATAGGTGTCAAGTGTTACCTACTTTTTTTTCTCAACATTTATTTTTAGATGCATTGACGATAAAAGCAGGAAAGTATAAAGGTATGCAAAGCCAAGACATATGTATAAGGTTTGTTGGGGGATGTTGACATCTGTCGCATGTTGGAGGTGCGCCATCTAAAATGTGGCGGAGCGTCTGGTCTTCACAGCAGTGGAACGAGATTCCAGCCTCTATCCAATCTGCTGCAACCATCGCAATGTTCAAAGAACAGCTGAAAACTTGACTTAACAGAGCACTTAAAATAAACAATCAATAAAATAAAAAATAAAAGGCATTTGCAATAAATAAAGTTTATTTTATAGAACATCTCTTCATATTCTTTTTGTTTTTTACATGTTTACACACTAACTGTCAGTGTTGGGAAGTAACTAGTTACATGTAACGGAATTACGTAATTTAATTACAAAATAATTGTAAAAAATGTGTAATTAAATTACAGTTACTTATGAAAGTGTTACCGATTACAAAAGGGGGTTACATCTAAATATTTTCACACACATACAGATTTGATTGGTTTCTTTCCAAAATATGAGAAAATATGAGACACCAATGTTTCAGGAGTTTAGAAAACAAAAAAGGACACTTTTAATTTTTTATTTTTATTGCCTATTTAGGTTTGTGTATATGCTTTATTTTTATTTTTTTATTTTCCAAGGCATGGTTAGGTGCCAGTGTTTCCTGTCCTATCTATGCCAAGAATTTATTTCAAAAACAGTATCAGAGCTTTTAGACTATATTTGTTATGATTTCAACCTCAGAATGATCTAAAAGTAAAAAGAGGTGCTAAAGTCTGATTTTGTGGTGGCTGTGCTGTAAAATTAAATTATTATAATCTTAATTCAAGTGATTTTCAAAGTCTGACAGTAATCACTGTTGAGTACTATGTGTTGAGTAAGGTTAACCCTGCCTGCTTTAAATGTCTGGAAATTATTAACAGTTCAGAAAAATGTAGAAATTTAAATGCAGAAAAGTAATAAAACAGTAATCAAATGTAATCAATTACATTAATAAAGTAATTGAAGTTACACTACTTATTACATTATAGGGCAACTTGTAATCTTTAACCTACTGCATTTCCAAAGTAACCTTCCCAACACTGCTAACTGTACTGCTCCAAATTACTCTGTGATATATGCATAATTTAGAGTATTGTATGATATATTGCTTGTTATACAAAACTTAGTTTAGCGACAAGTCATGCGGACAATCATTCATTCAACTGATTCATTCAAAACTCTGGATTTATTTAAAAGTATAGTTCACCCAAAAATGAAAATTTGCTCACTCTCAGGCCATCCAAGATGTGGTAATAATCACACTTTCTCTAGTGAAAAAGTCAATCACATGTTGTCCCCTCACATCCAAATCCACCCACAGATTAGATGACTTTTTCACCGGAAAAAAGAAATAATAAGGATAGAGCCTCATATGGAAACAAGGGTTTAAGTAAACAAAAGTCCTAATGGAGGATTTGCACATCCAGCACTTTTGCTTTGTAAGACATTAATTGATGAACTGGATTATTGTGATACTTTTATCAGCCGTTTGGACTCGTATTCTGATGGCACCCATTCACTGCAGAGGATCAGTTGGTGAGCAAGTAATGTAATGCTACATTTCTCCAAAACTGCTCTGTCAAAGGAACAAACTCATCTACATCTTGGATGAGTAAATTTTCACATTTTCAATTTTTTAAGAACAAATAAGTAAATAAGTAATAAGTAATAATTAATCATTGAATCATTCATTCAAATGATGTGCATAATATTGTCGTCAATACTGTTTATGAGTAAGGCCAAGATATCAAATATCATATATATATATTTTAAAATAATGCTAAATATATTTAAATGACAGTTTAACTGACAAATTAAAAACACTCTGTTTGATTAGAGGGATAAACAGCATAAGAGGAGCCCAGAGGAGTGCTAATATAGAGCATCACTGAGATTTTTTTCCAAAGGAACTATTCCAAAGACAATAAAGGCAAGACTGCTTCGTGTTTGGGATGTTCTGGAAGCCATAAGTACACACGGCTCCACAGTAGCAGGGCTTAGTGCATAGAACAGGACAAACTTCAAGGTAAGATATGCAGTTATCAGTGCATGAGGCATTTATGAGTCTGTGCATCTCATGAGCCCAAATTCATTTAGTGGCTATCAGTGCTCGCACACTGTTGCCAAGAAGGAGCTTCTGTGTAACAGCGATAAAGCAAAGAAATCCACCATAGACTTCAGGCATGGAATAAGAAGAGAGATAAAAATATTATATGAATGAGTGAGTGTGTGTGTGTGTGTGTGTTTGGGAGCAGAGTTGGGGATGGCAACTGCTCTGATTTTCATAACAACTATTATATGCTAGCTTAATTCATGTCAGTTTTGTGATTTTTCAGAGTTACTGATTTGTTTCAGGGACAACTTTGAAAACAGATTGTATGTTATTTAGCTGGCATAATGTAATTTGAATTTTCAGTATTTTAGTGTATCATGCGTCTACTTGGTTCATCCTTGTCAGTAGGTGGGTCATTCTATAATTAGGGGTACACTAGGATTTGACAATGTGAAGAAAAAAGTTTTCCTGTTTCCCAAAAACCCAAACATGACCCTACATAGCTGCTTTGAAACAATCTATATAGTATAAAGTGCTATATAAATAAATGTGATCTGGAATATGTGCATAAAATACCATCTATGTTTGCTACTGTCCACCATGTTACCTTTACTGGGTAACACAGTTGACAGGTAACTTAGTTGACATTTTTAGTGTTTTGGGCCTATACTCAGCATGGAAGCCTAAAACTACTGAGCATATGGTATATTTAGAAATATATTTTCATAAACAAAACATAGGTTTTGGTTAAATTGCCTTGTTAAAATTTGCAGCAATAATACTTGCGTAACACTGTTTACAGTCAATTAATCCACTCTTGACACAGGTTTGCTAGTTTAACCAATATTAGGGGAAAGAGAGAGAACATAACTTCTAGTGTTTCATCCATGTGCTTCTAGAGGAAATATCATCATACTGTGCAAATTATGCGAGAATGGGACAAACATTAACTTAGCTGACAATGGCTTTTCGGACACAGATAAAAGAGGTTATATCACAATAAACACTTATTTTTGAAGCGCACACCCAAATGTCTTGATAACCTAATCTAACTGAAGGCAAAACTATGAAATTAATTTATATTTAAATTAAAAGTCATTTTCATTGCAGAGTAGAATGAGCAACTTTTCAAAATCAGACAGCTGAATACCAGGGTTGTATGTGATATGAACATCATTTTTGAACAAAGTTAGAAAATCGAAATAGAACTATTTGAAAATCTGAAATCTGAGGGTGCAAAAAAAATAATAAAAATATTTGCCTTTAAAGTTGTTCAAATGATGTTCTTAGCAATGTATATTACTAATCAAAATTTAAGTTTTGATATATTTCCTGTAGAAAATGTACAAAATATCTTCATGGAACATGATCTTTACTTAATATCCTAATGATTTTTGGATAGAGAAAAAATTATCATTTTGACCCATACAATGTATTTTTGGCTATTGCAACAAATATACCCGTGCGACCTAAGACTGGTTTTGTCGTCCAGGGTCACATATAGTAGTGTGATTGGGAAAAATATAAAGCATTTAATGCATTTGAAAATAAATATGCATTTCATGCCAACATTTTTGTTTGGCTAAAGTTTATCCATCCCGCATCATTTGCAAGTGTACAGTCATAATGCTACATAGTAGCAGACATTCAAAACACACAGGGGACTTCTTCTGTGCTTGCACTCTTTTAAATATTGCAATTAAGGACCACTGCCTGGAGAAAGAGCGAGAGAAAGAGAGCGAGCGTAAGAGAAGGAGAGATAGTCCTGATGAGTGCTCTAGCGAAACTGTGTGCCAGTCATTAGCAAAGCATTCTCCCAGTGGGTTTTTATCGATTTACCATGACTAATGGATAGTGGGGGGGAGAAATCACTTTAAATTAAAATTAGGATTGGTAATACATGCAAATTCAAATAATGCTTTGCACCCAGTGAAGATAAAATGTGTGAAATGCGCATGTTTTCCTCATACTTGTACGACCAATTGTCTCCTGTTTTTCTCATGCAGCCTAAAATCAGCTCGGATACACAGCCGAGGGTCGGACGGCCCCCCCAGCTGCGATTTTGCAGAAAATTTCCTGTCTGTTGAAAGTATAAAAAATCAATTTCACTAAATCTTCACTGAGAAATCTCTTATCAATCCTAAGGACCTGCTATTTGTCTGGTTATTTTCCGAGGCCGGAGCTGTGTGGCGTATCTCGAGCGAGGGTGGGGTTCATTGTGGAGGGTACTGCGGTATCATGTGCTGATGAGATTTCATTTGTCACTTCAGTTAAAGTATGGATTCTCTGACAAGCGTTATTTCTCATGGAGTCATTACGGTCTCGAGGGACATAAATAACTCTTGAAATACTATCGTCTTGCTGGACGAAAAAAAGAGTTTTTGCAGCAATAACATCCGAGGATACAAGCGAATAATTTTTTTTCAGTCAAAAATATTCACTGTAGTGAAGCCTAACCTCTTTGAATTAATCACAAAAGATTGGGTGCAGCATGCAAATGAGAAAATTAATTATGCAAAACACATGGTAAGCAAGTCTCTCCCTCAACGAAGATGGCAGGGCTTATTTAAATATTTGAAAAAGATTTTTGCCCAGAGTCCTTGTGCTATGAGAGAAGCTACATGTTGTAGAAGAAACAACATTTACTAGTAATTTTTTACTGAACAAACCCTTTCGGCTATTGAAGCAGTAGCTACGAAATATTTCCATTCTCTTGATCCTGATGGTTCAAAGGACAGCACAGGTCATTAGAGTTCCATCCACATCCACTTGTTTCGGTTTATCAAAGTGGTGCTAAATTGCTCTCTATCCGTGTTCTCTGCTGAGTAAATAATGTGTTATACAGGCTCATTATAAGCAGATTAGATCTATTAGTTACCGCTGTGCTGCTCTCAAATCAGCTGCCCATAGGAGAGCAGAAAATCATTTTAAACTTCAATAAGTTACAAGCAGTGGCAAGCCTCTCCATAATCCACACTGCCCCAGGCAGCAATAAGACTGGATGCAATTATGCAGACAAAATTCAACACAAACAAAAGAAATGGAAATTAGCCTTAAATAAAACAAAAAAAGGGGAGAGAGGAGTAGAGAAAACAAGTTGGTCTCTTGCTGTCTCCCTCTCGCTTTTTCTTTCATTGTGAAATTTCACATTGTGCTTTTCAAAGCATTGCGTAAAGATCTCGCGGCACAAACATGTGGGATTGTTAAGGTAAATTAGCCTTCTCCCTGAGATGCTGTACGTGATTCATTCATGTGTTGCGTACAGGAAACAAACGTATGACACATTTTTAAATACTGCACCAGTCGTTCTAAATGCTTTGAACAGAAAATGTGAATTGTGTGAATGCAAACTCAGTGACATAAAAACACAGATGTGATATTGTTAGTCTTTTACCTTAAATTTCTTCGTAAATTTAACCTCTGACCCTCTTTTCAGGTTGTTATGCATACATGATGATTATGATTTTGATTTTTATGATTTTGTACTTCTTGAGGGACTAAACAGAATTTGTTCTTGTACATATTCATATTTGTCTAAGATATATTAATAAAAATACAGATACACTACCAGTCAAAAGTTTTTGGACAGTAAGATTTTTAAACATTTTTAAGGAAGTCTCTTCTGCTCACCAAGCCTGCATTTATTTGATTCAAAATACAGCAAAAACAGTAAAATTTTGACTTTACTATTTAAAATAACTGCTTTCTATTTGAATATGTTTTAAAATGTAATTTATTTCTGTGATCAAAGCTAAATTTTCAGCATCATTACTCCAGTCTTCAGTGTCACATGATTTTTCAGAAATCATTCTAATATGCTGATTTGCTGTTCAAGAAACATGCATTATTATCGTTATTATTATCAATATGTAAAACAGTTGAGTACATTTTTTTCAGGATTCTTTGATGAATAGAAAGTTCCAAAGATAAGCATTTATCTGAAATAAAAAGCTTTTGTAATATTATACACAAATTATACACATTCAAAAGCTTCTTGGAGTCAGTAGTCAATATATATATATATATATATATATATATAATATATATATATATATATAATATATATTATAATATATATATATATATAATATATATATATATATACTTATTTTTTTTTTTTTCAGGAAAGAAATTATAGAAATTATTAATTTTATTTAGCAAGGATGCTTTAAATGATTCAAAAGTGATGATAAAGACATTTATAACATTACAAAAGATTTCTATTTCAGATAAATGCTGTTTGTCTAAACTTTCTATTCATCAAAGAAACTTGAAATAAATCTACTTAGCTGTTTTCAACATAATAATAATAATAATAATAATAATAATAATAATAATAAAAATTTGTGAGCAGCAAATCAGAATATTACAATGATGTGACTGGAACAATGAGATAAATTACATTTTAAAATACATTCAAATAGAAAGCAGTTATTTTAAATGGCAAAAATATTTCAAAATGTTACTGTATTTGCTGTACTTTGGATCAAATAAATGCAGGCTTGGTGAGCAGAACAGACTTGTTTTTTTTTTTTTTTGTTTTTTTTTTAAATAAAACATTAAAAATCTTACTGTTCAAAACTGAGGTAATTTAAATAAGAAAAAGTCATTTGTGTGAACCCCATGCAATTTCTATTTTTCTGTATGTGGATCAAACAACTCAACAGCCCTATAAAACAGAAAGAACTGAATCCTGCTGCATGAAATATAGGTTTGCCATTTGATTTATTATGCATTTTTATCTCACTTAAGTCTGTGAAAATAATAAAGCATTTTTAAATAAAACCTTCATTTAAAAATATACTTACCTTTAGATTTTAAATACATTTTGTACAGATTATTAAAGATATATTACATGAACAGTATTATATATAAGATATTTTTTAATTTATGTGTGTGTTCAGTCTTTCCTTCAGTGCATTTGACAGCTTGGTTTTGAAGGTTTGGCTTGTGGGTCCGCCCACCTAATGACGCAGTCGTTTCTTTGAAGCGAGTAACTCGTGATTGGCTGAATCACGCATCCATTTGATATCCACGAAGCTGAACCAGGAACTACGGAGAAGATTCTTTCCCTCTTTTAAGTGGTAAGCCTGTGTCCTCAGACATAACGCTCTCGTTTTGCACAGATATAAATATTTCCTTGCATTTAGATATCTGATACTGACTACGGAAAGCTTTAAGCATGATTTTTTTCGCGATCTGTCGCGCTTTACTGCTACCTAAATCCAAACATTCGTGTTTGATTTAGCGCCCGCCCCCCGAACAGTCTGTGATTGGTCGTGCCCTTCGGTTTCTGTGTTGTGATTGGATTATTTCTTAGACTGTCTCTGCTTCAGGTCAGACTGCAGGAACTGGATGATACGTTGACAGGATGAAAACTGTAAACAGTGCAAGTCCATTACGTGGCATTTCGGCAGTCAACGAAATGTGTTTATTGCTCTAACTATTAATGCTCTATCTATATTATATATATATATATATATATTTTTTTTTTTTTTTTACTCTTTTCTTTTGTGATAATTGACATTGTGATTCATAAGGGAGTGTTTTGTGCTTACACTTATTGATTTCATTGCATGTGTGCCACGTGCCACATGCCACATATTGAGATGTGCATCAATGAAACATCCCCAATAATCCCAGATTCGGTTAAATATTGTCGTTTTATATCAAATAAATCTAGTTCAGGTTACAATTTACCTCTTAACTGCGTTAATGGTAACCCTTTGTATTGAACACTTGGTTGCTAAAATGCATAATGCTGTCTTTATTTAATTCATTTTTAAAATAAATGCCTGAGGTGCTTATTTTAATCTTAAATCTCTTTCAAACCGAAACCTTTGTAGTTTAGCTTCTGAAAAAGGATTCTGGTCTCAATTTGAGTCTTCAAAGCGTTCGTACACATAGCCCTTGGCAATCTCCCTCTATTTGTGAATCGACCACAGCTCACCCAACTTATATTGTCTGCAATTTGGATACTGCTATCTTTGAAGATTTTTATACGTGTTAGATAATGCAAGTTTTATGTCTTATTAATTTGAAATATTAAATATTCTGTAAACATATACTTTATGTCAGTATTTAGTGTTTTGTCTCTGTTGGTTGGCCTCGGTCAAGCATTGTATGTCTAGCAAGGTCAGGGATTTTCCATCGAAGTCGGAGATGTTCAGATTGGTACCCACTTTGTGACGCTACAAGCTACAATTTCCTGACCGCTGGTTGAATCATCACCGTTTAAAGCCTAAGGGTATATGAGTAGAAATAAGACACAAGTTTTTTCAAATATAGCCATGTTTGCTACTTGACAACTTCCTTTAGTGGTCACACTTATTACAAAGGAAGTGTATAGTCATTGTAGGTCATGCCCCTGGGCTTGACTCAAACCATGTTGTGTAAACACAGTAATGGTCCTCTTCCTCTGGCATCTTTGGAAAAGTAATCCATTCCTCTTTTTCTACTTTGTTGTTGCATGTGGAGCCCTTGTAATTACATCAACTTAAAGTAGAGATTAAAGACATCAAAAGTAGGATGCTTAGACGACCCTTGAACTCATTTTACATGGACAGCCAAAGGGGAGGTTTCAGCTCACACAGTCATGCCTCAGGAGAGGATGAAAACAGCCTTGTAATTCTCTGTTTTCATGCACCTCTGCACTTCCTCCAGCTCTTCTCTGTTTTCCATGCTAATAAGTCTAGGCTCTTAGCACGAAGCCTGCACACCTTTCCTCTGGAGATCTCCGGCTTATGAGCCAAAATGGATCAGGTCGAAGGTCTACGGCTCGATTTCACCGGGAGAGAATAGGTCAGAGAGGTTTAAACATCATCAGAAACATAGACTTGCCCTTTGGCTCATGCACCCTTTTTTCCCAGTCTTTAACAGAGGAAGCAATATTGATTGCAAATAGTATTGTGAGGAGCGCAGAATCTTGATAAAGGGCTCCCTGACCACCTCACAATAAAAACAGCTCATGAGGCTGTAAGCATGGCTAATGCTTTAATGCACGTAACCCATTACCAATTTCAAAATTCCTTGCCTTCCAAACTAACCATTATAACATACATCACAAGATAAGGTGCTTTTTTCCTCCTCTTGGCTTTTTTCACTTCAGTTGCTATGGAAATCAATCTGAGATCTTTATCGGGAAAGTCAGAGTAGTGTAAAATGAGATGGAGTTTATGCTCCTTTAATATAAATGGACAATCTTTGCAGTGTTAAACCCACTTTAACACTGCACTGAATGAACAGATATTTTTAAAATACTACATTGCCATTCAAAAGTTTGGGATCAGTGCGATATATATATATATATATATATATATATATATATATATATATATATATATATATATATATATATATATATATATATATATATATTTTTATGTTTTTAAAGAAGTCTCTTATGCTCATCAAAGTTTGATCATATATTTGATCAGAAACAGAAAGAAAAGTAATATTGTGTAAATATTATTGCAATATTATTGCAATTTAAAATAACAGTTTTCTATTTTAATATACTTAAACATATATTTTATACTTTATAATATATTTATTTTTGTGATGCAAAGCTGAATTTTCACCAGCCATTACTGCAGTCGTCAGTGTAACACAATCCTTTAGAAATCATTCTTATCCTCAATACTGGTAACAGTTGTGCTGCTTAATATTTTTTTTGGAACCTGTGATTTTTGATGAATAAAACGTAACAGCATTTGTTCAAAATAGAAATCTTTTCTAACAATATGTCTTGTCACTTTTTACCAGTTTAACACATCCTTGCTGAATAAAAGTATTAATTTCGTTCAAAGAAAGAAAGAAAGAAAAAATGTACTGACCCCAAACTTTGAACGGTAGTGTATATTGTTACATAAGGTTTCTATTTTAAATAAATCCTGTTCTTTTTACATTTTATTCATCAAAAATTCAAAAATTAAATTTTTCAAAATTCATGGAAAAAGTATCAGTTTCAAAAAATAAAACAAAATAAAATAAAATAAATAAAAATTATAATCAACACAACTGTTTCCATCAGCATATTACAATGATTTCTAAGGGATCATTTGACACTGAAAACTAGAATAATGATGCTAAAAATTCAACTTTGCATCACAGGAATAAATTCTTTTTTTAAAGTATATTAAAATAGAAAACCACTATTTTAAAAAGCAATCATATTTCACAATATTACTCTTTTTTCCTGTGTTTTTAATCAAATAAACATGGCCTTAATGAGACTTCTTTAGAACATTAAAAATACTGATCCCAAACTTTTGAATGGCATTGTACATATAGAATTTTGATAATTTTTTATTCTTCTATGATGAGCAATTGATGACTTCTGAATTATTTCTTAAAGTATATTAACAAAACTACTTCAATGTTTATTAACATGCCTGCTAAATCAGTCATGTTGTCTGTCCAGAATGTAGAAAACCAAGCATAAAACAGGAAATCCTTGAAAAATCTGAAAAATCAGTAGTGCAACTCCCTAAAAACTGAATGATATTTATGAATTAATAATTAGTGATTAATTGTAAAAAAAAAAAAAAAAATCTTGAAATATGTTACTACTTTCTGCTTAATGGTCACATCACATTATATTTTTATTGAATCATTACTGAGTCATTAAATCGAACCTTTTCTTGAATATGGTAGAATATAGTATCTTTTTCAAATTTTGTGAAGTCAACATGAATACACAAATACATTTAGAACCTTTCTTAGACCTTGGCACATGTGCTCTAAACTAGATTTTTAAAATATTTTTTTTCCTTTTGTCTATCATGGATAGTCTTCTGTGCCATCGACCTAAAGCTTGAATCATTTATGTGAATCATTGACTAGCTGTATGTAACACAATTAGGTATTCTGGAAATCATTCTCTACCCGCATTTGATTAATTCAGAATACATATTCTTGACCAGAGGAATTCAGTGTAGAGCAATTTAACACAAATTCACTAGTGTAAGGCTGGTTTGCAGGCATGGGAAGACTTTCAAATAGACTATGTCTCGGATCGACCTTCGCATGATTGAATTCCTTGAAGTCCCTTGCCACCTCTTGGGATGTGCCTCACATCAAATTTCTCTTTCTAGCTTCAAGATGCTTTCCGTCTTACACAATCGCCCATGACTTTTGCAGCAATTTAGGATGTGATCCCCTGGAAGTGTACGTGCAAGGCTGTAGTTCACAACTGGTGGGTCACAACCTGAAAAAAAGGGGAACTAGAGGGAATACAGTGCTGAATGTCAGAGGTTTAGTAATATTTCCTCATCCTCAAATCTGCAAGAAAAAAGTTGTCAGTTTCCTCAAATTTTATAAAACTTTTATAGTAAATATTTTATAGTGTTACAATGAGTCACACTGCCATTCAGTTTACAATCTAGGTCTTGAAGCAAAACCATTTGAGAAGCACTGTTCTAGGTGATTTGTAGATGAGCAGTGTTTAACCATTAGGTAGACTTTGGTAGTATTCCCGTTCGTATCTGTTTTAAAGCAAAAGTATTTAGTATTTTGCACCATACTTGTAGCAAATCTTTACTTGAGGACTGCAGTAGCATTTTCCATTGATTCCTGTAAGCAAACAGACACACAGAGCTCTCACTTTTCACTGCTTTTACTTACTCTTTCCTCACTTGGTGTATTTTTCATTCTGTTTTTCTCTCAGGTGAATGAAGGATGGGGAAAAAGGATGCAAGTTCTGTCAAGTTGCCGGTCGATCAGTACCGTAAACAGATCGGTGAGAACCTCTATGCTTTCCAGTAGACTTTATTTTTTAATATGGATGTTAGTAACCTTCATCAAATATTCATCCAGTGTTTTATTAAAGAGAGTCTGAAATGTTGCTTTTTCTCCTTCATTTCAACCACTGTGATTATATTGCTTATGAATGTTACGCATGAACAGATTTGATGATCGGAATGCTCAGCTGGGAACAGACCAGCATCACTTAAGAAAAAGCCTAAATAAGCAACTGCATATTTTATACAGTCTTCATGTTTAGCTTCTATAGTCTCTGAACTCTGTTTTTTCTCTGATTTATGCTTTCTATTGTATAATTTAGCGTTAGCTATAACGGAAACAGTCCTAAGTTTTTCCCTCCTCTTTCTTAACCAAGGCACTGTAGTACCGGTTAGCATGCCAGCTGTGTTAGTGGAAGGGGTTTGTTTTATAACTTGAACAATATCAGTATGGATGCTTGGGGCTGTATGAGGAGAAACAGTGCTGTAAACACCTAGCAAAGCTGTATAAATGACATTTCTCCAATAGCAAATTCAGTTTATGTAGTAAAGTAACAAAGTTTAATTTGTTAAACTCATGTCGTCCAAACCTGTAAGATCATAAGTTTTCACAAAGTTCCATTATAATCGACAAAGCTCTCTACACTGCACAACAAATCTCTTATTTACACTCTCTCTACACTTTGTTTATGAAAGGATTCACAAAATATGTCGGTGATGCATTACTCAACATTGAAAAAACACGTAGAAACCTTTGAAGCTCCCCTCAGCGCAAACACAAATATGCTGATCAGGTCAGTCATACATGGTGCTCCTAAATATTTTTTCATAGTCGCACACAGTAGTTTTCAGTCGAAAATGCGATTGAAATGGTCGCACTGTAGAGCCCTGCAGAACGACAGCTTTTGGAATGTTCTACTCTATAATGTAATTGGTAGATAAGCACCGCCTCCGCAAAAGAAGATCAACATCACTGCCTGTTTAGCCCCGCCCACTGATTCATGCATTGTGTAACCAGAGAGGCGAATGTGCAGGTCTATGCAAAAATCAAACGATACAGATGAATCTGAAGAAAACAAGATGTTCTGCAGTGCCAATTTGTGGAAAAAATAGTCTTGCCTTCCTTCTGATCCCAACTTTAGGAAAGAGTAGATGAACTTTTTTTTTAATGAAGTTCCAGACCGCATCAGAAACGAACTCGGTCCTTATTCACTTCATTTTACCGCGGATTCGTTTACAGTTACCCATATCGTCAGCGATTCAATGCTCGTTCCCTTATCTCAGGGAACCGAGGTTACGTTAGTAACAGAAGCGACACAATCCGACACAGGCTTTTAAAAAAAGATTGAAACTAAAAGACAATGCTGTGCCGGCTATATTGAATCCGACAGTGATTTCACAACAAAAGTGTGAGTAACTGTTTTCATTACGTGGTCACTTTTGCTTTGTTTCTTCTTACAGATTGTTTGATATGTATTGAGTTATTTATGCGTTTTAAACCTAAATCACAGCAGCGTCCATCTATGAAGAATGAATGTGTAAGCTGTTAGCCAATCAAAGCAGTGGGCGTTTACTTTCGAGTCTACAATCCGCCATACCTATTCAACAGAGCGTTCTGCTGAGGGGGTGTAAAAACAGGACAGAAAATAGCCTATTACTTCTAAATTATGTTTTTTGATGTAAAAGTCTTGATAACATAATAAGTGGACCTCTGCTCAAGTGGACGGTACAAAATAAAAAAAAACAAAGGCAATTCATGACCCCTATTAAATTGTGTTCTGAAGATGAACAAAGGTTTTACGGGTTTGTAATGACATGAGTTTAAGTAGTTAATGACAGAATTTTCATTTTAGGTGAACTATCCCTTTAAGGTGAAATCACATAAGAAATAAATTTTATAGTCAAACAAGGATCCCTTATTTATTCTCACTAGTGTAGTGTTATATTAAGCATTGTGCATAGAGACACTTTCATACCAAGCATTTTTTGTGATCAAGTTAAACTCGTAGCGAAAACTATGTAGGAAAATCTTTCGAAATGACATGAAATTCTCAATTGTGTGGATTCCTTTTGAAATTACTGGATTTCATCCTTTGAAAACTCACCTTTAGACCTTTTGGAGTAGGTGTTAGTCTAGTTGTATCCTCCATTGTACATCTGGAAGCTCTTAATTTTCATTGGAAAGATGAGATATGGAGACAGCTCTATAATGGCACTAAAGCGATGTCTGTTTTCCATTGACACATCCCCGATGTAATTTGCAACACAGCACACGCCGATATCATCTCCCCGCGGAAAGAACCTGTCTCATACACATGATTTTATGTGAGTTCATATCGCACCCTTTAGTAGGACGATTAAGCTTGCGTTGCTCCGTCACCTTGCCTTATTGTGCCTGTGCTGCATGACTGTGCTGGCAACATAACAAGCTGAACTCCTGCTGGAGCTTGCGAATCTCAGACATATCCCATTTTGTTTTCTTTCTTTTGCGTCTCATCAATTCAAAGTCGTAACAGCAGGTTGTGGACAATTGAGTCCCCCCCCCCAAGTCCTCCCTCTCTTTCCCTCAGTTTGCTTTGAAAAGAAGTCTATATCAGCCTATTTCAGAGAATCGCTGTTTAACAAAAAAAGCGCCCAAAATAGCGTAAAGCAACACAAAGGGAGAATACACATCGTAATTTGAGATTGTAATGGGAAGGTAATTTTTATCCTGACAGGTCTTGCTTTCTTCCCGTTTTTTTTTTTTTTTTTAAGGAGAGAAAGCTTTTGTGATGTCAAGTACCTTGTAGGGCTGCTCTAGACACATTGACTTTAAATACTGTTATTAAGTTGCATAATGGACTCCGGAGAGCTGTCAACCACCAAAAGGGTTTCTCAGGTCTGTATGGTCATCCCCCTAGAGTCAGGATCATTCACACCATCCTCTCTGCCTTTGTCCAACAATTATTCGCATGACCAAACACTCTTAGACACATCCCTGCCTATTAACTCTCTCTGTTTGTGATCGTTTTTGTGTGAATGTGCACTCGGCTGATCTGTGTATGGTCTTAATATCTCTGATATGAGGGTTGAATGGATCTTGCATGGTACGGATCTTCAAAACTTTTCAAAACTGTGGTCTGACCTGGTCGCCTGCTGGCAGAACTCTCACCTGTGCATCACGGTCATGTCACAGTGTTTTTAGCTGTTGTCCAAAACTTACCACAGCCTGTGTGCAAAGGTCGCCCTCCCTGCCTCTGTGTACAGAAAAAATCTGTGGTAAAGAGCCTCTCTGTTTTGTATGGAATGTGTTGATTTGTTTACATAGACAAAGTTCTTTATTTTTGACCTCCGTGCACTCCCACTACATGTGCAGTCTGTCAATGCTGGATTTGGCACATAAAGGCCTGTTCACACTAAATCCAAAGTATTTGGCATGGAAATATACAGCATTTGTTTTGTTTTTCTAGGTTTTCTGTTTATTTATTTTTCTAATTAATGCACACTGATTTTTGTCTTTTGTAATTAGTTTTTTAGGTCTGTCACAATTCTATTCAGTTCAACTGCATTTTGCCCGTGCTGAGTAACTGGCAAAATACCAGAAGTGGCTCATTCCATGAGAATCCATGAAAGGCTTTATTTGAGGCTTTGTTTTCCAAGGCTCCATGATATATTAAACCTATTTAAAAATCATAATAAAGCAAAGCATAATGCTATTGTGAATTCACAAATGCTACAATTCTATTAAATAAATATATGGGATGCAGGTTTAATATATGGACTTTAATCATTTAGATTATGTTGGCTATGTGTCAGAGTGGCCCCATTCACAGGAAATGTTGCTCCACACAAACTGTTGTTGTTTACATGTGTGGAGCATCTCAAACTCCATCTCTGCATATTGTTGTGAGTTTGGGTTTATTAGGGGGCAGCCATGGCCTTATGGTTAGGGAGTTGGGCTTGTAAATAAAAGGTTGCGGGTTCAGGGATTGAAGGTGGAGGGAGTAAATAACCAGCACTCTCTCCACCCTCAATACCACGACTGAGGTGAGTCCCTTGAGCAAGGCACCAAACCCCCAACTGCTCCCTGGGTGCTGCAGCGATATCAATATGGCTGCCCACTGCTCCGGGTGTGTGTTCACAGTGTGTGTGTGTGTGTGTGTTTGTTCACTACTCACTACTGTGTGTGTCTGCACTTGGATGGGTTAAATGCAGAGCACAAATTCCGAGTATGGGTCACCGTACTTGGCCTCACGTCACGTCCTTTCCTTTCCTTTCCTTTCCTTTAACGTTCATCTGGGAATGCAACGTGAGACATTTCATCAGATTGGTAATGTAAATAATTTAGAAACCTAAGCAAATACAGGGGAATAAATCAATATCTTTCTCAATATGCTAACTGTTCATTGCGATTTCAAAATAAAAGTTTGAAGTTGCTCTGAGCTTACACGTTTTGATGTCCACATATTTAAGAAATTACAGTGGCTGCATAATTTCTGTTGTAAAGAAATAGCCAAATATTAAAGATTAAGTGGAAATTTGAATTAAAATGTTGTTTAGTCAATATTAAACAGGGATTAGATTGCGCATGTGTAAAAACAATCGTCAGGCTGTTGGCGCCCTCTGCAGGCATTTGCTATAATGCCTAATGTAGGTTAGCTCTATTGTTTGTAATACATTATGTATTTTAACAGTTTTGTTCAATAAAACCATATGATTACTTGCTTTTGATACTTTGTGAGAATGCAATGAACTAAGATGAGTAATGTTTTTAAGGGAGTTTGTAAATGAGATATTAATTTAATATAAGAGTTAAATAAACAAAAAGTTAATATTAAGTGACTTATGTCTGACTATAACACTACTGACTGATTTTGCTCCATTTTGTCATCAAAAATAGTTTGAAACAAGTCACAACTGAGCCACTGTGCATCTCCATTCAAACACAGCGGTGTTTTATGAATGAACGTGCGTTTTTAAATTAATCTAGTGAGTCAATGATTCAATTTCCCATTAATAAAGACTTGCTTTATTCATGATTGAATCAGCCGTTCAAACAAATCAAATGAATGAATGATTCAGTAATTAAATCAGTGACCTGCCGCCACCTACTGGCAGTTTTAGTTTCATTTTAAATACTTCTTTTCAGTTATTGAAATCATTTAATATTTCTGTATTCAAAATTTTAATACTGATTTCATTTAATTGGTAACTTAGTCTTATTCTATTTGTTCTTGTTCTGTTGTTTTAATTAGAAATTTTAAAAAGCTTCTAAAATATATATATTTTAAAAAAATTACATAAAAGATGACATACCTTTCATAAAGTTAGAAAAATGCCATTACACAGGTCAAAACAAAATTCCCCTTTAATTCGCTTTAAGGAGTCAAATATCACCTCAAAATGCGAAGGCTAATTTTTGAATAGATTTTTTTATTTTGATTAGAAGGTGCTCCTGATATTTTGACTGTGCTCCTTAAAAGAAAAGTAAGCATAGAGCCCTGTATTTTTATAGCTATGTATTTTAAGTCATTTTAAGATTGTCTGCTTAATTTATTTTTAAATAAACTGGTATAATTTATTTATAAATTAAGCATCATTGTCTGATTACTCGATTAATTGTCAGAATAATCAACCAATTACTAAATTACCAAAGTCAAATTAGTCATATTATTTATTTTATATAATAATAATTATTATTAATATTAGATGTGACTGTTTGTTTGTTACTTAGTTAATACAGCTATTAGTTATTATTTTAGATTTTAAATAATGAGTTTTTATACTGATGCTTTTTTTTTTTTAATTAGACATTAAAGGGGAAACATCTTCCCAATATTTATATTAATGGTTAATCAATATGAGGTTTCTTCTTAAACTTGCATTTAGTTGCTTGTAATATTGAACATTTGGCAGTGTGATATTTTGAGAAAATAATAGGCCTTCATGAAACAATAACACAACACATTTCTGTATGAAATTTTCATAATGCCAGTCATATTTTGTGGCAGTTGATGAAATGCAAAATATAATGGTTTAAACAGAAATTCATTCTTCATACTGTAAGGCTGTTTGTGCGGAAGTTCATAGAGGTGCATACTTTTGATTAATTGTTTTTTTTTTTTGTTTTTTTTTTTTTAAATGCCAAACATTCTTATTTATTTGAACAGACCCTCGCTATTTTTTATTTTTTTTTCCAAGTTATTTATTTGTTGGTTGCCAGCGTTGGACAGCGGGCTTATCAGAACTTTTTTGCAGTCCTTTAACAGGAATAATTGCAGAGAGCTTTTCTCCACTCTCCAAAGAGCTTGTTTTCTCCCGTAATGAAATGCAATTTGTGAATTAGCCAGATCACGTTAGAAAAGTGCCGGCTGATGGAAAAGGAATCTGTTTCTGGATGAGGAGTCATGGCTTTTGAAATGAAATCAGCTGCAGCGGTTTTGAAAGGCACCCTTGGCCCCGTGGCTTGATTTTTGTCACTTCCCTGTCAACATCTGACAGCACAGTGTGTACGGAGAGGTCACACTGCTCTAGTACACAGGAAACAATGGCAAGTTACATTAGAGAGGCTCCACTCCGCTTTCAGTAAATAAGAAGGGGGACATTTTGCGCTGCGGCGATGCAGTTGAATGGTGATTAATGAGCGAAGGTGCGTTCAAAGCCCGCCTCTGTATCGCTGGCCAATTTGAGCACCACCGCGGTGAGACGGCAAAGCCAAGAAGGCCATGGAGTCGTCATCATCAGCGAGTGCTCACGCAGAGAGAAGCGCCTCATTGAACTCGATGGCGCGTGATTCAGCGTACTGGCAGGGCCACAAAGTCTCGCTATATAAACAATTTATTTCAAACTCTGATATGATTACAATTAACTATTCATTTGGAACAGATGGCTGAGGCTGTTTGTTGTGGGTATTTACACCACAACAGGAAGTTTCAAGAAAAATATGACACACACCTAATCTGTCCCGACTGGCTTGGAACAAAACGAGTTTCGCTTTCCACACCATGTAAAATCTCCGCAGGTGCGAGTGTAAACTCATGTAGACTATAAGAGGGAAAGAAACAGTCATAGTATTTTGTAGGAGTGTTTGGAAGCTGACATAATTCATTTTTGATGTACATGTCGTAACAGGTTGAGATGGAATATAATATATATAGTTTATATATATAAATTGGTTAAAATAAAACTGGTTATCAGACACCTAAATATAATATATATATTGGTCAAATATATATTGGACCTATTGGTCATTAAAAACCAATATTAGTAAATAATGAAAACAAATAACAATATAGCAAGCAATATGGCAAATGCAAGAATAAAAACATCTTCATTAAGTTGCAGTGATAAAACATAATTTGCATTATAAATTTTGTTCTTTTGAAAATTAAGGCTGACACAGCATTTTCTAAATAATTATTAGGAAAAGGAAAGATACTGTGTGTACCATTGCAGATTGTGTCTCTACTATAAATATATTCTAATGTTTTTGTTGTTGTTGTTGTTGTTTACAAATATCATGAATTATTATTTCATAAATATAATTACGTTTCTGCATTCTCACAACATATGACCTTAATTTGGTTTAAATACTAGTAAGTAGTAAGCAGTTTTGTTAAAATTATTATTCTAATAAATAATAAACTATTATGCCAAACTATTTAATAAGGCTTTCTTTTTAATCGCAGGTTTTCATTTCATTATTTTAATGCATCTCTTTTCTTCATTGCGATAGCAGTTCTATCACCCAGACCTTTTTGACTTTATGCCCCCAAAAATATCAAAATTAATTTTTATTTCTACAATTAAAAACATGCTTATCATATAAAGATGTAAGTAATTGTTTGTATAAATAGCATTTTATTGTATTTTTGAAAAAATGATAAATTGATAGAACAAAAAGTAGCAATACCACAACAAACATGAACAGGAAACAGTTAAAATCAGAAAAAAATAAGAACAATTAGGGTCATTTTTCAAGGAGAAGTCCACTTCCAGAGCAACAATTTACAAATAATTTACTCACCCCCTTGTCATCCAAGATGTTCATGTCTTTCTGTCTTCAGTCGTGAAGAAATTATGGTTTTTGAGGAAAGCATTTCAGGATTTTTCTCCATGTAATGGACTTCACTGGTGCCCCAATTTTGAACTTCCAAAATGTAGTTTAAATGCAGCTTCAAATGGCTCTAATCGATCCCAGCCGAGAAAGAAGGGTCTTATCTAGCGAAACGATCTGTCAATTTTTCTGAAAAATAAAAATTTGTATACTTTTTAAGCACAAAAGCTTGTGTAGCACAGGCTCTTGGATGCGCATCCACAACACTTCGAATCACGTCTAAGTTCATTGTCTGTGTACTCCGACTCAAAAAAGTATGGCGAAAATCTCATTTTCTCCTACAACTTCAGAATGACATCTGACATCATTGTACCTTTTAGTTTGTAAACAGTGTTTGACTTTCTTGCACTTCCTTAGTCTTTGTATTTTTATTTTCCGAAAAAAATGAACAATCGTTTCGCTAGATAAGACCCTTCTTCCTTGGCTGGGATCGTTTAGAGCCAAAAGGTAAAATAGCAATATAGGACGATTTTGAAGTTGAGAGAGAACATGAGATGGGAATTTTTCGACATACCCCAAAATCGGGGCACAATAACAGTCCATTATATGGAGAAAAATCCTGAAATGTTTCCCTCAAAAAACATCATTTCTTTACGGCTAAAGAAAGAAAGACATGAACATCTTGAATGGGGTGAGTACATTATCTGTCAGTTTTTGTTCTGGAAGTGGACTTCTCCTTTAAATAAAACAGAAGCCACGTTCACACAGCAGCAGAAGTCCTTAATACGGTTGCATCCACACGCAGTACAGTTATTCACGGGTGTGACAACCGTATTCTATAACCAAACTCACGACCACATTCTTAGAACACACGCGCTGTGTGAACGGAACTGGACTAGACAAGTAGCTGTCTGTCACGTCATTCAGTCCGAGAGAGCCGCTCTGCAGTATAAACGTGCGTCTACAGTGTGCTGCCTGCTTTCATTTGTTGTTTCGGTGACTTACAGTGAGAAATGAGCTGTGTGTCATCTTAAAGTTTTTATTCAGTCTCCAACGGAGCCGCTCCCTCCCGTCAGCTTTGTGTTCTGCTCATGCCTCAAATACTCCGCTCTCCACTCAAATTTAAAAGCTGCTGTCGGTTAATGATGATTTGATGGATGAACTCGCGGCTCGATTGGACTCGTCGTGTCAGAAAGTAGTAATACTTTCAGTTTTACGGACGTCGCCATCTTTGATATTACTTTGGTCACTATTGCTATGGTTACTCTAAAGAATACAGTCTTTACTCCTGTTGCATGTATATACAGACAGTATTTGAAGAGACTGTAAACTGCTGTGTGAACGGGACACACACCTGTAAGTAAATGTCGTTGTCAATCCCAAAAATTGACAGTGGCCAGAGTGTATTCCAAATAATTTAAAGGTAGGAAATAGAAAAATACTATTTATACCATTGTGGGTAGATTGTGCCTTTATTGTAAATGCCCCTGCAACATTTTACTCTATTTTTTGATAATTCATGGTAAATTATATTTAAAATTAACATATCCTGTTAAATTATATTTAAAATGAAAGGTCTTTCATAAACAAATAGGCTATATATTACTAAGGAAAGTCGACCTGATAATTTGGCAAACAGCAACAGTTGCTAAGACAGGATTGTTCTGTAATGTTTTTTTAAGGTGGAAATGGTCAGTTCAGGTTAGTTTTGATTGGCATTAATGCCCTGCAGTTCCTTCCCACAGAGACCGAACGGAGAACTCTTCCACAAGTCTCTGCAAACAAACATACTGTTCATTATTTAACAGCCCAGTCTGTACCGAACCAAGCCATCATTCTGCACTGGAACAAAATAACAGGATGTTTACCTCTGATAATGGCCTCTTGCAGGCCTGCGTCGCACACAGAAGGTGCACCATAAGGCAGGAGAGACCTGCGAATGTCCCTGGGGAGGGGTCAGTGTCTAGCTTAGGCATCTGAGAGTATCCAGCCTGGCAGTCTGCTGCTGAAGATGGATAAGGACACTCTCTCTTTCCCCCACTCCATGTAAATAAGTCTTAATGAGGCAGGAGTTGCACTTGAAACGGCCCCTGTGTGTCAACAGCTCTCACGGAGACCTTGAGTCTGACCCGGGTCTGCCGCAGCCACCGAGGATGGCCCCCTCCTTTGCCCACCAAGCTGTTGCCTTCCCACTTTTTCGCTTCTCTTCCTTCGTCTGTTTGTTTCTAATTAGAGACACCACGCTCCTCGCACACCTTGCACACATACGCTCCAGGTGGCCGCTTTGCCCGGTGGGTTCGTTGCAGTGCTTGCCTGATAACTGCCACAGAGTTGAACTAGCGCGCTCATGATTTCCTCTCTGTGTTAACCGAGTACTGCTTACTGCATACTGTGCCGTATATGCTTTGTATACTGCCTAAAAAATAGTTTGTGAAATAGTATGCATTACCTATATACAATGGATAAATGACAATTACAAATAATACACAACAAAGAAACATCTTTTAAAACACAATTATACTTGCCATATTTATGTTGGTTTCATATGGTTTTAAAAAACGTATTTCATTTTCTAAAAAAAGAAATGTGACGTGATCAAGTGGAAAGTAATAATAAATAAAGTTTAATAATAAAAACACATTATCTTTACAATGTAAATGCATGCGTGTACACATCTTGATAATTATTTTTTTGTATTAATATATATATATATATAATTAAGTTTTAAAATATATTGTAATATGTTTATATAGTAATATAATTTTTTTTTTATCATGAATTATTATTGCATAAATATAATTACGCTTCTGCATGTTGGTCACACCAAATGACCTTAATTATTAATAAATATTATTACGTTTCTGCATATTGGTCGCATTATATGACCTTAATTTTTTTTTTTTTTTTTTTTTTTATATTGATGGTTGTAAAGCAGTTTTGTTAAAGTATTTAATATTAAAGTAGTGAAGCAGTTTTGTTAAAATTATTTATTAATTTTATTTATTAACTATTTTCTTCTAATAAATAATAAACTGTCATGCCAAAATACATAACAAGGCTTTCTTATTAATATCAGGTTTTCATTTCATTGTTGATATTTAAGTCTGAAAACATATCAAAATATCACAATTTTTATTTCTGAAATTAAAAACATGCTTATTATTTAAAAGGGGTAAGTCATTGTGTGTACAGTAATAATAAATAAAGCTTAATAACAAAAATACATTATGAAAAAGTGTCAAAATATATTCTAATATATTTATATACTAATATAAAATTAGTTTTTTCTTTATCATGAATTATTAATGCATAAATATAATTACATTACTGCATGCTGGTCGCACCATATGACCTTAATTTAAAAAATAAATAAATAAATAAATGATAGTTATTAAAGAATTTAATATTACAGTAGTGAAGCAGTTTTGCTAATATTATTTATTCATTTCATTTATTAACTGTTTTTTTTTTTTCTAATAAATAATAAACTGTCATGCCAAAATACATAATAAGGCTTTCTTTTTAATATCAGGTTTTCATTTCATTATTTTAATGCAACTTTTTTTCTTCATTACGATAGCAGGACAGTTATATCACCCAGACAATTTTGAAGTCTGAAAAAATTTCAAAATATCAAAATAAATGTTTATTTCTGAAATTAAAAATAAGCTCATTATTTAAAAGGTATAAATCATTGTATGAATAGTATGAATAGCATTTTATTGTATTTTTGAAGCAATACCACAATAAACATGTAATGTGACACGTTATAAGGAAACAGTTATAATCAGAAAAAAATAAGGACATTTTGGGATATTTTTAATCTAATTTTGCGTAAAAGCCTCTTAACTTTTGTCAGTCTGATCCAATAGAAAGTCAATAATTCATGTGGAATAAAAAAAAATTTGCAGTAGTCCCTTTTATATATTTAATATAAGCTCAGACTAAATCACTCATGCATAAATTAAATACTCATTTATCTTATATAAGGTAGTACAGAAGGTTAACAGGCTCATATTAAGTCATGTTAATAAGGGTTAAAACTGGCAAATACATTAAGGCAAACTAAGCATGTTTCAGCAAAATGCATTAGTTTAATGATTCGTAATAGAACGTTGATGAAGACAATTGCAAATGCATTATATTTGTTTTATTAAAACATTATTCAGCTGTTAAATGAAAAAAGCTTTCAGCCGAACTCAAAATGCAAATGTACCTCCAAATGTCACATGGCAGGAATGACCCGAGCGCCTCATTTTCTCTCTCAGGAAAACAGGATTACAAGAAAACCAAGCCGGCGCTGCGAGCCACTCGGCTGAAGGCGGAGGCGAAGAGGAGTGCTCCGGGAATCAGGGTGAGATGGCTGTCTTTCATTCTCATTACCTCCCCCTCTATCCCAACTGATCCCTCTCTCTCCCATCTGCCAAACCACACACACACACACACATTATTCATCACACCTCTCCAACCTGAGAGCAACTCAAGCAGTCTCCATATTGATGAGGCAGAGAAGAGCTGTTTGACTCTCAGAGGAGTAGCTCTCTTTCTCCCTTGCCATCTCCTTTGCTTTCTCTCGATTTTTCTTTTTCTCTCAGCTGTCACTCCAGAATAATAATCGAGAGTTTGAGGAAAAAGCCTTTTTATTCACCATCTTTGTGTGACTACCATGTATTAATGGCACTGGCTTGGTCAAGCATAACTGTCACTGCTGCTCATACTGGATTAAACTTTGCTGCATAATTCGTCCTGGACGTTTGCATTATGGATATGACGTCTCAAATAATACCTGACTGATGATTTTCTAAGCCATCACACATCATTTTTATGAAAAAGTTGACAGAAAATCCCATATACTTGCACTGAAAGAAAAACTTGGTGTGCTGTATCTAAAGACTGTATATATACACATACACACACAACAGTTCTTTCTGGTCCTCGAATCTGATTGGCTGAGAGGAGTGTGATATTCTAGTGATAACAGAGCTCCAACCGTTTCATTGTTTATATCAATCTGCTTGCTGTTTTTCACAGCGAGTATCATAGCAGATGCCCAAATCCACTGTAATTTTATAAATAATACTGTTATTGTGTCATGGAATGTAGCTTTAAGAGTTTTTTATGTGAGAATGTACTCGTTTATACTTCATATAATCTTCATGTAATCAAGTGGAAAGTAATAATAAATGCGTTTCTGCATGTTGGTTGCACCAAATGACCTTAATTATTAATAAATATAATTAAGTTTCTGCACGTTGGTCGCATTATATGACCTTAATTTTATTATTATTATTTTTTAAATATTGATAGTTATTAAAGTATTTAATATTAGAATAGCAAAGCAGTTTTGTTAAAATTATTTATTAATTTTATTTATTAATAAAATTTATTTGTATCAATCTGCTTGCTGTTTCTCATGGCGAGTATCATGGCGGATGCCCAAATCCACTGTAATTTTATAAATAATACTGTTATTGTGTCATGGAATCTAGTTTTAAGAGTTTTTTAGGTGAGAATGTACTTGTTTCTTCATGTAATCAAGTGGAAAGTAATAATAAATAAAGTTTAATAATAAAAACACATTATCTTTACAACGTAAATGCATGTGTGTTTTTTTTATTTCAATATATATAATTAAGTTTTAAAATATATTCTAATATATTTATATACTAATATAATTTTTTTTATCATTAAATTATTGCATAAATACAATTACGTTTTTTTTTTTTTTTTTGCATGTTGGTTGCATCAAATGACCTTAATTATTAATAAATATAATTAAGTTTCTGCATGTTGGTCGCATTATATGACCTTAATTTGTTTTTTGTTTTTTTTTGTTTTTTAAATACTGATAGTTATTAAAGTATTTAATATTAAAGTAGTGAAGCAGTTTTGTTAAAATTATTTATTAATTTTATTTATTAATAAAATTTATTTGTATCAATCTGCTGTTTCTCACAGCGAGTATCATGGCGGATACCCAAATCCACTGCAGTTTTATAAATAATAATGTTATTGTGTGATGGAATGTAATTTTAAGAGTTTTTTTGGTTGAGAATGTACTTGTTTATACTTCATATATTCGGTTTGTTGATCAGGATAACGTCTATTTGAAATTTTGCTATGATGTTTTCAGAGATGCGAGCTCCAGGGCTTCATTGGGCATTCAGTGCTTATGAACCTGTCGAGAGCAGCCTTACCTCGGCCAGACCTTCTGGAATCACAGCGTGCCAATATACAGCCATATCGCATGGCTAAGAGTGTGATATTGCATTTATACTACAGTTTGATGGTACAAGGGTGTAAATGCATAAGACAACACAAGCCTGTTTCTTGATTTAAAACAATATTACTCATTAGAACATGCAGAACTAAGAAATTATTTTTTTCTTCTTATTTTTTATTTATTTTGTTAAGGAGAAATGACTGGAAAGAATTCAAAAATGTTAAGTGTCATGTTCTGACAAACACTTAAAACCACAGTTTTACCACCGTCTGTTTTTTTACAAATTTTACATTAGAGCAAAAATCTGCCTTTAAACCTGAAAGAAATAAAACTTTGACATTTATTGTGATAATTATTGTTATATGGACTTACATGAAAATAATATTGTGATCATTTTTTTGTCTGTATCGCCCAACCCTCAGCTGAGCCCAAACTTCCTTTACTAATAGGAAGCCATATCGCACTGCTACTCGGTCACCAAAACTGTTTGCTGATTTAAGAATTTAAAAGCATTTAAAGAACGCTTTTGTCATAGCCCTTGTTATTAATTTTGGCATTAATGTTCATTCTTACACCAGACATATATTTCGGTTCAAACTATCGGTTATCGGTCTGCTTGATGTGTAATAACAGCTATCGGCATCGCCCTGAAAAACACATATCAGTCGACCCCTGATTTGGTTACCAACTTACCTCAAAATAGCTATGCTTTTGTGTAAGTAAATGATTTTTAATTTTAGGGTGAAGTATTATTTTTTCATTTTTTATGTAAACATTACTTCTTAATGTGTGTATTTATTGTTAACAGAATTAATCAAAAACAACTGCTTTAACATTGTAAAGATTCTCTCTTCATCCCTGTTAATTTTGGCAGGGGTGTTATTTTTGGTTGGTTTTTGGCTTGAAAATTTGTGATGCAATATGTTTTATCAGTTCTTTCAGAATCCAGAGCTCCACTTGGGGAACTGTAGCCAAAACCGCTAGTATCCATGCAAAGACCTCTCACTGACAACAATGATCTGAAACTAATTCATAATTCATAAGCTGCAATATTTTCACAGTGGACTGAACAATGTAGAAACACTGAGCACGGCTGCACTGAACACAACTTAAAACGTTGCGTTTGCTTGTATTGGGTTTAGTTCGGTATGAAGAAATCAAATGTGAAGGCTGAAGATTAACTGGTCTTAGCGACTGAATTGTTATTGTTAGAAAGCCAAGCCCTCATTACAATTCTTCTAAGTCTCATTAGTCTTTTATCCAATTACTGAGGCTTAAAACGGAGAAAATGATTTACATGAACTCCACGTGCACGTTTTAAGCAAACCTTCTCGTCCTTACTGACTCTAAATGTTCGTTCGAGACATTTGGGAGCAACTAAATGTCTTTCCGCAGGTATGTGTGACGACTATGAGCTCAGTGGTTAAAATATTTGTTTACTGCTGAAAGCAACATCCCCTCATTCTGTCAGAAATGTAGTTTATTGCGTACGGATTTGGTCATTGACTTGGCACATTTCTGAGGAACGTGGACGCCGATTTGTTTGTTCTGGTTCGTAATGTGACTAATGGACCCCTGAGCTCCAAGCTTGAGTTTTGTTCTGGTGTGCGCTTCTCTGTGGTATGTCTCCTTGGCTTTGGTTTTTCTGAGGAGTTGACTCATACTTTTACCACTTGTTTTTCCACAGGCCATTTTCTCTGGCTGTGCATGCTTGGCAGGTGGCTCTCCATCTATGACCATCCCTCACTCAGCCCACCGAAACGCACACACACGTTCTTCTTTTTCGCCTTCCGTCGTTCTTTAGCGTCGGTCTCATTTGTGAGTTCTGTGTGAGGCTCTGGAGAGCAGGTTGAGGCTGAGGTTCGGGCTGTCCTGGGGTCCGTGTTGGCAGTCTGCGCAATCTGCTGTTCTCCACTCGGTGGCCAGTTGGTTTGCTGGGATGTTGCCTGCCGGCTTGGGGAGGCAGCGGGTGCTCGACCACCTGCTGTGGGCACTGCTTGGCTCCCTGGTGCCTGGCTGAGCGGATGGCATCACCTGGCACGGAGTAGAGGTGCTGGCGGCCTCAGCTGTGTGGGGCGCCTGGCCTGAAAAACTCTGTGCCAACTTGCTAGCCCTGGAGCTGAATATTGAGAGCCCACTGGCCAACTTTAACTGTTTCACTCTTCAGTACATTCCTTTGCATGCATAAGTAGGCCCCAGTGATTTTTATCTAAGGTTGTAAAATACCCGAATTGCCATAGTAGTACCACATTTTTGTATATGTTGATAGCTTCCGGCGCAAGACACCAACACTAGGCCTCTGAATTAAATGTTTAATTTTTTTATTTTAGTGAAATAATACTAGAAGAATAATCTAGAATTCAAATTTGTGCACAGAAAGTATTGTTGTAGCTTCATAAAATTATGGTTGAACCAATGATGTCAAATGGACAATTTTAACAATGTTCTCGCTAACCTTTCTGGGCCTTGAATGTGGTAATTATGTTACTGCCTATGCAGGGTCAGAAAGCTCTCGGATTTCATCAAAAATAACTTAATTTGTGTTCTGAAGATGAACGAAGGTCTTATGGGTTTGCAATGACATGAGGGAAAGTAATTAATGACAGAATTTCATTTTTGGGTGAACTATCCCTTTAAATTAGAGTTTCTCAGATATTGTGTTATGACTGATAAGTGACTAATTGCAGATATTAAAATTCTATATGATTTTGTCTTAATAAATAAAAATCTATTTAAAATAAATGTATTTTGTTAAGACATCAACACCAGGCCTTTGAATAAAATTAAGTTAAATATTATTGAATTATATGTATTATTTTAGTGAAATAATACATAAGATAATTTAGAAACAAATAATTTTCATATTATTTGTTTATGTTCAGCTGTAAAATCAAAGTGGAACAATTCTTAGAATGTGGAGTTTAAATGATCAAGTCATTCATATTCAATTCGATTTCAATTCAAAATTAAATCAGGGATTCATAGATATTAATATTCTGGTGAATTATAATTTTTGTTTTTGATTTATAAGCAATAAATTGCAGAAACTGAAATTCTATATTATTTTGCTAAATAAATTAACAAAAAAAAAACATTAAATCAACAAAAAACTAACACTAAAAATGAAAAACGTATCACTTTAAATGCTGAAAATAAATGATAATATACAGTATACAATGGACATTTATTAAGAGATTTGGTAAAGATTACTTAAACTATATTATGAATTATTAGTTTTGCTCTTAGTGGAAATATTGGAAATTACCAACCACAAAAAAAATATACAGTATTGAATGTAAAATAAATCTGATATCAGCTGATAATTGATATGGCACTAATATTGTACATCCCTAAACTAAATTTAATATAATTGTAGATATTGAAATTCTTTTGTATTTTCTTATAATAAATTAAAATTTGAGTTAAGTTGAGAATTAAAGTTTGAAATAAGTTGATTTTATTAAATTTGGTCAAGACACCAATACCAGGCCTCTGAATTAAGTACACTTTTAGTGAAATAATACTTAGAATAATCTAGAATTCAAATGTATATTCCGTTGGAAAATCAATCAATGTGGAACAATTCTTAGAATTCAAATTCAGTCATTCATGTTCAGTTGGAATTCTAAATAGGTTCTAAATTAAATTAGGGATTCATAGATATTACAGTTCTGGTCAATAATTATTTTTGCTTTTTGATTCATAAGCAGTAAGTTTCAGATACTGAAATCTCAAAAAACTAACACACAAAAAAAAAAAAAATAACGTATAATTTTAAATGTTAAAAATGCATTTTATAATGTACAGTATAAAATAGACATTTATTAAGAGATTTACTGAAGATTACTTTTTACAGCGTTATTAATTATTATTATTATTGTTCTAAATTTGCAGTATTGACTGTAAAATAAAGCTGATATTAGCTGATAATTGATATGGCACTAATATTGTACATCTCTAAACTAAATTTAACAGTTGTAGACATTTCTTTCTGTATCCCTAGAAAACACGACCCTGTGCTTTCTTATAAAAGAGTATTTTTTATTATATGTGTGTGTCACAGACCTACATCTCTCGTTGTATGCAAACTGTGTTTATGAGTCCCATTCACACCTTTGCGTTTATACAGTCTGTCAGCACTCGTACGAGTGAAACACTCATTTTTATGCCTCAAACGCACACCCTTCCTCTTTCACAAAGACACTGCAGCACGCCAGCCAGCGGTCGGCAGAGGCTGAGGTATTACAGCACACCTGGGTCGGGCTGAGATAACTACACACCCACTTCACACAAGGGGAAAATCCCACTTCAGCTGTTTCTGTTGGATGCTGATGCCGTACTGCACCTGGCCATGAGGGCCGAAGTTATGAACACAGGGATATATGAGTAAATACCACAGAATTCGGTGAAACCAGAAGACCGTGAGAATTCATACAAGGACACATGAGGAGATATGAGTGTTCGTGTGTGTGTGTGTGTGTGTGTGTGTGTAACTGACAGTGGCCTGTCGCCAGATGAATGGGAACTCACTCCCAGCATGCCACAGCTGCTGCTGAGAGCCACATGATGCTGTTGGGAATATTCCAGCGTTTTCCATCAGAATGTGGGAGACTGAAGCGTAGGCCGCTGAATTATTAGCTTCCTCAAGACAACAAGGTCCCCTCTCTTCACTCGCATACCCTCGTCTGACAATTTCATTTTCACACAGCCTCCTCTGGACTTACTGTATGTCTTTTTTCTCATCAAATAATATGAGACCACATCTGTATTCATGGCTTTTTACTTTCCGTTTCAAGGAAGGGTTTTTGGGTCAGTGGTATGATGCTCCTTTTTTGTATCCAACTGTACTTAGTTATATAAAAATGAAGTGAAAATGCAGCAGGGTTGTTAAAAATAATTTTAGTCATTGAAATAAAGTTGATCTATTAAAAAAAAAAAAATATATATATATATATATATATTAAAATGGAAAACATAAACTTAAAAAATTAGAAATCTGTGAAAATGCAGCAGGGTTGTTAAAAATAATTTTAGTCATTGAAATAAAGTTGATCTATTAAAAAAAAAAAATATATATATATATATATTAAAATGGAAAACATAAACTTAAAAAATTAGAAATCTGTGAAAATGCAGCAGGGTTGTTAAAAATAATTTTAGTGATTGAAATAAAGTTGATCTATTAAAAAAAAAAAATATATATATATATATATTAAAATGGAAAACATAAACTTAAAAAATTAGAAATCTGTGAAAATGCAGCAGGGTTGTTAAAAATAATTTTAGTGATTGAAATAAAGTTGATCTATTAAAAAAAAAAAAAAAAAAATATATATATATATATATATATATATATATATATATATATAAATGGATAACCTAAACTTAAAAAATTAGAAATCTTGACTTGACAATAAGTGCACTTTAAGCACTACAATTTCTGAAACTAAAACTAAAATTAAAAAAAATAAATTAAAACTAAATAGAAATATTAAAAGACTAAAACTAATAAAATGAGTTAAATGCAACATATAAATAATAAATGTTATGTATATAAAATAAAGTAATAAATTAAATTAATTGAAAATGGAAAATATAACAGTAAATGCAAAATATTCATAAATACTACTATAAAATATATGAATAAAACCAAAATGACACTGAAATGCAATTACAGATAGTACACCTGTTCTATAATGATTTTTTTTTTAGTTTGGTATGATATTTTATTATTATTTATTAAAAATGCAGTCAAGAAATATTATTTTTATTATTATTATTATTATTATTATTATTATTATTATTATTTGAAAACATTTTTCTATCAAATCAGTCAGTGTTGTGTGACTAAAATGCAGGAAACTGTTTTGTTGCCATGTAACAAGGCAACCGTAAATCAGTTTTAAAAAAAATATATATACTGTATATATATATATATATAAATAAATATATATATATATACTTTTTTTCTAAAAAGACAAGATTAGTTCAAATCAAATGAAGTAACCGTAAATTCTTTTGATCTTCATAATTTAAAAATGTGATTTAAATAAAAAAAAAAAAAAAAAAAAAAACTTTGAAAATACAGGATTACTTACTTTAACTGCTTGATACTTTTAAAGTCATTCTTTTTTGTGTTATATGAAAGTGTGGATTTTATGTAAGTCTGGAATAAGTGTGCACTGTAAAAAAACAACAAAAAAAAACAAACTTAAAGTTGTTTCAACTTAAAAAAGTAAGTGTTTGTGCTGCCTTAAAATTTACTCAACTTAAAAATCCACATTTTCATGTAGAACAACTTAACATTTCACTTACTTTTTTAAGTTTTAACAAATTTTTTAAGTTACAGTGTGGATTTTTTTTTTAATACTATTTCTTTTCATCAGCTTGGACAGTCTTATTAGTCACTGACCCTCTTGTAAACAGAACACATTTGAACTGCTTTGTCCCTTTGTTGCCACTTAGTCTGTATTTAAAAATTTGGAAACATTTTCCACACATTCAACGAGAGACAAACACAAAACAATTCCCTTTGGATGCAATGACACTTAGGCTCCGACACAAAGCGGTTAAATAAAGAGCATGAATCAGCGTGAGCCTCTGGTAATGTATGAAACTAAAGTGCATGAAATGTAAAAGTTTTCCAATTAAGAGAGGCTTAAGCTGTTTGGAGTCTGGCTGGAACAAGATAAATGCAGCGGGCAGCGAGTGCTAATGAGGACATACACACTGATGACTGCCGCCACAGCTTGTACACAGATAGTCATGGCCGTCGTCGAGGCTTTTAATAGCCCCTTACAATTTATCTGCTAGAATTATTATTAGCCTCCTGTTTGCTGGGTGGCTTATCTCTGCCGGCTCGGGCTGGATTTGCATGCTGCTCTGTGTTTGATGTGTGTGTGTGTGCGTGTGTTTATATGGGAATGAACACAGGAGGGGGAATAGTTGGATGTGTGTGAAATTAATTCACTTTCTCTGTCTTTCTGTCCATCTTTCATTTTTTTCTATGTTCTTCTTTCTTTAAAGAACATACTTTAAGACGACTACAGGAGGATGCATGATGCTATGGATTAGTGATCAAACAACGGAAAAAGCTAAATTATTGGCATTCATCACATTCCTTTACCTTATTAGTGAATTAAGGTCTTGTTTATAATCACAGATTGTTTATTTGATCAAACTGCCTTGCAAATATACAAGTATACACTACCAGTCAAAAGTTTTTGAACATGTTTTTATTATTATGTTGAAAACAGCTGAGTAGAATATTTTTCAGGTTAAATTACTTTTTAAAATATATTTAAATAGAAAATAGTTATTTTAAATAATAAAAATATTTCAACATATTTCAAACTTTCTTTCTTTCTTTCTTTTTTTCTGTATCCTCAGACCATTCCTGATGTAGATGAGTTTGTTTCTTCATCACTTCCTCACCAATGGATCCTCTGCAGTGAATGGGTGCCGTCAGAATGAGAGTCCGAAGAACTGATTTAAAACATTACAGTAATTAATAATAAGTAATTTGTATGACCCTAGTCCATCTAATAAAGTTGTATTAGGTGAAAAACTGTGTTTGTAAGAAACAAGTCCATCAAGACTTATTAAAACTTTTTTAAACCCTTGCTTCTGGCTAAAATATGAATTCATAATCCATAATATTGCTTTCTCCAGAGATCCAGAGGGGAGAAACGAGCAAAAATGGTCGAAAACAGTTAAGGAAGGAAGGAGGAAGCGGTATTATTAATTTTGGAGTTGTATTTTGGCCAGAAACAATACATTGTAAAAAAAAAATAAATATAATTATTTTAACCCAAAAAATCAAGTGTTCGTGCTGCCTTAAAATTGTAAGTTTACTTAACTCAAATATCCACATTTTCATGTGGTACAACTTAACATTTCATGTTGACTAAACTTAAAATTTTAAGGCAGCACGAACGCTTACTTTTTTAAGTTGAAACAACCTTTTTTTTTTTTTACAGTGTAGGTTAAAGTTAAAACACCTTAATTATGGATTTGTTTCTGATAAACATGCAGCTTTTCACTTCACAAAGTTTTAATTAATGGACTGGAGTGGTGTGGATTACCTGTGAATTATTGTGATGCTTTTATCTGCTGTTTGGACTCTCATTCTGACGGCACCCATTCACTGCAGAGAACTCATTGGTGAAAAAGTGATGCAATCCTAAATTTCTCCAAGTCTGTTCTGATGAAGAAACAAACTCATCTATATATTGGATAGCCTGAGGATGAGTACATTTTAAGCCAACTTTTACTTTTGGTTGAACTATACCTTTAAATAAATAAAAGTTCTACAAGGTGTATAAACTTTTGAGCAGAGAAGGTTCTCGCAGCTTTCAGTATGTACTTGCCGTTTTCTCTAATTGTAGTTCATTTCTTGAAAAACATCAACTTGGGAATGTTCCAACGAGGCAAAAAAGTCCCAGAACCACACAAGTTTTGATTAGAAAGTTGGATAATGACTTATCAAGATTGCTTGAGTGCTCTTAATGAAACAGAGGTTGATGAGGATTGTAATTTAACACAAAAGGTAATAAATGACTGCTTTAAATCTAATTCATGCTTGAATACCACTCCTTCAGCCATCATCAATTTAGCTCGGGCATTAAGCTCCCAACAACTCTTAATTAGAACAAAGACATTTCTGGGAGATTAACTTTCTCGGAGCCTGCTGGGTCTGCCAAACCCTATTTGTGTCACAGCAAGGGGAAAGATAAAGAGCCCAAAATATACTGATACTTCTGCTGAGCATTTGTGGTGTGAATTACATATCTGTGTTTGGTTATGATCAGTCTTGTGTTTATGATCACGGAATGAAAAGGAGAGCGTTTCATTCTCAAACTGCTAGAGAATGGCATTGCAACACGTAGGTGTTTTAATGCAGTATTAAATATGTATTTTAATAATGCAACATAAACACTCTGAAAAATGAAAGCGTATCACCTTGTCTAGCAAAGAGCTGTCTGATCAATACTTTTTTTTTTTTTGTGGTATATAGGCTTCCCTATTTGTAGATTAAAAAGGTTCATCAGGTTCTGGGTTTTTTGAAGGATTGATTTTTCTGAAAAGCTGTCAAATAAAAAGTTCTTTATTGAACTTTAAAAAGTTCTTCTATGGCTTCAGACTGCAAAATGTTTTTATCTGTATTTGTGAGAATAATTTTTTATTCTTTTCGAAGTCATTATGTTTTCACATCAAAGTCATGGTGCTCACAAGCTGCTCAAACTAGCAGTTTAATTAAAGGGATAGTTCATCCAGAAATGAAAATTCTTTCAACAATTACTCACCGTCATATTATTCCAAACCCGTAAGACCTTCGTTCATCTTCAGAACACAAATGAAGATATTTTTGATGAAATCCGAGAGCTTTCTGACACTGCATAGACATTAACACAACTATTTTAACAATGTCCTTACTACCTTTCTAGGCCTTGAACGTGGTAGTTGCATTGCTGTCTATGCAAGGTCATAAATCTCTCAAATTTCATCAAAAATATCTTAATTTGTTTTCCGAAGATGAACGAAGGTCTTACGGGTTTGGAACGACGTGAGGGTGAGTAATTAAGGACAGAATCTTCATTTTTGAGTGAACTATCCTTTTAAATACATTATCCTTGTGTCTAACATTTCATGAATTAATTTGATGCTGGTGCTCTGCTTTAATTCTTATTAATAGTTATTTACAGTATTCTTATTTTGCAACGTATGAATCAAACTAAAAGGGATTTCTTTTGTCTCTGATTGCAGGATGTGATATTGGTCATTGTGGCTGTCTTGGTCTTCCTGCTAGGCATCTATGCTTTCTTCTACCTCAACCTGAGCACTGAGCTGGATCTGGATGTGGACATGGACTGAAGGACTTTTCTCACAGATGCCATTTCAGAGGATTCTGAGTGGCTAAACCCATGGTGTGCCAGCAGTTTCATAGTATTACACATCTTTGTCCCATTCTATGCCTTTTATACCAGCAGAAGCTGAAAGAAGATGAGTCTTAAAGTGCATGGAAGCATGAAGTTAAGATTTTTTCTTTCCCATGCAGTGTTTATCCTTGATATCCTTTTCGATTATTAATAAAGCTTCACATGCCCCACAGCTTTGGGATTTGAAGAACCAGCTTGTTTTCCATTTGAATCTTTGAGTTTTAAAGGAATATTTCACCCAGAAATGAAATTTCTGTCATCTTTAACTCACTCTCATGTTTTTTGAAATACATTTGGCTCTCTGCATGAAGCACAAAAGCAGTTATTTATATCACAATTTCTAGGCTGTTGTTTATCATACTATCAAAGACTAAATTTTCACTGAATAGCAACTTAAATATCAGTGACAAAGCTATTATATGGCTTCTGGTGACTTAGAAGATACTTTTATGGTGCTTTTTGGAGTTTGACGACTCTTGGTCCATCTTTGTTTTCACTAAATGAAAAAGAGCAGCTCGTTTTTTTTTTTTTTGTTTTTTTTGGTTCCACAATAGAAAGTTCATTTACTCACAAGAAGGTGAGTAAATGATGACAGAATTTAAATTTTTGGGTGAACTATCCCTTCTATTGTGTATTAGCACAGATAAATTCATTTTTAACCAAATTGGTTGAAATTTGATTACATAATCCTTTGGAGAGAAAAAAAATCCCAATTCTGTGGAGAAAACATTTTTTTTTTTTTTCGATAAATCAGACAGACAAGAAGGTATATTGCATTCCATATCACAAACTCTTCTTACAGATCTAGACATCTCAATGTTGGAGATCAGAGGCAATCTGTGATCTTGTTTGTGTGTGTAATGCTGACATTCTGTGTCGTTCCTCGTCATCGTGCAGCTCGTTAGCATATCAAACACCACAGACTTTGGTTATTGAGAGCCAAAAGAGCATCAGTGAAGATACCAAACATTAGCACGTAGACCTTGATGTGCTCTCTGCTTTTGTATGCGTGCATGTATGTGACCTCTAGAGAGACGTACAGAAACAGCACTTGAAGCATAATCAATCAGCGTGAGGTGCTGTTACTTTTAGCTAGCGTGCATCTTTTGATCTATCTCAGAAGATAAAACGTATGGCCCTGCCTTGGTCTCTGACATCCAGTGCTTCCTTTCCACACTGCTGGGCCTGTGTGTGTGCGTTTGTGGGAGGAAGACCGAGTCGTAGGGTGGAAAATGAAAGGCTGGAGCTGATGACATTCAAAGTTCATTTACATTCTCTTTGTATAGCGCATTGGATCTCGTACAAACGCACAGCAACGACTTATTTCATTCCAGGCCGTGAGAGTTGTTTTATCTTTCCCTGCATGAGGTATATGTGTCTAACTCAGGACAACTGCTTTGCTGCTCAGCCCTTATTTTCCTGGGACGTCTGACTGTTATCATTAATTCAAGGATTGATACCCTATTGAACAAAACATTTTTGTAGCCTGTCTTTGATTTGGACTCGAGAGCTTTCCAAATTCTTTCATAGTGAGACTGAACTAAACCAAAACAAAGAGTCTCGTGTTCCTTGTTGACTGTTTTGCTTGTTTTTCTTCTCTTGTTTCTATCATACTTGAGATAAAATAATAAACATTGTCAAAACATGTTGATACTGATAAAAGCTTATTGTGTTCATTTTCGAAATCGTATAACAATGTGCAGCATATAAATTGAATCTGTTTCATTGCCTTGTGGCGTTCGAGTTGTTAATGCCAAACAAACACACTACGAAACCGAAGCACATCACCCTGTGCACATTTAAAGACTCATGCTGTGTTCAGATTCACAGGGTCCCTACACAGTGTTTACTGCACACTTAGTAGGGGGTATCTTTAAATGATGATTATATACAAATATAAATAAACATAATTTCTTCTTCTTCTTTAAATCTTTTTATTATTGTCATCTCAGCAGTCATTCATCACTAAATTTAGGGGTTTTGAAATTAGAATGGCAAATTATACAAAAAATATAAAAAATATTTAAGTTTGATATATTTTATCAGCATAAAAAATTAAAATTAAAGATATATATTATATATTACAGATAAATACATAGATAGATAGATAGATAGATGGTTATATACACTGACCAAAATTATAAACGCAACACTTTTGTTTTTGCCCCCATTTTTCATGAGCTGAACTCAAAGATCTAAGACTTTTTCAATGTACACAAAAGGCCTATTTCTCTCAAATATTGTTCACAAATCTGTCTAAATCTGTGTTAGTGAGCACTTCTCCTTTGCGGAGATAATCCATCCACCTCACAGGTGTGGCATATCAAGATGCTGATTAGACAGCATGATTATTGCACAGGTGTGCCTTAGGCTGGCCACAATAAAAGGCCACTCTAAAATGTGCAGTTTTATCACACAGCACAATGCCACAGATGTCGCAAGTTTTGAGGGAGCATGCAATTGGCATGCCGACTGCAGGAATGTCCACCAGAGCTGTTGCCTGTGAACTGAATGTTCTTTTCTCTACCATAAGCTGTCTCCAAAGGCGTTTCAGAGAATTTGGCAGTACATCCAACCGCAGACCACGTGTAACCACACCAGCCCAGGACCTCCACATCCAGCATCTTCACCTCCAAGATCATCTGAGACCAGCCACCCAGACAGCTGCTGCAACAATCGGTTTGCATTACCAAAGAATTTCTGCACAAACTGTCAGAAACTGTCTCAGGGAAGCTCATCTGCATGCTCGTCATCCTCATCGGGGTCTCGACCTGACTGCAGTTCGTCGTCGTAACCAACTTGAGTGGGGAAATGCTCACATTCGATGGCGTTTGCCACTTTGGAGAGGTGTTCTCTTCACGGATGAATCCCGGTTTTTACTGTACAGGGCAGATGGCAGACAGCGTGTATGGTGTCATGTGGGTGAGCGGTTTGCTGATGTCAACGTTGTGGATTGAGTGGCCCATGGTGGCGGTGGGGTTATGGTATGGGCAGGTGCATGTTATGGACAATGAACACAGGTGCATTTTATTGATGGCATTTTGAATGCATAGAGATACTGTGACGAGATCCTAAGGCCCATTGTTGTGCCATTCATCCACGACCATCACCTCATGTTGCAGCATGATAATGCACGGCCCAATGTTGCAAGGATCTGTACACAATTCCTGGAAGCTGAAAACATCCCAGTTCTTGCATGGCCAGCATAATCACCGGACATTGAGCATGTTTGGGATTCTCTGGATCGGCGTATACGACAGCGTGTTCCAGTTCCTGCCAATATCCAGCAACTTCACACAGCCATTGAAGAGGAGTGGACCAACATTTCACAGGCCACAATCAACAACCTGATCAACTCTATGCGAAGGAGATGTGTTGCACTGCGTGAGGCAAATGGTGGTCACACCAGATACTGACTGGTTTTCGGATTATACAAAAAAACATTTAAGTTTGATATATTTTATCAGCATAAATATGTAAAATGATAGATAGATAGATAGATAGATAGATAGATAGATATTACACAAACATATAGATAGTTGGTTATATATTACACAGACATATAGATAGATAGTTGGTTATATATTACACAGATGGACAGATAATTGGTTATATATTACAAAAATAGATAAATAGATGGTTATATATTACACAGACATATAGATAGATAGTTGGTTATATATTACACAGACGTATAGATTAGTTGTGAACTTGGCTTATAAGGAATTCCCCTTATTCCTTCCATGTCATTGTGCCTTGTTAACCTCTGGAGCTGGGTTTTTGTGTTTGTATGTGGGTGTGTGCGGGCAATGTTTGTGTAAGTTAGCAGGTAAGGCTCAGCTGTTGCCATGGTTGCCCTGGCTGTAGAAACCCTCCCGTGAGGCCACATGCTCTCGGGTTAGCCATGTGAGCGCCCCTCTGCCTCGGTCATTAAGTCAATGGCAGTTAAACTGTAGGAGCCCGGCCTAACCATGCCCAATGCCACCAATGTCAATTATATCCAGTATCACTGTGTTAGTTCATGAACCCTGGGCTACAGCTGGGAGCTGTTCACATTCACACCCCACTACACTCATTAGCAGCAACAGGTGGCCAGTAGTGGGCAAACAGTGGAAGCTGAATGTAGCTCTGGAAAATGGCACTGCATTCGTAATTATCTCTACAGCTACTGTAGCCGCTGCATGTATTTATGAATGTGCTGCTGTCATCTTAGTTATCAATGGTGCATCTTAAATTTCAAAGCAGTATCAGTCTGATGAGGATTCTGGCAGAATACTGACATAAATGTGTGCAAATGATTCAAACATCCATGGTTATTTCATGTATAGATAGATAGATAGGTAGATATAAATATAGATTAGATATAGATATAGATATGTATGATTCAGCATTAAAAAAAACCATAAACCCTGTCCATAAGACTCAAGTGCTTTATTCTAAAGTCATTTAATTGCATTAATGACGTAAAACCACGTGTGATGCATTTTGATTATGATTTTTTCCTCCACTGTCATATTATTGAATTTTACGTTTCCTTCCCAGTGTTTATTGAACCTTTTCACCTCCTGCACTTTCACAGTTTAGCTCTCTGACCTTCATCTCGTGGCTGTCTTTGTTGTTACCTTCATTCCTAAGGAAGGATTGCTGGTTGACTGCTCTCATTGATCTATGGTACATTTCCTGCAACATTCATATCGATTTCTGACACGCTGCCCGTTATAAGATCTCAAAAAGTCCTTACATGGTTCGCTGTAATTAATGTGCTCTACAAAAGGTTCTATGACCTTGGCTGCCTTGTCATCCCAGAGATCTCAGCTAATTGGAAATGATCAATTGAATTTTATTTCCATGCCTTTACATGGGAATTAATCAGGTGCTACGGAGGCGGCGTTTACCGTGACCTTAGCAGCGCTGCCAGGAGTTTGCGTTCTGTGGCGCCGTAGCTTTGGGTGACAAATGGACTGGTTGCGGTGGCCTGAGATTGTCTCATTAGTCATGTGAAGTATGTCAGCTGGAGTAATTACTTCGGCTCAGGTCCACCTCCTGCTTGCTAAAGCTGAGAGAGCTTCCCACACATGTACATGCATTTCCCTCAGACAAAAAAATGCTGTTGGTTCTGTGATGAATCATAATCATGGTCCAGAAGTAGTGTGAAATGGAAGTGTTCAGTCTTGCTAGACCTGCAACCAGTCCATCGTCAGCTGCCTCCGGCTTTTTAATGTAACTGCGTTTCTCCTCGTGCTTTTTGCTTTCAGTAAGTGTTAAGAGTTAAGCCCCTGAAATTAACAGCTCAGACTTGTGCACTGCTGCACTTAAATTGATGATTTATGCAAGTGTCTGCAGTACACGGCTGTAGAACCATTTCTTTATTTCAAAATCTTTACTCCAGGCTGATCTGCTGAACTTCAGATGAACTTCATCATGCTCTGTACTATGCTGCATTATGCTCTCAATAATTAGCAATAAGCACCATTTTGTGCTCACAAGTTGTCTTAAAGGAGAAGTTCACTTCCAGAACAAAAATTTACAGATAATTTACTCACTCCCTTGTCAACCAAGATGTTCTTGTCTTTCTTTCTTCAGTCGTAAAGAAATGATGTTTTTGAGGAAAACATTTCAGGATTCCTCTCCATATAGTTTGAACTTCCAAAATGCAGTTTAAATGCAGCTTTAAAGGGCTCTAAACGATCCCAGCCGAGAAAGAAGGTTCTTATCTAGTGAAATGAACAGTTATTTTTTATTTAAAAAAAAAAAAAAAGAAACTTTTTAACTTCAAATGCTCATCTTGTCTAGCTCTGCGTTACTTTATGTATTCCGGTTTATGACAGTTAGGGTATGTTAAAAAACTCTCATCTCTTTTTCTTCTCCAACTTCAAAATCTGATCTTCTTTGCATGTTCACTTTGTAAACACTGGGTTGGTACACCTGTAGCGACATAGGACAATTTTGGAGTAGAAAATAAGATGGGAGTTTTTTGACATACCCTAACTGTCTTAAACTAGAAAACAGAGTTCACGCAGAGCTAGACAAGACAACCATTTGAGGTTAAAAAGTATATCAATTGTCCAGTTTTTTTTTTTTTTTTTTTTAGAAAATAACTGATCATTTCACTAGATAAGACCCTTTTTCTTTGGCTGGGATCATTTAGAGCCCTTTGAAGCTGAATTTAAACTGCATTTTGGAAGTTAAAACTTATGTAGAAGTCCACTATATGAAGAGAAATCCTAAAATGTTTCCCTCAAAAAACATGAACATCTTGGATGACAAGGGGGTGAGTAAATTATCTGTAAATTTTTGTTCTGTAAGTAAACTTCTCCTTTAAAGGATGCCCATTTTCCATAAGTTGATATGATTCTTTAGGGTCTTAATGAAAAGTCTATAATAACTTTGGCTAAAAATTCTCAATGGTAGCGTAAAGCAACACCTTTTTTACCTTGTCAAAATGAGCTCTGCAAAAATCAACCCATTCTGATGGATTGTTTCTTTAAATGCAAATGAGCTCTGCTCACCCCGCCCCTCTTTTCTCTCTGTGGAGTGACGAGCTGTGCTCTGAGAGATTGTTTACTTTAGCTGCATTTAGTGTGTTTAGCTGCGAAACTTGCTAACTAGGACATTATTAGGAAAGGTGATTGCAGAGATTCATAAAATAACCCTTATACTCACTTATGCTGTAGGTGAAGCTGGATCACGAATGATTTGCACGAACATAGACACATTTATGTTCCCTTCACAAACAAACGTAATCCACTGCATCCTCAGCGGCTCAAATGTCGGGAGTAAATGATGACCACTATGTTCATTATTACATCCAGCAACACAACACCTCAATCGCTCAATCTGAGATATTCTTGTCTAACTTACATCCCTGCTCCACAAGGAAGCAATGGCGGTCAGACTGTTACAGCTGATTAAGGGCGGGTCTGAGGTAAGACGCTAATGTCAATCAACTATTGTGGGAGCGGTCTCTGTCGGTGTGATGCCACAACGACAGGCATCTGAGAATGGCTCGATTTGAAAAAGGGGATTTTTTTTTACAGATTAATTAAAAACCACTGCATGGATCTTTATCATTATAGGGTAGATTTGTACATACACTGCCAACACACATTAATGTTCAAACAACATGTAAAAGTGAACTTTGCATCTGATGACCCCTTTAAATTGAAAATTCTGCGGTTTCCTCGACTTATTTGATAAAAATTCAGTAATAAACTGTAATATTGTCCAATATTATTACAATTTAAAATAACTATTTTCTATATTCATATATTTTAAATTTTCCTAGGTATATATGACTTTCTTCTTTCAAATGAATACAATTAGAGTTATATTAAAAAATGTCTTGGAACTTTTTACTACGCCTACATCCTATGTCATCTGCTGGAAGGCCACTCTCTTGTGAACGTGCATATGACAGCAAAAACTAGAGATTACGGCTTATAAAGTTTTAAATATGGATATTTTTCTTACACAAATGCGTTGATTCATCAATTCCCATAGCTGTGTGGAGTACTTTTTTATGATAGATAGATGCACTATATTGCACTTCAAAATCTCAACAGCCATTCACTGCCATTACAAGGCTTTGGAAGTGTCAGCGCATTTTTAAATATTACTCCGATTGTATTTGTCTGAAAGAAGAAAGTCATATACACCTAGGATGGCTTGAGGGTGTGTAAATCATGGGGTGATTTTCATTTTTAGCATTTTTAGGTGAACTGTCCTTTTAAAGACATGGGCTAAAAGCCACAACATGCTGACAAAATTAAAAGACAGGACCATCCAGAACAATGCCCTCCACAACCTGTGACACACAGGGATACAGAATAAGGATAGTAAGCATTCAGAGCAGGTCAGCTTTTTTGTATATCCTCTCTCCTCTCAGTGTTTCCTGTGTATTGTGTGTGTGTGTGTGTGTGTGTGTGTGTGTTCAGTATTCCGAGCACTTCCAGGTCTAGCTGCATGCTCCAGTGAAGCACACAGTCGTTCTCACTGACTGCGCAGACACCTGCAGCACTGACAGACAGGCGAGAGACGAGAGGAGGGTCACTCTCAGGAGAGGCTCATTTACTCTCTCACTCTTCCTTTCTGTATAGTTTTTCCTCCCTCTTACTATTACCCTCGTCTCCCCTCTCTTCTTTTACCCTCTCTTCATATTCCTATGTGACAGGTGGGCCTGGCAGGCCTTATAACACAGCCCCAATATGTGTCAGTAACAGTATCCCACTCAGTCATTAAGGGTGCGCTGGCGGCACCGGAGCTCATGATCCACATCACACGCAGCCTCTAATCCCACACAGGGAACACCTACCTTCTCATTTCTCTCTGTCTCTCTTACAGCATTCTTTTCCCATCTCTTTTTTTCTCCACCTGTCCCTCGTTATTTTTGCTTTCTTCTCCCACACGTGCGTTTTTTTCCCCCAAAGAATTTAGTATAACGCTTTCATGCTACCTGCAGCGTATTTGCATTTCAAAGAGTCTGTGCATCATATTCACAATTAGGGATGATTATACAATTGGATTTCCAGATTGTGCTGCGGTCTGATGCACGCTACTATAAAGAGCTTTATATCCATCATGCACAGAGCAAATCAAATCTATATTTGTGCATATTTCAACAATATATTATATTATACATACACACTGCAGTAAAGATGTGCTGTTATCTTAAAGTAACAGTTCAAACAAGACTATATGCATATTTTCATACTATTCATTTTGAGGTGAACTATTATTTTTTTTTATTAAAAGACGTTTCTATTTGATCTACTTTTGTATTTGGTTTGGTTGAGCCATTTTTACATTTGCTCATGTAAGTGTTACGTATATTTTATGTTAATGCTCTATTTAAAAATTAATATATAGTAGTTTATTTAATTCAGTAATGAAAATAATATTTTAACTAGAATAATACACTGCCACAGATCATTTTCTTATGTTTTTGTCTTATTTTCCAGTTAAAAAACAAACTGTACATCCTGAAGATACATAATCTTGGGAAATACAGCCACATATACCTCAATAGGAATCCCTGCAAATGGGCATTTGATAATAGGGCAAAAAATTTCCCCATACATATTTCATGAAGTTGGTCAACTAGATTTGTCTTATTGACCAGCTGAAAGCTGTTTAATGTGATATTGATGTCTGTGTAAGCAGTACTTGTATAAGTACACTATGCGCACAATAGACAATGGACTTTTTATGGCCATCAAATTTCCAAAATTTTATTACTACACCATAAAGTTTTGTGATCGCAATTAGGGACTAGTTTTCAGACAATATATCTTACTATATTACTATTTTTTTTTTTTTACCTTGTTGTCAAATAGTTGGCAATCAAACAAAAATGTAATTAGTTTTTGCTTGAAAAATACACTTAACGCCATTTTTTTTTTTTTGAAAACAAATGCTAATGTCTTATGCAAGGTATTTTTTAGTAAATATATATTCTTTTGAGTATGTTTAACACTACAGTTGAAAATATACATATATTCATATACACTGAAATGTTATGTTTAAATATGCAAATGAGACACTGTCAAATTAAATATGCACTTATTTGCATTTCCAGAGCATAAATCTGAACAATGGATAAAGCCAGGTTTAAAATTCTTGCTTCATTTTTGTTGACATTTTTTTAAAGACCTCAGACATTTCTTATAATCACTTATTCAAACAGAAATTGCTGTCAACAGCCAGAAAAAAAAATCACCATCTTTTTAGAAATGTTGTATAAAACCAAGCGAGTGATACAGTATGCAGGAGAAAAACTAATTACTAAAGCTAATTATTACTTAATAAAGCAATAACATTAACACTTAAATGGACAGTTCACCAAAAAATGAAATCTGTGTCGTTTTTTACTTACCCTCATGTTGTTCCAAACCTGTATAAGTTTCTTCTTCTGTTGAACACAAAAGAAGATATTTTGAAGAATGCTGGTAACCAAACAGTTGACTGTAGCCATTGACTTCCATAGTAGGTGAAAAAATAATTAATTTTTGAGAGAAATATCCCTTTAACAGTGTATTTTGAATGTTTTTTTCTCCACTTGTCTGAAAAAAAAAACACTTTATTAAAGCCCCAAAATCTCAAAATGACCAAAAAAAGTTGCCATTGTTATTGTTGTCATTGTGGCCATTATTTAAAAGGAAAATCAGATACAAAATATATTTTTACATGGTGTTCGCATATAAATGTCTTGGCTCTTGACTCCTTTTTTAAATCCCCAAAAACTTAAACAGTCTCAGTTATCAAACCGTTTAGTTTTTCTGAGCATTATGACATCATATTGCTCAGGCCCCACCCACGAGCGCTGACACACTGTCCTGTATTAGCATATTTTAGTCTTCAGCCATTGGTACGCTGTCTGCCATTTTTTCCGCACTCGAGCAGTTGTAGCCACAGCAATGTTTTGTAAACAATGCAGGTGTTTTGGATTTGAATGTAAAAGTGAACATAAGACTCTTAATTTTCTCCCGTCATCGGGGCCACCGAGGACACAATGGATAAGTTTTGTTTTTGATGGTAATGTGCCACCAAAAACACAAAAAAGAGAAGAGAGGGGCCGGAGTGAGCAGTAGCTCATTATCATTTAAAGAGACATGCACTGAAACGGGTCGCTGTGAACAGAGCTGTTTTTGACAGAGTAAAAAGGTTGTTTTACACGACAATTGAGGAATTCTAACCAAAGCATTTGGCAGACATTTAATGAAGACCCTAAATAATCATACCAACTTGTTGAAAATTGGCATCCAATGTCTCCTTTAAAAATTAGACCTCAAATACAAGAGTACAATACCTCTCCAGACATCAACATTCACAAAGAAAACTTAAGTAATGTTAGATTTGCATATTAGGGCCATTCGGAGGCCTGCATGTTTTCGTAGGGAATGGAACGCAGCCACGACGTGTGCATGCATTAGCAGGATCGGCGGCTGTGTGGATTATAACACCTCTGTGTTTTGTGAGGTGTGTGGTAATGCCAGACTTAAAGGATTTCTGAGCCTATCACACAGCCTGATTGGATCCCTAATCCCAGATGTGCTTTTAATGTCAGAGCAGAGCAACCCAAAGAGAATGTGTAAGGAAAAAGGACACAGTGAAATCTTATTCATGTGAATGATGAGTTTGTTTAAGAGTGCTGCTGCATTCATCCATAACTGGGGAGAGGAAGGTAAACAGAGACGAATAAATATTAAGCAGTTTAGAATCCGTTTTTGAAATATGTATCTGTGTGTTTTGGACGGCACATCGCAGGTGTTCAACAGGTGAGCTATGACACTATGTATTGTCTATTTGCATGCTTTCTTTTCCCCCTATCTCGCTCTCTCTCTGTTTGCACTGGCTCATTGTGTTATTCATAGAAACACACCTGGGCTCTGCGCACCTGGTCCGGCTGGCCGTCAGAGCGTGGCGCATTGCCAGTTCCTGTCCAGACCAGGAACCACACATGTACACACACACACACACACACAACATCCAGCCCTCCACTTGATAAGCAACAGCCAGCGAGTATCGCAGAATTAAATTGTACAGAAAATATCCCAGAGCCACAGGTGCAAAGACTGGGGAGAGATAAAGCCTTTCAGGAATGCTTTGATTGTATATCAGAAAATTCACATTAGACTGTAAAACCTAGAATTAACATTATGAAACTGATTTAAACATCAACAAAAAAAATCCTATTTTTAATAGAGATAACATTATCTTATTTTCTAGATAAATTATCTAAAAATCCTTGAAACAAGATAAATCTACTTGAGAAACAACACTGCATAAGATTAAGACTTGTTTTCGGAGAATGCATATTTAATGAGTGGATTTTGTCTTTCTGCAGTGGCGCATTTTCACTTGTTTTCCGTGTACATTTACACTCCATTAAATAATAAGGTACTCAAAACACAATTCATCAAGGAGTCACACTGCTAAGAATCTGTTATTAATCAGTATAATATTCTTATTATCCAGTACAAACATATCACCATTTTTTAAATGTGATCATTTCACTCAAGAATACATAATAAATAAATAAATTACATGAAATATTAATACTTGTGACTTGAATGTCAGTTTATAGGGAGACTAGGTTTATGGTGCTAGGAGTCATATGGGATTTCACAATTTATATTTATTTATTCGTTTATTTTTTATTAAATGGGACAATGCACATGAATTAACATCAGGGTAAAACACAAATGTAAACATACAGGATTATAGCAACATTGCTAATTTACCTCTATTGTCCATGTTTTGGGGTCATTTTTGCAAATGTAAGAATGCAAATGAAGACAAAACTGTCTTAATTTAGAATATTTCCCTGACCTTTATATTCTATATAAACAAGCTACTCACAAAAGATACTCAAGATAATCATATGCAAACTGTTTTGTTGTGCATAACCTGAATTATGGTTGGAATGTTTGGTAGCTTTTTTTTGTAGTATATGGTATATGTCTATAGACAGATTTATTGAAAATATTTACTAGAATAAAAAGTGTGACAACTAGCATTCATTTTCCCACTTTATGAATAGTTAAATCGATTAATCGCAATTAATCACATTCAAAATAAAAGTATATATATATATATATATATATGTCAGATCTGATATATATCAGAGGTCGCGTTAACCGAAAATTGTCTGTCATTGACGGATTTTTTTTTTTAATTTTTTTTTAGATGTGTGTGTGTGTGTGTGTGTGTTTATCTTTTTCCATTGGCTTTCCATTGGCAAAACCTTTTTTTTTTTATCTCAAGAAAAAAGTACACTTACTGTACAGAAATGTAACCTTATTTTTTGTTTAAAAAGATAAAAGATAAAGATAAAATGTCACTGTTTATTTTATTTCATTATTATTTTGTTGTTGTTGTTTGTTGTTGTTGTCTTTAATGTACTGGCAAGTGCCCAAACTCTTAAAGGGGAACAACCCTGCCATGGGCAACTAAACACCCTTAAAAAGGAAAAACATAACAAGAACTGTATGTGAATTCTTTCACATCTTCAAGTGCATGCTACCACAATTCTTTTTTGTGTATAAAGTTTGTGTCTATATATCAGCAGATCTTTTAGAATGAATCATTAGTGTAATGTCAGTGGCTACATTTTGGCAGCAATGGCAAAAGATGAGTACAGATGATCAATCTCACTGTGAAACCTACATCCGTGTGCATATACCATTGCATAAACCAGTCATTTCCCCCTCCCTCACTATTTTTGCCTGAAGCCAGTCGTCTTTATTTCACCTGGCTGAGGGTCTCCTGTCTGCAGTGAACAGTGAGGTCTGTGTGGGGCCCCTGGGGAAAGATGGGAAACGAGCAGGGGCCATGAGAACTGCCCTCAGCATGAAAGCAGGGGCACTGCCCCGTAACAAGGGCACAGGGTGGAGTATGCAATTAAAGGCGCTAAACACGTCCACCGCCGCTCTTCTCTGTCTGAGGTCCACCGCTGTCCCCCAAGGGCAGGAGAGACCAACCGCCACTCTTGCTCACAGATGCCGCCGTCCCTCCCTACAACAAGACCAGTGAGGGACCCCGGCATGGCCTGCAGGTCAGTAGGGGTCAACGCCAGAGATATTCTCTCAAAGAATGGCTCAAATTATGAAGGGATGTCTTTCATCCTCTGATTTCTTTGCTTTTTCTTTTCAATGGTCATTCTAGATGTTTAGTGCATTGTGATATTATAGTGGGACAGATTGTGGGAGAATGAACACAACAGAGACCATTCATGAGATCCCATGTGAAGCTAACCCAGGTCTGATCAGAGCCCAACAGGGAAACATCAAGACTTTATTCAGTCTGTCCTACGACTTGCATTATAGTTTTATTTTCAATTTGTTCAGTTCACTAGTTAAAATTCTTCTGTTTTACATTTTAATCTTTAAAAAAAAAAAAAAAAATTTCATTGCAAATTGTAATTTCAGCATAAAGATTTGAAGGAATTATTGAACTGAAAAGTGAAAATGAATTTCTGAATATCTTAAAAAGATTTCCCCCCTTTTGTTTTAATGACAGTGGCACTCAAGCTGCATGAGCTCCAAAACATTACAATGTGTGTTGACAGTTTGCACAGGTGTCTCAACCTGCCATTGTAAAAAGCAATATTTATGTTTTGCCATTTGACTCTCAAATATCCAAAACACAAAACACACAGCTTCAGGTACACATGCACAAACCTGACACTTTATACAGCCCCATCTCATGTTTTTGTTGTGTTTTGTGTTGTATTGTTTTGTTGTTGGTTTGTTTTGTGTTGTTTCGTTTCATGTTATTTTGTGTCGTTTTGTGTTGTTTTGTTTTGTCACGTTTGTCCTGTTGTGTCATGTTTTGTTTTGTGTCGTGTCATGTCATTTTGTGTTGTTTCGTTTTGCCACATTTTGTGTCATTTCTTGCCGTTTTTGTTTTGTTTTGTTTTGTTTTGTTTTGTTTTGTTTTGTTTTGTTTTTTGTTTTGTTTTTGTTTTGTTTTGTGTTGTTTAGTTTTGTTTAGTTTTGTTGCATTTTGTGTGATTCCGTGTTGTTTTTTGTTTTGTTCTGTTTTATGTTGTTTTGTTGTGTTGTCATTTTGTTTTGTTTAGTTCTGTGTCATTTTATGTCATTTTGTTTTGTATCATTTTATTTCATCACACTTTGTCATTTCATGTTGTTTTGTTTGTTTTGTGTTGTGTCATTTTGTTTTGTTTTGTTTTTTGTTTCGTTTCATCGCGTTTTGTGTTGTTTTTTGTTGAGTTTAGTTGTTGTGTTATGTCATGTCATGTCATTTTGTTTTGTTGTTTTGTTTTGTGTTGTTTTTGTTTTGTGCTGTGTATCATTTTTTGTCATTTTAAGTTTTGTGTCGCGTTGTGTCATGTCGTTTTGTTTTGTCATGCCATGTCGTTTCATGTCATTCATGCCCTTTCTTTGTTTTGTGTTGTGTCGTTTTGTTTTGGGGGTTTTTGTGTCGTGTCGTTTCATGTTATTTTGTGTTGTTTTGCATTTTGTTTTGTTTTGTTTGCATATATTTTTACTCCTATGTAGCCATTCAAAGTCTAAAGTCAGTAAGATTTTTTTTGTTTTGAAAGAAATTAGTTTTATTTAGCAAGGGTGCATTAAATTGATGACAGTAGTAAGTAGTAAGACATTTATAATATTAAAAAATCTATTTTTAATAAATGTTGTTTTTTGTAACTTTCTTTTCAACAAAGAACCCTGAAAAAGTGAAAAAAAAATTAATATTGAAAACACTGATAATAATCAGAAATTAGTATATTATAGGGATTTCTGAAGGATAATGTGACGCTGAAGAGTGGTGTAATGATGCTAAAAAACAGTAGCTTTGCCATTACAAGAATAAATTACATTTTAAAATATGTTAAAATAAAAATTTGCTTTAAATGATAAAAAACTATTTTTTTTTTATCAAATACATACAGCTTTGGTGAGCATTAGGGACTTCTTTTAAAAACATTTTAAAAAAAAATTAAAAGTACGTGTGTACATTGAAGACTACAAAAAAATAAAAAAATAAATAAAAAATCTGCCGAGCATTTGAACACGTAGTTTAAAAAGATATTTTAATGCAAGCAGGTTTTAAACTGGTTTGAAAACAATATACAGAATCACTCTAGGAGAGAAAAAATGCATTTGTATAATTGGATTTTGCCTCAAAACCTTATACTCACTGACGTATACTGTAGCACGTATGACAACAACCCAGTCTTCCCTACAACAAGACTGCATCAAGACGGTTTCTCTCTCTCTTTTATTATTTACACCGAGGATCATGAGAAAATGGCCAACTGTTGACGTGTTTTCTCCTCTCCCAGCAGGGACCGTGTCCCTCAGGTGTGTGTCTTGACATGGTTCTCCTAAGGGAGGCCGAGCTGGTTGTCCAGTTGAGTAATTACAGTGTGTTTTATGGTACAAGCTGAAGAGTAGAGATGGGGAAGCTGCACACATAATATGTTTTGACAGCTGCGGCAGCCATTGTGTGGCCAAAGCGAGCACCTATCAGTGCCAAGCCCCTACTTAATGATGGGAATGAGAATGGCACACCTGTGGCCCTAATCATAGTCTCACGACCAGACCGGACCAATAACGCTGGCGCGATGTAGCCCCAACACTGGCACACATGGCTCCTCATGGGCCCATTCAGCTCGCTACATTTAGATTTAAATGAGCAGCAATGATATCTGGAGGAAGCAAGAGATAATCAGCTCTGTTATGTTTATTATCAGAATTATTATGATCCGTGCTGATTTGTTTATGGCTGAGATGGGATGAAATATTATTAACGTGGGTCATCAGGTGCAAACTGAAAGTAGATTGCAACTAAAATGAAATTTGCAGAAGTAAACAGTAAACTTATCCTAGTGTTTACAAACTGAGATACAAGTCTTAGTTATTTTATGTAGTAAATAAATTTAGCTTAAAGGGAGAGTTCAGCCAATAATCTCCCTCATGATGTTTCAAACCAGTATGAGTTTCTTTCTTCTGCAAAACAAAAGAGCTGTAAACAATTTTTAAGAGATGTTTTGTCTATAAAATGAAAGTCAGTTGTTTGGACGGACAAAAAAAAAAAAAAAAAGGCACTGATACATCTTTAAAAGTATCTTATTTTGTGTTCCACAGTAGACATAATGTCAGAATTTTCATTTTTGGGTGAACTGTCCCTTTTAACCTGAATTTAACCTGTAATAATTCTTGAACATTTCATATTTTTGCTTGTGCCCCTAAAGTGTGAGAGTGTGTGAAGCTCTGTCTCCTGCCTCGCCACCTGTAAGCCATTAGAACAGTAGCTTGTGGTTAGAGCGCTGCGGGTGGGACTTGCACCTCGTGGGTCTTGTGGGAGTCTGGAGGTACCCAAGCGAAAGTATCCTTCCTCTGCTCCCCGGAGACAGGCCGCATGTGGGAGAGACAGATCGCAGGCCTTTACACATACTGGTACCGACTTGCATCTCTGCATATTTGCCCCCTGAGTCACCCACCGGCAGGTCATGAGGTCGAATCCCTCCTTCTCTATGCATCATAAGTTAACATATACACTCACACACCCTCCTGTGCTTTCCTCCTACTGTATTTACAGTAAAATCTAGAGAATTTTGAAATATGGGTATGTGGTTTGGGCCAAATAGCTTTCATTAACATTTCTAATTTAATAAGTTTAATATTTTGAATTTCACATTTTTGTGTTGTGTTTTAGGGTTGAAGAATATGTTTGTAAACATTTAAGGAATAGTTCATCCAAAAATGAAAATTCTGTCATTAATTACTTACCCTCGTGTCGTTTCAAACCCATAAGACCTTCGTGCATCTTTGGAACACAAATTAAGATATTTTTGATGGAATCCGACAGCTTTCTGACCCTGCCTCGACAGCAATGAAACTACTACGTTCAAGGCCCGGGAAGGTAGTAAGGACATTAATAAAATACCGTAATATAATGAAGCTATGAGAATACTTTTTGTACATCATGGTACTCTTGTGACCATGTGTCAAAGACTGACATGTAAGAGAAGAAATTGTTAAATAAAGTCATTATCTTTTTTTTATTTGTGCTATGACTGTCAAACGATTAATCGCATACAAAATAAAAGTTTGAGTTTGCCTAATATATGTGTGTGTACTGTGTGTAATTATTACGTATATATAAATACGAACACATTCATGGATATATTTAAGAAATATTTACAAGTATATGAATTTATTATAATTTTTATAAAATTTATATTATATATAAATACAAATATTTTGTACATAACATATTTCTCTTAAATATATACATATACAATTTGTGTGATTTATATATACATAATTACGCACAGTACACACACATATTAGGCAAACTCAAACTTTTATTTTGTGTGTGATTAATCGCAATTAATCGTTCGACAGCCCTAATTTGTGCACAAAAAGTATTCTCGTAGCTTCATAGCATTACGTCACACTGACTATTTTAAAGATGTCCTTACTACCTTTCTGGGCCTTTAACGTGGTGGTTGCGTTGCTGTCTGTGAAAATCTGTCAAAATAGTGTTTTGCTATTATAATTTTTATTTTTTATTTTTTTAATAACTGCATTTGAGATTAAACCAATATTAGGAGATAGAACACAATACCTTGTGGGAGATTTGCTTGTTGTTGTGAAAGAAAAAGTGCGATGAAACAGGGCTTTAATGTAGCAGTAAACATACAATATACACTTTATGACCTGGTGTAAATGTTAACTTTATTATTTTCTTTCTCCTATGAAACTGAAGATTTGTTTCTAGCTTAAAAACTTTTTAATGAACATAGCTGTATCTTATTTGAAGGCAAACTTCAAAAGCAGTATCATAAAAAGTCACACCATTCCGTAAATGTTTGTTTTAGCTCTACAGCAAATGGCGTGAACTGGCTGACACTCACAGCCAGCTGAAGATGAGAGTTCACCTGAATACAGTTAGATAGATCAATCTGTCACATACACAGACGCCCCAGTCTCATCATCACAGCGTCATATGAAAGATCTCCAGCACCAATATGATCAAAGCCCCACTGGAGCCACTTCCATCCTCATTCCTTCTCCCTCACTGCATTTTCATCACCAATGCACCTGCTTCATATGCAATGTTTGCCGAATTTGTTTCTGTCATGTTGCATTTATTTCCATTTAAACATCTCCAGGCCTCTTTGTTAAAACAGAAATGGAGAGGAGAAAGAAGAAGGAAAATGAAATCTATGTTTACCCAATTGAAACTGCATAGCAATTCCATTTGAATGGGGGCCACAAATTTTCTTTGCACCATTGATGTTCTATTCATCTCAGTTAATGTTGTTACTTTGAGAGGCAGAATTGCCTCTCTCAATAAAACTGGATTATGGGCATTCATAAGAGGTTCGTACACACAAAGACACTTAAGAAGCCTTGGGATGTGCAGACGAAAGAAAAACAATTCTGCCAACTCCTGTTACTTCAGCCTGAGTGTCTTAAAAGGGTTGATGAATAAGTGCAATTCGGCCAAACTAATGAAAAGTAATGTTTGAAAAAGAGTGATGATCCTAAGAAAACTTGAAACCCAAATTACAGGTCGGAGAGAATTACTCATCTGTAATTTATTTACAGATTTTTCATAAGCGTATATGTTACTATCATTTAACAATCAATTTAAGTTTACTGTTAAAGATTACTTAATTTTTAACCATTAGAGTTAATGTTAATGCTAGTAATTGAAGTCAGAAATATAATTCAGTATGACTCAATCAACCTAGCTACATCAAATCAACAAAAGTAATTTTTCCAATGTTATTATCTTTAATTAAAACTAGCACTATTAAAAATAATTTCCAAAAAAAGCTAATTTAAAAAAAAAAAAACATAAATATTTGAAAGACTGAAATGTTGCCTTTGCAACAGAATGAAAGAAGTTAAAGTACTGAAATGACTAAAACTAAAATTGAAATCAAAATTAAGCTAAAGCTAAGATTTAAAAAAATGATAAAAATGACAATAGTGCACAACAAATTTATAAATAAAACTCCAAAATTTAAAATGAAAACTGGATAAAACTAACAACTACTTCATAATGTCATGTGAAAAGCTGTACAGTTAAGGTCAAAAGTTTACACCCCCCTTTCAGAATCTGCAAATTGTTAATTATTTTACCAAAATAAGAGGGATCATACCAAATGGTTGTTTTTTTTTTTTTTTTATTTAATACTGACCTGAATAAGATATTTCACATAAAAGACATTAACATATAGTCCACAAGAGAAAATAATAGCTGAACAGTTAAACTGCCTGCTATTCTTCAAAAAAATCCTTCACGTCCCACAAATTTTCTGTTTTCCAGAACGAACCCTTTCCAACAGTGACTGTATGATTTTGAGATTCATCTTTTCACACTGAGGACAACTGAGGGACTCACATGCAACAGCTGCATAAGGTTCAAAAGCTCACTGATGAAATTTTTTGAATTTGAAGATCAGGGTAAATTTAACTTATTTAGCCTTCTGGGAATCATGAAAGTATCTTCTGTAGCCTCTGAAGGGGAGTACTAAATGAAAAAAAAAAATGATATTTAGGCAAAATAAGAAAAATGTACACATCTTCATTCTGTTCAAAAGTTTTCACCCCCAGCTCCTAATTTCATCGTTCTTTCCTTTTGGAGCATCAGTGAATGTTTGAAACTTGTAATGGTTGCATATGAGTTCCTTCAGGTATCCTCAGTGTGAAAAGATGAATCTTAAAATCATACAGTCAGGAAAAGGTTCAGATGCACAAAATGCTGGAAAACCAAAGAATTTGTGGGACCTGAAGGATTTTTCTAAAGAACAGCAGGCAGTTTAACTGTTCAGGACAAACAAGGGACTCATGAACAACTATCACTAACAAAAAAACAGCTGTGGATCATTCAGGTAACAACAAGAATCAAGAGGATGTAAACTTTTGAACGGGGTCATATTTTTTTTTTTTATAAATTCAACTATTATTTTCTCTTGTGGACTATATGTAAACATCATTTATGTGAAATATCTTATTCAGATCAGCACTAAATAAAGAATGACATGCATTTTGTATGATCCCTCTTATTCTGGTAAAATAATTAACATTTTGCAGATTCTGAAAGGGGGATGTAAACTTTTGAACTCAACTGTACAACTTTAGAAAAAAAAAGTCTTAAAACACCTGCATTATGTTTCTTTCTGTTGCATGCTATTAGGTTGCAAGAATAGCCATAATAACAACAACATGATGGTGGTGGTGGTATTTGATGATTGCATTGCTTTTTTAAAATAATTAATCAGGCTGAATTAAATTGACAGCTCTAGTTAAAATCGTTATCTTTTTTTAATTGAATTGGATTAATTTGGCCTCGCACAGGCTTCAAAAGTGCCAAGCAGTTCTGAACAATGCTTAAACATATGCCAGAAAAAAAGATGGAATCAAGTAAAAGTTGGACATGAGTGCTGTTGTGTATTTGCGTGTATTTGGGGGAGGTGAGTGTATGCGCTCTTTGCCAAATCAAATTGCGCCTTTGCGGGCCACTTCCAGAGCTTTGATAGTCTCAGCAGCAGGGGAGGACGAGAGAAAATGGGCATTTATTCACTGGGCTTTGAAGAGAGCTGTAAACAATCAGCCTAACGGTGTGGCCAGAATGATGGGACCTGGCAGAAGGAGCCGAGTGGTGAGGAGGAGCTGGAAGCGCGAGTCTGCGCGAGGGCAGCTGCCACAAAGACTTCCCGAGTGCCTGGGGCCCCTAAACACACACACACACACACTGGCCACTCAAAGAGCTGTCTATCCCATTCACAAGCACCCTAATCCTCTCTCTCTCCCATTGCGAGCATGCCTGCCTAAATGGCAGCCGTAGTCCATCACGAGCCAGCCGGGACTCTGTTCCCATTGAGTCCTGAAAGAGAAACTTAACTTCACTGTGTTGCACTTGAATGTGCCTTTGGTTCTGTCATTATGAGGAAGCCATTGACTCAATATGGCCCCTGGACAAAGGCTTCCTGGGCTGTGCATTGTCAGTATTGGGTGAAGTAAGTAAGCTCTTAAGCTCGGGCCACTTTTACACCTGGAGTTGATTTGAAGCATATGGGCCTTTGATAGGCCAACAATTGCTCATTGATATCACTTGATATTTGTCCTACACAATATTCAGATTGTTAACTGAAGGAGAGATTAGCCCGGTCATGTCGCTATTGGATCACACAATATGGTAAATGATATGGAAATTCGGTGTTCAGCGGGGACAAAACAGTCCAAATTTAATTTGGAGACAAAACGTCTCGCCGAGTTCAGACGAGGGCGTACGTTGCTCCAGCACCTGTTATTTTCTCACCGACACTCTTAACACACACTAAGGGTTTTCAGTTAAATCATTTACATGTGTGTTTGGGTGTGTGAGAGTTGAAAAGCGCTGCTCACCTGTGCCGTGAATCCTAATTCATAGCTGTCCGCCCCCACACTCCAATATTTTAGATATTAAAACATATTTATGTTCTACTGATAGTTTACACTTGATTCTCAAGAGATCCTGTAATTTAAAAAACAAGGCTCATTAATGCATATTACTATAATATGCAGTTCTATGTTGTGTTCGCCCATTCCAGAACATAAAACATATATATGTGACCCTGGACCACAAAACCAGTCATAAGGGTCATTTTTTTCTGAAAATGATATTTATTCATCATCTAAAAGCTGAATAAATAAGATTTCCATTGATGTATGGTTTGGACAATACTGGGCCGAGATACAATTATTTGAAATTTTGGAATCTGAGGGTGCAAAAAAAGCAAAATATTGAGAAAAATCACCTTTAAGTTGTCCAAATGAAGTTCTTAGCAATGCACATCACTAATCAAAAATGAAGTTTTGATATATTTACGGAAGGAATCTTCATGGAACATGATTTTTGGCATAAACTAAAAATCGATACATTCAACCCATATAATATGTTTTTTGTTATTGCTACAAATATACCTGTGCTACTTAGAACTCGTTTTGTGGTCCAGGGTCACATATTTGAATAAAAATATATGTATTTAGATTCAAGATTCAGGTGTCTTTAAAGGGATAGTTCCTCCAAAAATGAGAATTCTGTCATTACTTATCCTCATGATGTTCTAAACCCGTAAGACTTTCCAGGTTCAGCTTTGGAACACAAATTTTTGAAGCATCTGACATGTTCAAGGCCCAGAAAGGTAGTAAGTACATCGTTAAAATAGTCCAGAAAGCTCTTGGATTTCATCAAAAAAATCTTAATTTGTGTTCCAAAGATGAACGAAGGTCTCATGGGTTTGGAACGACATGAGGGTGAGTAATTAATGACAGAATTTTGGTTTTTGGGTGAGCTAGCCTTTTAACATGTGTATGCATATCTGCAAACCGCTGTGCCAAATCTTTACATTTATTGTCTGTTTTAAAATTCATCATTGTAATAGTGTGCAGAAGGCAAACAATGTCTTTTTCCTTTTAAAGGGAGAGCTGGTGCAATGTTAGCCAGTGATTTACTGTACAATGAAAAATAAAAGAAATGCTGATATTGACTTGATTTCACTTATTCATTCCTCTACACTCTTCAGTCTCATTGCTATGGACAGCATTGACTTGCTTCCCTGTGTTTAGATGTTTGCATTTATGTGCCTCTTTGTCTGTTGCTTTGTGTTTGAGCTTGACACATTGCTGTTTGGGTGCATTTGATTTTGTGTAATGTTCTGCTGAAGGTTAATGTGTGTGTACGCATGTATGTGAGAGAGTGTCTCTCTCTGCGTGTGGGGAGGCTGGTGGCGGCACACATTTGGGGGGCTGCTCATCTACACCGCGCCATGCCCCATCAGCTCCATCAGGATGTGGGAGAACAAAGCCTGTACATTTCCACAGCCACGCGCCTGCAGGGAGAATACTCATCATAATTAGCCCAATGATGAGGCGCTGTGATGCACTGCACAGCAGGTCCCTGTCTCAGTTTCTCTCTTTTTTTCTCTTTTTCTTTTTCTTCTTTTCACTTTTATGGTCTCTGAGGAGAAAAGGAAGGAAGAGCATAAGGGAGATTTTAACTTGATACTGTTGTTTGCAAAAAATCACTGCAATTTTCTTGTTGCAAAGCCAAATCAGAGTTATTTTGTGGTAGCTTTTGTGGCTTCTTATAGAGAGAATTACACTGTATGTTGCGTGATACCATGGAATGAGATGATTGTTGATATTTCAAGATCACTTGCATGGTTGAATTAGATGTACCAATTTTAACTCATATAATTCTGTTTTGTTACAATACTATGTATTATATAAATCATGTTAATTTACGATTTTTAATTGTCCCTAATTACTTTCGTAATGCATGTTTATTGACCGTCCTTTAATATTCCAGACAGAAAAAAATCTTGCAATCTTTAATCAGATTTAATTCATTAATTTAATTATTTTTTTCATTGAGACCACGCTGTGCACGTTTTTGACTGTTTACCGCAAGTAGAAATAATACTTATTTGTCAGGGAGGTTTTGACCCAGAGAGGGCGCTGCTCATTTTACCTGCTTTAAAGTCGTCTTATCAATCGTCTTCCTCCTCCATTTGGGGCTCAAGGGCTAGTTTGGGCAGTAAGAACTGGACAGGGTTAAACGATCGCAAGACATTCATCGTTTAACAAAGTAAGACACGTTTCTCTACGTAAGTTTTCATCTGCGTTGATTTTTATTGCTTTCATCCACGTTATGAGCCCTTATATAGTTTAGTAAGATATCAAACGTTTTTTTTTTTTAAAACCAAAACGCATCCTATATGTGCCCCCCAAAATTGTTATTGTACCTTAAATTAATGTTTATTTATTTATTAATCATTCTGGAACCATGTCCTCATAATTGGGATTTCTTTAATAGCTAGCAGATTAGCAAATATGGGCAAATGTAATCAAAAGCGAACGTAATTAATATTAATGAGCATTAATGGTTATATTTTACATTTGTGCCGTGATGTACAAAATACATACACTAAAATTCTTTAACAATAGGTTATATGCAAAATAAATAAATAAATAAATAAATAAAGCTTGTCAGGGGGATTTACAAGAAGGATCATTAGATGACATTAAAAGACTCTAAAGGATTACAGCCCCAAAAACGAACTAATTTTAATTTTAAACCTTTACTTTATCTTACTAGGTTTTACCCTTTTGTCAGCAAGATGCATTTAATCATTTAAAATGTAATAAAATTTAGTATGGTCACTTTTTAATTAATATTTAATAATATTACAGGTCAGAATAAGTATGTTGTTTCATTTTTACATGAATATGTTTGTTATGCTGAATGACAAAACATTATTTCACTCGTTTTTTCACTTTCACAAAAGTTATTTCAAACATTAAAGTAGATACTTTGCTTGCAATTAATGTGTCAACTTGCGTATATGTTTTATTGTGAAAGATTAGTTTTACAGTCTTAAAACTGAACTTTGTTTCTTTAATGTTTTGACTTCGCACTTAAAATATATAAGGTTTGCACTTAAATCACGATTTGGTCAGTTACCTGGATGCACGGCCATGTTGGCAATACTCGGATGTAAACAACAGCATGGATTGCATGGTTAATGTACTACTGAATACAGTACGTTGTCTAAACCACAGAAAAACGTGTGGAAGATGCTAAATCATACAGGCCACAATATTTTGACAAACTAAAGTGAATAGGTGGTAAAGATATGTACGCCCTGGTGAAAAAAACAGCATATGCTGGTAGGTATGTTTTGATGCTGGGATGCTGGTTAGGTAAACCAGCTAAGGACCAGCATAAACCAGCTAAGGACCAGCTTAAACTAGCATCAAAACATACCTAACCAGCATTCCAGCATCAAAACATACCTACCAGCATATGTTGGTTTTTTCACCAGGGCAAGCAGTATTAATTAAGATATAAACCTAATATTTCACCTGCCTGACCTGAAATGATAAAAACAAACACGAATGTTGTCAAGATTCTTGCCCTGGAAATCCTGGTTCAGTTTGGCCAACCACAAACGCCTTTTGTTCCTCAGACAGTTTTTAATAATTATCAGCAGCAATAATTATCAGAATATGTGAGTTTTGTTCGGTTCACTGGCATTGTTTACAGTCAGTGCCGCCAATATGGCCGATTGATGACACATCGTGAAAACACTCTATTCATGTGCACACTGTAATATAGAATGGGGAAATGTCAATAGTTTCTATTTTTGAAACCTGGCCACGTTACGTCACAAAATAGCTATGCCAATTTATGTCAGCTACAATATTATTTGAGGTGTAATGGGTGTGAAGCTATTCAGTTTGTCATAATGAATACACAATTGTCTGCATTTGGCTCGTTTACCAGAAGTAGGTCACATGTGGAAAACAAACTAATTTGAATGAGCAAAATGTACATTTGGAGTCAGAAATTAGGGCGGGTTTGTTATGGAATCACCTTAGCGATTAGCTGCCTCCCCACCTGGAGCAGTGGCACTATGCCCAAGTGCTGCTCGGCAGTATGTTACGCTACAAAACAACATGCCTTTCAAGCCTGAAAACAGTGCTGTTTACACTCATTAAATGCATTTCATCACATATCATCAAATGCTAATGGTTTGTCAATGACTGCAGCCGTTATTGTACTGGAAGTCACTAGATAAAAGCATCTGCTAAATGACAAGTAACAAAGCCACTGATGACACAGATTGTCAGCAGTAGGATCCACTTCATTGAGAGATGACAAACAAGACTTTCAAGCAAGGCCTCTATAACTGGAGGCATTTAAATCTGTTAAAATGTTTCTCTCTATTTTCTATTTTACACGCCAGTTACGTCGTTTCAACACTGTTTGCTGCCCTTGAGATATCATCAATTAATTTAGTTTAATGTAATTCATAATTTTGTCATTCCTTCTGTGTAGTGACTTCTCAGTTCACTTGCATAGTAGAAATGGAAGCTGTTATTATGGTTTTGGGTCTGCGTGTGGTTAGTGTCTGAGTTTGATTGATGCTGTCTGGACTAAAGGCAGCGGGTACCATATCAAAGAGATGTATAATAAGACAGATCTGAGAGGTGAGGATGGAGTTTGGCTGAGACGTCTTGGCCGTGCGTGGTAGTGTAGAGTGATCAGTGTAAAGTAATACATCAGAATATCACCAGCGCAGTAGACTTATTCACAAGGCTGACAGACAGTTTTGTAGAAAAGCACTTATGGAGGAACAGATTATCTCTTGTTTTTGTAGTGATATTGTCACCTACGACTGATTTTGTGATAATGAGCAGCTGACATGAAATAGAATTTAAATATTTGTAAAGGATGCATTAAATCAATCAAAAGTGACAGTAAAGACATTCATAATGTTACTTAAGATTTCCGTTTCAAATAAATGCTGTTCTTTTGAAAGTTTATTCATCAAAGAATCCTGAAAAAAATATCACAATTTCCACTAAAAGATTAAGCAGCACACAACTTTTGAACAACTTTTCAACATTGATAATAAATGTTTCTTGAGCAGCAAATTAGCATATTAAAATGATTTCTGAAAGGTCATGTGACACTGAAGACTGGAACAATTAAGGTAAATGATGACAGAATTTAATTTTTTTGGGGTGAAGTATCCCTTTAATGTTTTTATTTTTATTGTTATTATTATTATTATTATTTTTGTTATTATTGAAATGATACTCTAAGAAACAAAATCTGCCAGCAGGTGGCGGTAAATGTCTACATGAATCATTCATTGGATTTGTTCAAACGAATGATTCATTCAGGAATGAAGTAAATGGCTCTCTTTATGAATGGGTCTTTGAATCATTGGTTCAGGAGTTCGTTCAAAACGCGGATTCATTCAGAAACTAAACACCGCTGTGTTGCTCGGAGACGGGCAACAATTTTGCCTTGGCTTCAAAGGTAATATGTTCTCTGCAAAAAATGAGCAAAAACACAATAATGTATAATGTATTAAAATATAACACAATATCAAACTTCTTATTTACTGAACTGTTGTATAAAATCACATTTTAGCTCGTGATAGACTGGGACAAAATCAGCACTGGTGTTAAATTGCTCTTGCTGCCCGTGTAATATTGTGTGATATGTGATATGTATGAATATGAAACAACAACTCATGCAGAAGCATTTTTGCCCTGATATCTTGAATGTTAGGGCATAACTGCCTTTATGGAGTTGTTGCCCTACATCATATTTGTCAACAGTCAATTGTATGAAATATAAGATGATGTACAGGTCTGCGGGCATGTTAACTGCATTAAAATATTTTAATCGTGTTATTTTTCATAACTAATTAATTAAGTTAACACGTTAAACTGACAGCCCTAATTAAAATAATTTATAATACATTATTTCTGCTTTCACTGTATTTTTGATCAAATAAATGCAGCCTTGATGAGCATTAGAGACTTTCAAAAACAATGAAAAGTTTTACCAACCCCAAACTTTGAATGGTAGTGTAAATATTTGGAAAGAAGAAATGCAATTCTGTTGCTAAATGATGAAATAATATCAATAATACATTTATCAACAAATAGTTCTTGCAAAAGTTGTTTACACAGACTTTTCAATGACTTTTCACAGTTTGTTTAGAGGCATTGTAGAGGCATTTGACTTACTAAAAAGAACTCGTTTGAGCATTCGTTTTATGACAAATGCATAAAACCTCAAAAAAGCTCACTGAGATACAGGCAGAGTTCTCATACCAACTCATTTGATTAATTTGTTTTGTAATCAGACTATACTTGCTGTGCTGTATGTTGTTGATTCATTAAAAACAACTCATTTGAGTCCTTCTTTCAGGGTGTTGTATTGTTCATGCTGCCGATTAAATTTTGGTATTGCAGAAACTCTGTCAGAGCATTTTAGGCTATGTCTACATTAATCCGGATACATTTAAAAATTTTCATTTGAAAACGCTCTCTGTTGTTGGTGCCGATAACCTTGTGGGCAGTGCGCTGACATTAAAGGAGAATTCCACTTCCAAAACAAAGATTCACATATAATGTACTCACCCCCTTGTCATCCAAGATGTTCATGTCTTTCTTTCTTCAGTCATAAAGAAATTATGTTTTTTGAGGAAAACGTTTCAGCATTTTTCTCCATATAATGGACTGGTATGGTGCCCCAATTTTGAACTTCCAAAATGCAGTTTAAATGGGGCTTCAAACGATCCCAAATGCGGTTGTAAACGATCCCAGCCGAGGAAGAAGGGTCTTATCTAGCGAAACGATCGGTTATTTTCATTAAAAAAATACAATTTTGGAAGTTCAAAATCGGGGCACCATAGCAGTCCATTGTTTGGAGAAAAATGCTGAAATGCTTAGGAAAATATCTAACTATTCACTGACGCTTCCAGGTCACACTCACTCAATATATGTCTGATCTAAAATGCAACTACCCTCATGTTTTGCTGCAAACAGCAATCGAGTGTAAATTTTCTGTCATCTTTGCAGGACTGTGATATGAAGAGTGTACAAAGTAACAGCTGTAGCAACAGTGTGAAAGGGAATAGCACATATTGCACAGTACTGGCACAAACATAGATATCTGTTGGTATAATATGTGACACATGATTGAGCATGTGTCATCGTTTTCAAAGTCCACAGCTCCGTTTTCACTTGACAAAAACGGCATCTCAGTATGGTAGAAAGGCCAAAACGGAGAGAAAAACACACACTTTCAAACAAAAACATTAGTGTGGACAAGGCATTAGTACTGCTTTCGTTATCGCAAAACACAACAATTGACCAGTTAGAATGAAGTATTCCAGAGCTATGCAGTCAAAAATTATATATATATCTGTCTTCTCTGATGTGTAGTTAAACAGGCATGGCTTTGCCTTGCTGCAAGGTCAAGACTGTGTTAATCTGAGCTTCAGTGTTTGTCTGGGCATTGAGGCAGGTGTATTTATATATTCGTGCATCCCTGTGTGTGTGCTTGTGTGTGCATGTGTGTGTGTGATGAGCACGCATCCGCATGGATGGACCATATGGGCCCGGGAGGAGGCTTCTGCTGGGCAGAGCTGACAGGCCACCAGTATGGCCTTGTGCTGCAGTCTGGGTCGCTCCAGTGCTCATCCTTCCAGCCCCTGCATAAACACACTGACACACACACGGCGGGGTCCTTTCGTGGCCCAGGCAGATGGCACCCCTTGCCCACATGCCAGGAAAAAGCATGCAAATTAAAGGTTATACCCAGCAGGTTTGAAGCAGTGCCAGCACGGGGTGGCGCAGCAGCCCTGGCCCACCTGCTTCTCAGCCTGGAGACATCTGGCTCGATTTTGTGGAATGAGCACAACGCTGAGAGGAATAACTGTCATCTGTTCGGCTTGTTCTGAGGAGGCCGTGCTGAGCGTCTCCCTGAGCCACGAGAAGGATGTTTTCACTGCTTTAAAAGATCTCATTAGTTCTCAACTACAGTTTTAGTCGAGCTGTTTTTGTGCGCACGTGTATCGAGCGGCTCTAGTTGTGTGTTTTTCGCATAGAGAACTGGTGGCTTACCATTTTTCAGCGTAGTAGTTCATGCTTGGAAAAACTGGGTCTTCTGCCAGGATGCCTTGTCTGCAAACACTGGCTCGAACAAACAACTCGTGTTGTAGGCTTACGCATATAGTTTTGTGAGATCTGTCCTTAATTCTTTCCCAATATGCTCTTGGTGTTTGCTTTAGTCTCCGAGGATTGAAATATCATGACTCTAAGCGAGTTCACACATGTTCTGATGTATTTCAAGCTTTGCTGGATTTACCTCAGTTCCCATGTATCTAACTGAACTGTTTCCAATGTAACAGGTTGAGGGAGCCGATGACAAATCTGAGCAAGGGTGATGTTTTGTCATGCAGGTTGTTATTTTAGGGCAGTTCACATCACATGGAATTTTACTGTTCTTTTTTCTTCATTTGGCTGGTCTTTGAAACTGATGCTGCACATGACCATATTATTAATGTATTTAAATTGAAATTATTTTATCTGTTATCCAAATGAGTAATGTGGACAGTAATACAGTTATAAATAAAAATATTAAAATATTAGCATTATCTAATAGGAATCTATTTTTAAAAAAATCTAAACATTTTTGATTTACTGAACTAGGAACTAGGAAGAGGGAGCGATTTACCTTTAACAATTAATTATATTTGTAATATTTATGTGTATGACAGAATTTATGGCCTGTTGGAAAAAAAAAAATACAATTTCAAGAATAAAACCGTAATGTTTTGAGGCTTTTTAAGAGAGTAAAGTCAATGTTAACATTATGGAATTTAGGTACAATATCTTGTTGTATAATATTGACTACATTTAATATTGCAAGAACAGTGTTTTTGACATTGTATGATATGATTTTGCATTCAGTGTTCATGGCATGAAACTGGGGGCTTATATATGAATTTGTGATTTCCATATATAATCTGTAATAAAAGACCATTAAAATTAGTCAAATTAATAATTTGTGACCCTGGACCACAAAACCAGTCTTAAGTAGCACGGGTATATTTGTAGCAATAGCCAAACATACAGGGGTTGGACAATGAAACTGAAACACCTGGTTTTAGATCACAATTAGTATGATATTGGGCCTCCTTTTGCAGCTAATACAACATCATTTCATCGTGGGAGTGACAAATACAAGTCCTGCAAAGCAGCCAGAGGGATTTTGAGCCATTTTCCTCTTGCAGAACAGTGGCCAGGTCACTATGTGATGCTGATGTGGGAAAACGTTTCCTGACTCGCTCCTCCAAAACATCCCAAAGTGGCTCAGTAATATTCAGATCTGGTGACTATGCAGGCCATGGGAGATGTTCAACTTAATTTTCATGTTCATTAAACCAGTCTGTCACCAGTCTTGCTGTGTGTATTGGTGCATTATTATCCTGATACAGAGCACTACCTTCAAGTTACAATGTTTGAACCATTGGGTGAACATAATGAAACTTTACACTCTGCTCTAACTGGTAATGTACAATAAGTGAAGATTGGGCACCAGACAGCGCAAATATAGCCATGAAACCTCCAATACTATATTGGCGAGTGTTTCAGTTTCATTGTCCAACCCCTGTACATTGTATGGGTCAAAATGATCGATTTTTCTTTTATGCCAAAAATCATTAGGATATTAAGTAAAGATCATGTTCAATGAAGATATTTTGTAAATTTCCCACTGTAAATATATCAAAACTTAATCTTATTAGATTAGTAATATGCTTTGCTAAGAACTTAATTTGGACAACTTTCAAAGGGATTTTCTCAATATTTCGATTTTTTTGCACCCTCAGATTCCAGATCTTCAAATAATTGTATCTCGGCCAAATATTGTCACATCATAACAAACCTTACATCAATGGAAAGCTTTATAAAACTTTCATATGATGTATAAATCTCTATTTTGAAAAATTGACCCTTATGACTGGTTTTGTGGTCCAAGGTCACATTTGATTAAAAGTGGTCAAAAACATTGAATGTTGTTGAAATGGTGAGTTTTCACCTTAAATCTTAATGTTAGAAATAGAGGTGTCACAATATACTGGTATTGATGATGATCATGATGTTTAAATAGTGAAATATCATTGTGTTGATTAGGGTATTGCAATACACCGGTATTGGCAATATTTGAAAAATAAATAGTACACATACACATAATAATCATAATAATAACATAATATTCAATATATAGAATACTATAAAATAAGAATCACTTCACAGAAAGAAGTTATTTCAAACACTTGATTAAAAATTCAAAATCAGGGCACCATAGCAGTCCATTATATAGAGAAAAATGCTGAAATGTTTAGGAAAATATCTAACCATTCACTGACGCGTCCAGGTCACACTCACTGAATATATGTCTGATCTAAAATGCAACTACCATCATGTTGCTGCAAACAGCAATCGAGTGTAAATTTTCTGTCATCTTTGCAGGACTGTGATATGAAGAGTGTACAAAGTAACAGCTGTAGCAACAGTGTGAAAGGGAATAGCAAAAAAAAATTCAAGTTTAGAGTAAAAATATGTTGTTATTCTCATAAATTGTCTTACTTTGACACTGTGCTAAACTAAAAACAGTTAGCATATTATTAGTCTCATATGTTTTATTAGTCTCATCTGTAATTGTTCCTTTTCTATGCAATGGTGTGATTCATTGGTCAAAGAAAAAAAAAGATTATACCGATAGCATGATTTATTTATTTATTTATTTACTTTTCCAAAATTTCTATAGATATCACAATATATTGTTATTGTAAATGTTTGAGGCCACAATAATCGTGTAGTTAATCTGATATTGTGACAGCCCTAGTTTGAAAATGAAGGATTATCTATATTTCCATTTATCAACTTCCTTTATCATAGAATTTCAACCGAACTTATGATGAAGGTCTTTTGTGATGACCCCTGCAGCAACCCCAATCTCACAGGGTTAAAGCTAGATGTATTCCTAGAAAAACAAGCTTCTAGCTGAAGTACTGAGTGTTTGTGTGTGTTTGTGTGTGTTTGTGTGTGCAATTACCTGTTCAAGTCATGACTAGGGCAGAAAGCCAGCAGTCACAAGGGTTTTCTTGTAAATGTATTTTCTCTGTAAATGTTGTTCTTGCATTCTATTTAGAAGATATCTTCCATTTACAGTCTGTTTTATGTCGGTGGACAAATTGAATCTAGAAAATATGAAATCAAGATATTTTTGTTTTGTAACTGTGCCACTATATGCTGAACTAGTTTTTTACATGTTCTAAATAAAATATTCCTGTGCACAATAACTAGCACTGGGGTTGTTCTGACTAACAAAAAGCTCTTGTTCTATTCAGTGATGCCATTTTAATAGATTCTCTGTCGCTTCATATCTTTTATATGGCCCATGTGCTACTTTAAAACTGTAACCGTATCAGACACACATATGTTTCGAGTGGATTATTATTGCATGGTTTATTCTGGCCAATACTTCCTTGACCCTCTTGTCTTCTTTGGTCTCGTCTGGTCGGTATTTCTGGATTCACTGGTCATGTTGGAAGTGCTCTCAGACCTTGAGAACTCATACCTGTAATTTTTATAGCCAATTTCAAATCTCTATAAGTACAAGTTTTGAAATGCCTATATCTCAGACTAGTGCAAATTCAAGTGTATGATTCATTTTTGTCCCCTTATATTTTCCAATTCTGAAGGAGCAGAAATGGCCAAACTGCTCCACAAGTGTCTGACTCAAACTGCAGTTATAGTACGGGTATGCAAGCACTTGTTTGAGATTGAAAAATAAAAGCAAAATATTTTCACAATGATGAAATTACACAGGTTTAGCCCCATATTTCCTTGAAACGTTTTGTCATAAATCATTTTCCATGTTTAGATTGCTAACTAGAGCAATCCATCTACTTCATCTCTCATTGCTGCCTGTTTCCTTACCTTGTGCTGGCCTGTTTCTCCTCAGTCGCACTCTCTCCACAGCGTATCTTCAGACCGGTCTGCTCTATCTGCGCTTCTGAGTGGATGACATGAGAGATCCTGCATGTGTGTGTGTGTTTGTGTTTTTAACGGTGATTGGGTAACACATTACCTGTAGAAAAACAATATCATGGCTGTAGTGGTGAGTGTGAATGTGTGTTTTTGACAGTGGTTAGAAAGTTTTGAATAATGTTACTTTTAAGGATACAAAGTGACTTTTTTCTGCATTATGATGTAAAAACTGGAGGAAAAGGACTGGGTTCTGATTGGGTGAAAGCAGATCGAAAAGAAAGCTTGCAGTTGATTTCTTTTTTTTTTTTTTAAAGGGGGTTTGAGAAGTTTGACAGAGGGAAGTGTTGCTCCACAGAAAGATAGTTATGACAATTTGGTTAAATATACAAGATGAATCGTTCACTATAAGATCAAAAACATGCATTTAAAAAATAGAAAAATTTTCATTTCATGTTCACTTTAAAAGTACAATATAGTAGCATTTTATATAGTAGTACATAAATATCATGCTTACAATTTTTCTATTTGTCAATAAATACATTTTGTTAATTATGTTTTCTTAATTTAAGAAGCAATTTGCTACTTTAGTTTTATTTCTTTCTCTAAATTTTGCTTTTTTTATCAGTTTAGATATTGTGTATTTGATTGTCTACTTTTTTTTTTTTTTACATTAGATTACCCTTATCGTCATCTGATGCTCACTTAAAATGAATCTTTAAGAGCCTAATAATTAACACTGTTAAATGTCATTTTTAGTGAATGAATATCTGTTTTTCATACTGTAAATTGTAAAGTCATGATGTTTCAACACAATCAGCATTTAAAATGATATATTTTCATTTAATTTATTTCAACAAAATAGATTAAAATTTTAATATCAGCCAAATATAGGGTCCCACTTTATATTAGGCGGCCATAACTAATGTACTTACATTTAAATGAATAACTTGTTACAATGCACTTATTGTTACGTCTGTAATTAATTTCTGTAATTACATTTTTAGTTATACTGTTGATCCCTTAGACACCTTAACCCACCCTTAAATACCACCCCATACCACCTCAATAGCAGCAAAAGTGTTTTGCAATACGATATGAACACAATAAGTACATTGTACTTCTTTTTTGATGTAAGTACATATGATTATGTTATGCATGTTACTTATAACTCATTCCCCCAACACTGTCGTTTGGTAACACATTACCTGTGGAAAAAAAAAGGGAGAACTGTCGTGTTGGAGCGTGAATGTGTGCGTTTGTGCTCACAGTCGGGGTGTTATCCAATGCCGTTGTCTCTACGCTCCCAGCTGTGATTGAGGGTGATTGAGCGTAGCTTTGATTGAAAGTGAAGTGAGCACTGTGTGATGTCCCATCTCTCGACCCCATGCTCCCCCAGTTTGAGTGGGAGTGGGAGATGGAGGGGCTTAACCTCCCGCCCAGCCCCTTGGCCTCTCAAAGAGCTCGCTATCATATCAGCACTCCCGCTATGTGCACCCCAGGCCACGACGGACAATTGGGTATGTGTCCGCAACCAGTGTGAAAGGCCATCGTGGTTCTTCTCATCTGGAGATGCAAGCATTCGATCCCTCACCCTTCACACATACCAGTGTAAACAGTCAGATCATATTTGGAGAGAATGAGCATGTGTGTGTGTGTGTGTGTGAGAGAGAGAGAGAGAATACGGTTCTGACTGAATAGCGTTCTTGGGGGTTTTTGTGTTTGATCATTCTGCATCAGAGTGTTGGAGAGTGGGCTAAACGCCCACTGGCTATTTAATTTGCTTTAATTGCCGAAAAAATAATAATTTGGATTCACCCCTAGCCATTATTGTAGAGATTCATCAGGCCTGTCAGACCACCATCCATCCATATCTATTCTTTTTGATGATGGCATGCGCAGACTGTAAATAGCCTGTGGCGTTTAGGTGATGACATGCTGGAGTCTAGCTGTGCCAGTGCCTTAATTAGTAATGCCACACGCCCATCAGTGCCACCGGGCAGAGCGAAGCCCTGCAGGCCGAGAGGAGAAGACCGACGGTATGTCAGGGGTGGGAGGGGAACGACATGTCAGACTGCTTAAGGGCGCCACCATTGTCTAACGTGTGAGTGACACATACCAGACAAGATGACAGAAGTAGTTTGTGTATGTGTGTTTATGTGTGTGAAATCTAATGGAGTTGATGCAACATGTGCATGTGGCGTGTGTCTATTTTCATTCAAAGATTTAAACTACATAAATGATATTTTTAATCTGCATGTCTGGCTTTTCAAAAACTAATATAAGTTAGACTAAGCATTTATATGTGTGACCCTGGACCACAAAACCAGTCGCAAGTAGTACGGGTATGTTTGTAGCAATATCCAACAATACATTGTATAGGTCAAATTTATTGATTTTTCTTTTATGCCAAAAATCATTAGGATATTAAGTAAAGATCATGTTCCATGAAGAAATTTTGTAAATTTCCTACTGTAAATATATCAAAACTTAATATGTATTGCTAAAAACTTTGGACAACTTTAAAGGCGATTTTCTCAATGTTTAGATTTTTTTGCACCCTCAGATTCCAGATTTTCAAATTGTTGTATCTTGGCCAAATATTGTCTTATCCTAACAAACCATACATCAAAGAAACAACTTATTTATTCAGCTTTCAGATGATGTGATTACATTCTATTTTGAATCTAATATCTATGTTACTAAACATTTTATTAGTTTTAGACTAAAATGCACAATTTTATACACAATTACATGAAAAATACAATTTTAAGGCTTGTATCTCTATGCTTAAGGTTTATGCTTAAAAATAAAAACAATATGCCAGTGAAACATCAAAATGTCTACAAATTTGGGGTCATTAATCTTTTTATGTGAGCATTTTCAAAAGAGGTTTCTTGTGTTCAACTTTACTGCATTAAAAAAAAATACAGTAAAATTATTGTTTGAAATAAAAATCTTTTGTAACATTATATAAGACTTTACTGTAATTTTGATCAATTAAATGGCCTTACTGGGGTGGGAGATATGACCAAAATTTTATATCATGATATGAGTAATTTTATTTCACGGTAGCAATATATATCACGATATTGTGATTTTTGCTTTAAATAAGGCCTTTATGATATTCAAATTTTTGATATCATAGACATATCAAAATTCTTGTCACCAAAAAATACTAGCCTAAATTATTTTTTAAAAATTAAAAATTTTTTCTCAAGCTCACTGAAGAAAGTAAACAGTCAGCAATTAAATAAGAATAAGAAACTAATTACAATCAATAGGACGAAAACCTACAGTAAAACAAATAAATAAGAAATGCTAAACACATTGTACAAAGTAATCAAATGTATAAAAGCACCACATATTCTTCACTGTGTAAATTAAATATATATTTCTTCTTAATAAAGTTACAAAAGTGATTTAGTCATGAGCAGTGAGAGATTTTCTCTCTTTAGTTGTTTGATTAACATGAATGACAGACAGCAGGAATATTAGACTGCTGTCACTTTAAGAGCTGCCCGGATCCAATGTACCGCTACACAAGTGTTTTCTTTCTCAGCTGTTTGCTTTCACTTATGACCTAAATTACTGTGTTTACAAGGATACTTGCAAAGACAGGCATTTGACACATACAAGTGTGTGTATTTAGCTGTTTAAGGCCTATAAAGCAGCAAAAAATAACTGACAGCACTCAGAAACAGTCTCAGACAGTGCGCGCATATAGTAAAATGAGTTCTCTTTCGCTACTGATTGCATTTCAACGGCATAAAATCACTTGTTTTCAAACCACAATGCTTAAAAATGCATGCAAACGACAAGTTTTCATGACCACGTAGCACAGCAACGTCACTTGTAACGTGTAACAGCAATAGAGACGATAGTCCAAAATCTCTACAGGCTGCTGGTATATTGCCTGCCCCTAGTCCTTACTAAACAAAAGTATGAATGTAAAAATAAATAAATAAATAAATAATGACCGCAAATTTTTAAACAGTCGTGCATATACTGCACTCAAGATACATTATCTGAAGACAAGTACTGTATTATCTTATGTGTCAGTTCTTTTGCTCATGATAATCAAGATCAATGTTGTCATTACAGAAAACGGAATATATTACGAATGATGGTATGGGTGTGAGAGACAGACACAAGAATTTGAGGGTGAGTGGGCCGGCCTGGGACAGGTCTCATGACATTGTGCAGGGTTTATTTTGGCTTGTGGTGATTAGCTGATAGGGAGGTGCTGCAGACACACCACTCTGACTCTGCAGACAAAGTGCTCTCCACAGAGCCACGCTGAGACAACACCAGAGCAATGACATCAGCCCGACCACACTGTTCACACACAGATCCCTGATAACACCTCCTTCATACTGACTCACGCCCTTCACACACTGATTACATTCAGTTTGAGGCGGTAGTTCTTAAGAACAAACCTGAACGCATGTCTCGATGCTGATTATATCTTTTATTTGTGACCCTGGACCACAAAACCAGTCTTAAGTAGCAAAAGCCAAAAATACATTGTATGGGTCTTTCATGCCACAAATCATAAGGATATTAAATAAAGATCATGTTCCATGAAGATATTTTGTAAATTTCCTACTGTAAATATATCAAAACTTAATTTTTTAACTTAATTTGGACAACTTCAAAGGCGATTTTATCCGTATTTTGATTTTTTTTTTGCACCCTCAGATTCCAGATGTACAAATAATTGTATCTCAGCCAAATAGCCTATTGTAACAATCCATACATCAATGGTAAGCTTATTTATTCAGCTTTCAGATGATGCATAGATCTCAATTTTAAAAAAATTGACTCTTATGACTGGTTTTACAGTCCAGGGTCACATTTTTAAAGTATTTCCAAACTGTTTTATGGTGCTACGAGAATCAGAATTGTTAGGATTATTCATAATAACATAAGACAGTGAGTCTTTGGAGTATGTTTCTGCTCTAAGCAAGCTTGAGGATATGACTGCTCTTAGTTAACAATGCACTTAATGCAGAGTTAAGTGCACAAGCTGTTTGCTTTTGCAAAGCCTGTCCTTTCATTATCACATTAAAAGTGCAGCAATACAATTGCCCAGCCTTTGTGAGTTAACTACATCCGACTGCCCCATGTGTGCCACCACTGGCAACATATCCACTTTCCGTTCATTACCCTGTAAAAGGAGAACTGAGCTAGGCTTGGACCAGGTGTTTAAATCTTACATTTATCAAAAGCCCCTCAGGATTGGAGGAGTGCAGCAGCTTCACAAAGACAGAGTTTATGGGGAGACTGGGTACAATCTCTTGCCTTGTAGTGTGCAGCCATGCAGAAAAATAAATATAAAAACTTGTTTTTTTGGAACCTGAACTGTACTACACATTCAGAGTTTCACTGCTTGGCCCATCAGACCATTGGCCCCATCCTAAAAGTGTATGCATTAACATGGCTTACAGTTCATAAAGTTTTAAGGGCAGTGTAGTTGAGAGGGATTATTTGAGTCATGCTAGGCAAGCTGTGTCGCTAAAGTGATATTTAACATACAAGAAGTTTCATGATAAAAACTATATAGTAATTATTATTATAGAATTGCAATTAGAATTTGAATGAAGGGAAGTCAAATTAAAATGCAATTTAGAGGAATTCATACTGCAAGTTTCTTAAGACAGACGGACTGACCTAATTCTAATTAAAGGGATAGTTCATCCGAAAATGAAAATTCTGTCATTAATTACTCACCCTCATGTCGTTTCAAACCCATAAGACCTACGTTCATCTTCGGAACACAAATTAAATCTGAAAGATTTTCAACAAAAATATCTTTTTTTGTGTTCCGAAGGTCTTACGGGTTTGAAACAACAGGAGGGTGAGTAATTAATAACAGAATTTTCATTTTTGGATGAACTATCCCTTTAAATAATATTTAATAAAATGACTTTGATGATCATTTTCCTGTCAGTCCAGTTCATCTTCATGTGGATTTTGGCCAGTTCAGTTCAAATTAACACTCTTCAATCCAACTTTTTAATCCTAAATTTAGAGTTTCATGACATGGCATTTTGCAGAAATGAAAGCTGTTCCAGCAATTAATAAAATGCAGACTGCTCAGAGAGAGAGTCGTCAGTAACAGGATGGAAAAGTAGAGTCAGCAGACCCTGGGTGCTCAGTCCCTCGCCCTTGAGCCAACAGAAAGCACCAGAACAGCTCCAAGATTAACAGTGTGACTCATCGTGTTCTCCCCTGGTACTTGCCCTAGGTGAAGTGTAAATTAAATCCTTCAAAAATATCTAGAGAGGCTTGTTCAGTTCTCTCTTGGTGGTGACTGAACTGGCCAAGAGCATACGACTCACTTTGAAAGACAGTCACTTCAATGTCACAAAGGAAGACTAAACCTAATAGCCCTCTCCAACATAAAGCAGGGAAACACTGAAAGGTAGAGTTTAAGAGATACAATACAATCAATCAGCTAGTCTACAGATGAACCTGTAGCCTTGAGAGCATTGTGGTGTATGTAGGTCCGTGGCTTTCCAACAGCTTCCGTTTCTGGTGTGGACTCACCAGGAAAGGTTTATATCTGCAAGAACACTAAGAAGGGAATTTACTATAAATAAGTCAATGTTTATTTGTACACAATATCTACAATTTTTTAGTATTCAATTCACTAAAGTAATTATGAATATCAGGCAGAAAATGCAGAAACCAAAACAAAAGCTGGAGCACCAATTTTTTTAAGCGTTTAAAGGGATAGTTCACCCAAAAATAAAAATTCTCTCATTAATGACTCACCCTCATGTTATTCCAAACCCATAAGCAAGGCTCTAGACTAACTTTTTGCACTGGTTGTACTTAGCACAACAGTTAGGTGCACCCAAATTATCGACTGCATTGCATTTAACACTGCAGCTTTACAGGTTCACTTTAAAAAAAAAAAAAAAAATGCTCTCCATATAGGCAATATTGACTTGTAAATAATAGGGCTTCGCAGCTGCTGGAAGAGATCCGCGTTCAAATGCACACAATAGGCTAAAGCTTGCAAAGTTCCGGGAAAAGTAATTACCATGAATGTGTCGGGGAGGAAATAAGGAGATACTTGAATTAATTATTAATAAACTAGTGCTTTCTGAGCGAGTGTCGCAAAAAGATGACGATCCTTACTCGCCATTTGCTTGTTGGATGCGCCTTTAGAGAGAAATGCATCTCTACGGGTTTTATAATGAAAGAGTTTTTGTTTTCGATTTGAATTTTTTAGTTTTAAAGCAGTAAAGTAATAATTTAAAGCTTTCTATAGATATATTTATCCTGACTGTAAGGCAAGTATTCGCTGTGTTTCGTTTAATTTTTGTGCAGCGCTCCTGTTCAACACCGAGACACCAGAATCTTGCGCATCTTGTTTGTTTTCTTTATTTTTTATAAAAGCACATCATTTTGTTGATATTGTGAGCGCACGCAAATAAAATTAGACCCTTTACAGTTCCGGATGATATATTACGCTTACCTTTATGAGCAAAGATTATGGCGTATTTTAATTTTTTGCAAGTGATTGCACTGGCGCCTCCTTGTCCTGCAAAGCGCATTTAGCTTCCGCTCCACAACAAATGATTGTATGCGCATAATAGCGTGCATTTATCTAAGTTAAACATTTAAAATAACATTGCGATATGCTTGATTTTATTTTAGGCAAGTCGTGATGATTTGAAAAGCCAAAATTGACTTCACTATCTCTGATTGGTTTAGACCACGATATGGGCCTGTGTGTCTGTTGAACCACAGTCGCGGAGACTTTTTTTTGCCCTCGAATGGCTGGTCGCACCGGTGCGACCTCAGATTTTTTTTTAGTCGCACCATTGAGAAATTAGGTCGCACTCTAGAGCCCTGATAAGACCTTTGTTCATCTTCAGAACACAAATTAAGATATTTTTGGTGAAATCCAAAAGCTTTCTGACCCTGCATAGACAGCAACCACGTTCAAGGCCCAGAAAGGTAGTAAGAACGTCGTTAAAATAGTTCATGTGACATCAGTGGTTTAGCCGTAATGTTATGAAGCTATGAGAATACTTTTTGTGTGCAAAGAAAGCCTTGTTTTTAATCAGAGTAATGCACATGCATGCATCCAGTTTTTAAATTAGGCCGGGGCCATCCGGTGCTGAGCCCCTGCACATAGACTCCTGGGCTCGACATTAATGCTTCATTAACGTCAGACAAGTAACCTGATTAAAACATTAATAACCAAAAATAACTAGGCAATCACCAAACATAAGTGTTATTGTGATTTTATTACATTTAGAGTAAGTAGCAAATAGTGGATATAGCTATAATGCATGTACCGATGGTACAAGTTTGCACTGCTCTCGCAGCCTCTTCAGGAGAAATCAAAACACACAACAAAAAGGAACTCAGCATGCTAAGGTAAAAAATGGAAAGTTTTTATATTTAAAATACAGTTAGTTAGTTAGTTAGGCAACATCACACAACATTCTCATCAATGGTAACACATCCCAATATAACAAATCCCAATTTAACCCCTGTATGCATCAAGATACTCTTGTAAACATGCGTTGAAGTCTGACACAAAAGAGAAGAAATAGTTGAATGAAGTCATTATTTTGTTTTCTTTGCACACAAAAAGTATTCTTGTAGCTTTATAACATTACAGTTGAACCAGTGATGTCACATGTACTGTTTCATCAATGTCCTTACTACATTTATAGGCCTTGAATGTGGTAGTTGTGTTGCTGTTTATGGACGGTCAGAAAGCTCTCGGATTTCATCAAAAATATCTTAATTTGTGTTCCGAAAATGTCTTACGGGTTTGGAATGACATGAAGGTGAGTAATTAATGACAGAATTTTTATTTTTGGATGAATCTCCTTAATACTGGGCTTATCACACAGGTGACATTTCAGATTGTGTGATGAAGAACCTGCAGAGGCTCCGCACCTTCTCACAACTCCAAGTTTGTCCGCGAGCTTGTTGCTAAAGCGCTAACTGTCAACAAATACTTGTCCTCATCACATAATGCACAGCGCAGCTGATTACGGCAGCTAGATTAGTCCAAAAAGGTGCAGTACTTTTTGCAGTTGGGTCTGTTCGAGTTCAGATCATGTTCTCACCACAAACGAACCGCTCCAGTGTTCTTTTGAAAGCGTACCGAGACCGCCTCTTTGGTCTGCTTTTGGTGCGCACTCGAGTGCGATTGCTACATTCACACCTGCCCAAACGAACCACACCAAGAGGGAAAACGAACTCTAGTGCGATTCATCCGAACTAAATGAGGCAGGTGTGAAAACACCCTTATTGTCCCCTTTGTCGAGAACCCAACTTGAGCATTTTGCCAATGAATTTTTTTTTCCAGCTTTTTTTTTTGTTTTGTTTTTGCAAAGCCCCAATTCCCCACCAAATTAAAAAGTCTTGGGAAAGCTGTGCACTAGACAGATATAGTCTCATTAAAGTGCATGCCAGTGTTTCCTGCACGCAACAACCATACACAGCGCAAGCTGTAATTTCTGGTTCTGCTCAGTCAAATTACATGAAAAGATTCACAAAATGGTCTTGAATGAAACACGCTACCTTATGAAACTTGTTTTAGTTTGAATACTAAGAAGACTCTCTGTCATGGCACGCACAGCTTTATACGTTGGCTTCTTACTTTACTTTAGTCAGCATGAAATGAAATTGAACCTTATATTTTTTCTACATAGATGTTATGTTTTTTTGGCTTCATAATTGTTAAAGAAGTAGTTTACTTCCAGAAACAGAAATTTACAGATAATGTAGGGCCCTATGAAATCCTTTTTATTTTTTCCCAAATTCCGTTTAATTTTTTTTTTCCAGATTCCAGATCCAGATTTAATTTTTTCTGGATCCCGTTTTTTCCCATTTTAATTTTTCTCAACCTTTTTAATGGTTAAATTAAATTTTATTACTCAAAGAGCATGTCTAGTTAATTAAAATCATTAAACTTATACAATTTCACATCAATTTAATAAAGGTTTAACAAAAATTACATGTTTAGGGCCCTATGAAATGTTTTATTTTTTCTCACCGTATGTTTTATTGTTATCAAATTCTGTGTTTTAGCATGTCTAATTATTTGAATGCATTAATTTATTCAAATTTTTTTCTTAAAATAGCCTTATGAAAGGTTTTTTTTACCCTGAAAAATTTGTGTTGTGTATTTAAAATGTTCTGGTTGTCAAATGAAGGCATAAAACATTAATTTCATTTATCTTTTAATTATTGAAAATTAAGCAAACTTTTTTTGGCAAACAAAGGGGGATTTACTATTAAAACATGGAAGAAATGTTGTGTGATTATACCCTAAAAAATTATGTTTGTTTCATTTTAGACATAGTAATAATAGTAGTAATATATATCCAGCACAATGTCTTCAAGTTAACCGGACTTTTATTTTGACGGGCTGCCGTGTCTACCTTTACATTTCTGTGTGTATATGATATAACGCTAGTTTTCCTAAAATAGAACGGTCAAATGCTCATGAAGTGACTCTCAGCAGATATTGTTCATGTATTTATGTTCTCATTTAGTGAGACGACAGACGCTGAAATCACCGTGAGTGTCACACGCGCTTCAGTGTGTGTAGTAAACAAAACCGCTCGTCTGCTCCGTTCATTAAAACGGAGACACGCAGAACATTTAAATGGATTCACATTTAAATGGTATTTTTGCGGCGTAATATTTACAGATACTAGTCCACATTGCAGTTTTATTTAAGTGTAATGACCAACTTTTGATTAATTCATGCAAACTTTGACAAATTCTGTGACATTCCGCATTATTCAGTAAATTCCGTTTTTATGACTGGATTCCACGATTCCGTCCATGTTTTCCGCATCACGGAAGTCATAGGGCCCTAATAATGTACTCCAAGATGTTCATGTCTTTCTTCAGTCATAAAGAAATTATGTTTTTGAGGAAAACATTTCAAGATTTCTCTCCATATAATGGACTTATATGATGCCTCCGAGTTTGAACTTCCAAAATGCAGTTTAAATGCAGCTTCAAAGGGCTCTAAACGATCCCAGCCAGGGAAGATGGGTCCTATCTAGTGAAACAAAATTTTTTTACAGTTTATATACTTTTTAACCTCAAACGCTCATCTTGTCTAGCTCTGCGTGAACTCTGTGTATTCCGGTTCATGACAGTTACGGTAGGTCGAAAAACTCCCATCTCATTTTCTTCTCCAATTTCAAAATCATCCTACATCACTGCAGAAGTACCGACCCAGTTTTTACAAAGTGAACATGCAAAGAAGGTCAAAAAGCTGGAGGAGAACATGAGATGGGAGTTTTGTGACATCCCTAACTGTCATGAACCGGAATACACAGATGGACAAGATGAGCGTTTGAGTATAAAAAGTATATAAATTGTAATTTTTTTAAAGAAAATAACTGATCGTTTCACTAGATAAGACCCTTCTTCTTCGGCTTGAATTGTTTAGAGCCCTTTGAAGCTGCATATAAACTGCATTTTGGAAGTTCAAACCCGCGGGCACCATAGAAGTCCATTATATGGAGAGAAATCCTGAATTTTTTTCCTAAAAAAAACAATTTCATTACGACTGAAGAAAGAAAGACATGAACATCTTGGATGACAAGGGGGTGAGTACATTATCTGCAAATTTTTGTTCTAGAAATGAACTACTCCTTTAGGCAAAGGAATCAATCTTCCAGTATTCATTAATTCTAATTAAATCTGGCCCCATTGTTACAGTCGACTGCAAGCTTGCATTCAGATCTGAAGTCCTCGTCCTACATTTTCAATGATCAGTTTCACTCAGGTATATGTCAAAATACAGAAATAAAGATCTGTTGATAATTCCATTGCATCACAACTTTAAAAAACAGTCGCTGCTATGCGTTCAAATTTGCTTTGCTCATGCCATTCTGAGGATCAATCCGAAGCGTGAAATTAAGTGGGAGTCCCAAACTTAGCCCTGACCCCATACATCGATAGGAACACTTTCCCAGTGCCTGTGTGTCGGGACGCCGCCCCATGGAGCATTCCTGCCCTATCACTATCCTCTGTGAGCGCAGGCACTGCCGACAGGGCTGGACTGTGTCACTGCATTGTGACAGAGAGAGAGAGACTGGAGCTCCCAGTCCTAATTTGTTGCTGACCAGCGGTCTGCTTTCTATTACACAGCCCCTTGTGATAAGATGCAGATTCATTCTGTCTTTCTTCTTTTTCCACTCAGGCCAACAAACTCTTTTGTGTCTCTTTCTGAAACCATGACCCCAGCCAGGCCCTCCCTGTGAAAATGCTGAAGATAAATGACTTGTCTGCAAGGTGATGCCTGCTGCTCACTGACAGTTTCAACCCAAATAAAGTATGACATGCATTGTGTTGGCTTCAGGCCTGTTAAGAGTTTGTTGTCTCAAAGGCTGTTTGCCCAGTCAGACGTCCTAAAAGAGGACAGAGATTAAGTCAGGACAGGGTCTCCACTGGGCCCTTGTGCGATTAGAATGTCCTGGCTGCTCAGGGAATACCTTCATGTTTCACATTCTTTATATGCATCTGGAAAAGGAAGGGAATAATTTGAAAACCGAGTGCATTGGGAGCTCCCACGAGATTGTGGTAACTGTTTGAGACATGACTAATAGACTTCTTCAGATAGAATAGTTGGCGTTGAATTAGTCAAAGCGACGGTTCGGCCGTGCCGTTCTCTTATGGAATGGATTCTGTTTCAACCAGCCTAGTTGATTAACAGTCCCCATGAGGTTACTCATTTAAACCAATAGTGATAAAGATATGAAAGCTGCCTTGTAGCAGCCTGATTGCAGCTGATACATGAGGTCTGCCAAAGTATGTATATGTACATAAGCATATTTCTACAGACTTGTGTTGCATGACACAAAATATTAGTTAGTACCTTGTCCAGATCCCTCCCTTGTTCTGGTTAACATCTTTTCATGCTTGTTTACTCATGGTCTGCCCACTGTCTGGTCTCTGGTGCCTGTGGGCAAGCTGAACTTTATATACTTCCTAGAAAGTGTAAAAATTCTGGAATGTTTTCCTCAAAAGCCTTCATTTCTTTTTCGACTAAAGAAAGAAAGACATGAACATCTTGAATGACATCGGGGTGAGTAAATTGTTATGACATTTTTATTCTGGAAATTAACTAATACTTTAATCTACTCTCCTGTCTGAATTGTTTGTAGGATAAAAAATTTATATCCACTGTTTATTGGTTATTTTCATTAACAGCATTGTTGAGAATTATTTCAGTCAGGGCTCTGTTTGGAATTGAGGAATTTTCATTTGTGTGAAATTGCAAAACAGTAAAAAAAAATTCACTTGTAGCATTTGAAAAGTTTTTAGTGTTTAATTTTGAATTAATTTAGACAAAAGTATAGAATTTTAACATCAATTATTTATCTGTTATCATATAGGGATTTAATATTGGTGCATCTCTGCAAGCTACGCTGCTCTGTCTTCAGTACAAGCAAAGCTACGCTATTCACTTCATGAATTACATACGGTACACTTCAGCAATTCAATGTATATTTTATGTTCTTGATTAATGTGTGCTAAATTATACTATAGTTGTGAAGGAATGGAAAAAAAGAATGATTACCTTGTTGAAATAACAATATGGTAAATTATGATTGTAAAACAGTGTGACATTGTGAAATGTATATTCCATATCTCTGGCCTTCTGATTTAGTTCCTTTCAGCATACAGGGAAAACCACAGTGCAATGAAAAAGAGGCACTGCCAATCTAAATGGCAGGCTTTCCTAGATGGGAGTGTTAAGCTTTACAGATCAAACCATGCTTCGTTTTACCAAATAATTTCTCACAGAGTGCAGATCCTTCACCCCTGAACTTTTTTAATCATCAGCTGATGAAGTAGTCCAAGTCTCTGAGATGGAGAAGCTGTATTATGCTTGGAAAGCCTTCTTGACTTCGGCAGTCTTGAAGACCATATGTGAAGCGACCATGTCCTTCCCAGCTTTTAATAAATCCAGATAGCTCTGTTATTTTAGCCTTTTTCTGAGGCTGTAGATCGAAGTAGTGGGGAACGAAAATATTATGGTCGTCCACCATAAATTCTGTGAGCTCTGGAAAGCCACAAAACCCTCTCTTTGTTTCACAGAGCCCGTCTTACGGCGTAATGAGAAAATCAGGCTTAGGATTGCCATGCTGGTGGGATCCCTGGACGAGAACTGAAGGTGGAAAAGTTGATACTCTCTCCTCTTCTTCCATCCATCTTTATTTTCATCCTTGCACCCCTTTGCTTCCATTTTTTTATGAGCTGATGCATATTTAACCATGTGTCTTTGTTTATAAAGCCTGGATCTCTTGACTCTAGCAAGTTGTGCACTCTTAAAGGTGATATCTTGTTATGTTGGTTAGCTAAAATCTGCCTTTAAACTTGAAAGAAATAAAAATTTGACATTTATTGTGCTAATTATCGATATCAGTTGATATGAAAAAAATTATCGTGATAATTTTTTTGGCCATATCGCCCAGCCCTATGCTAATGGATAGCTTTCGCTGACTATGATAGACTCACTTAGGTTACCAGTACTGTATAAATCAGCTGATCATGTGATCTCAACATCTCAACCTGAATACTTAGCATACTCGTAAAGCTGAAAAGCATAGCCTTTCCATGCAAGTTTCATCCTTGTCCAGTTTTTGCACAATCCCTGTCCAAATGTGATTGAAAAAACGTCTTTGTACTCATTTTAAATTCAAAGTTCTGTCAGGAAACATTTTTTACTCACCCTCCAGGCATGCTAGGTAAATATGATTTCCTTCTTTCAGACGAATACAATCGGAGTTATATTAAAAATTATCCTGGCACTTCCAAGCTCTATCATGGCAATAGATGGGTGTTTCTCTTCATCAGTCCAGAACAAGTCCAATAAAATGCATCCATCCATAATAAAAAGTGCCTCACATGGCCCTGTGGGTAAATAAAGTCCTCCTGTTGCGAATTGATGCGTTTTTGTAAAAAAAAAAAATATGTATATCTAAAACGGAATAATCACTTTAATCTAGCTTGTGCTAACAGTTGTACATGGAAGCAGCTCCAGGAAGATGACGTAATACGTCAGCATTGCATATTCTCTTTAGAGAAGCAAAAGGAAGCAAAGTTTCCTTACTTTAGCAAAGGAAAACCAGTCTTCTCTTGGTTTATATCGAAATCCCCCGGCATTTTTCTTTACAAATCCTTGTTTTGAGCTTCTAACTGTGACCGTTTGTTTTGGTTTCTCAACGGTGCGTTCACATCTGAGCGGCGCATGCACAATGCCGACATGTTACATCATTTGCCTGGAAAGGCTGACCAGTTGGCGCTAGATTAAAGTGATTATTATTTTTTAGATGCGGATATTTTTCTTACAAAAACGCATTGATTCACTACAGGAGGCCTTCATTCACCCCCCGAAGCTATGTAAGACACTTTTTATTATGGATGGATGCACTTTATTGGACTTGTTTTGGACTGATAAGGAGAAACACCCGTCTATGCCGTTCTAAAGCTTGAAAGTGCCAGTATAATTTTTAATATAACTTTGATTGGATTTGTCCGAAAGAAGGAAGTCATATACACCTAGGATGCCTGGAGGGTGAGAAAACAATGGGCTAATTTTCATTGTTGGGTAAACTAACCCTTTAACCCCCTCACAAATGTTCATCACCACGGGCGTCTGTTGATGTTAAATTAGGCAGATATGTACTAAGCCGATGATGAAATTTACATCATACTGACTGTACTTGTAAAAACTGAAGTATATTGGGATTTAGGTTACCAATATAAATCAGCTGGTCATGTGATCTTAATATGGTCGCCCTCATAAAATAAAACCATTTTTATTAGGCTGCTAATACAACTAGAGTCTTCATCTCGCGTGAGGTGATTAAAAATAAAATTCTCATAAAGTGCTATTGATTTCTTTAGGGGTAAATCTTTGAGTTTTGCTGTGCTCTACATCCTTTGTAACTGAGCCACCATTCTTTTGGAGAGAAAGAAGGATGTAAAAATCTATTTGAACGTTGAAGAAAACTCTAATAGCATTAACCCTAACACCCTGGGGATCACTAGTGCTGTCTAGAGACTAGCCAGAACATTTGTGTCTTTGTGCGTCGAGCGAGCCCCTCTTCACCGAGCTCGGACTTTGATTTAGAGCGCACGACGAAGCCCCGCAGTAATTTGTGCAAAAAGGAAAACACAGACATTTACTGTGCCGATCCAGATATGTTTAGTGGCCGTATACCAGCCCATCTGGTTTCATTTGAATCCAGTTGGAGTCACACATGAAATTATACTTGGCTGTCTTCATTTTATTAGTCAGCTTTGATTTATGACCTTCAAAGTAAAAAATAATTGGCCGACATTGGATGTCTTTTATAAGACTTGTTCGGGGGCAAACACGAAAAGCTGGAAAATGAGTCGAAACAGAAGGAATGCATGACGTTATGGCTTGAGAGTGAGCAGAGCTCCAGCCGAGCTTCATTGTGTATTTTTACAACAGGCGCCTCTTTGGCCAGCTATGTTCCGCCATGCCAAGGACTTGTGTACACAGCATCAAACAGGTCATGTAACTTTTGGATAAAAAAACATCTTCATGCGATAGGTCAGCGAGTAGAGCAAATATTCAGCTGTGAAGCGGTCGGGGCCATGGGAGAGCGCTTGGCGTTCTGCTAAAAGAGCTTTATATGGGTGCGGAGGCATTCGAAATGCTCGCGTCTGTGAAAATGCGCTTCCAGAAAAATTTCGTCAGAAATAATGTCAAGTTCACAGATGTCACGTCTGCATATGTAATCAGCGGGGACTTTTTTCCAGCCTGTCTCAGATATTTTCCAAGTAATTTCACTTAACTCGGGGGCAGCTCAAGTAACTTGGTAGCACTACAGGCTGCTACTTTTCTCTTTATCTTCCTCCATCTTTCCCTCTCTGACACTATATACTATGCCAGCAGGCATCAGGACAGCATTATGGGAAGTGCTGGTAAACAAGCGTGCGGAGTCACTGTGTGGTGTCTTCACAGAGCACTGACTCATTGACGCCCAGGCAGACTATGTGACTAGGCCTGTAGTGGGAGGTAAATACATCTTGGAAGCAGTAGATTATCACTGATTTTCTTTGTTTGAAATGACAAATTGAGGGAAATATTTACGCTTTTCAAACTGGAATTTCAGTGCCTTTGATTTTCACTTTAAGAATGTAACTGACCATAGTGCATCATGTGTGTTCGGTCTAACTTTTTAGCTAGGGAACAGTCGTTTTGGACCCCATTGACTTTCACGTAAAAACAGTTCTTCCAAAAACTTTCTTCAAAATATTTGTGTTCCACAAAGAAAGAACCAAACTGGACAGAACTGGAGATGTTCTGGCTGCACACAAGCACTATATAAAGTATCCATTTGCTAGTATCATCTGTCACTATGCTTACAAGTATTATGGCTCTATGAAATCCATTTTATTTTTTCCCAAATTCAGTTTTATTTTTTTCCAAATTCCGTTTTTTCCGTTTTAATTTTTTGGATTCCATTTTTTTTCCGTTTTAATTTGTCTCAACTCCTTATAAATGGTAAATTCAATTTTATTAACCAAAGAGCACGTCTAATTAATTAAAATCATGAAACACGTACAATTTCACATTAATTTAATAAAGGTTTAACAAAAATTACATGTTTAGGGCCCTATGAAATGTTTTATTTTCTCTCACCATATGTTTTATTGTCATCAAATTCTGTTTTAGCATGTCTAATTATTTGAATGCATACTTAATTTATTCAGATTTATTCTTAAAATAGCCTTATGAAAGGTTTTTTTTACCCTGAAAAATTTGTGTTGTGTGTTTAAAATGTTCTGGTTATCAAATGAAGGCATAAAATATTAATTTCATTTATCTTTTAATTATAGAAAATTTAGCAAATTGTTTTTTTTTTTTGCAAACAAAGGGGAATTTACTATTAAAATTAAAACATGGAAGAAATGTTGTGTGATTATACCCTAAAAAATCATGTTTGTTTCATTTTAATAGTAGTAGTAGTAATAGTAATAATGTATTTCTGGCACAATGTCTTCAAGTTAAACCAGACTTTTATTTTGATGGGTTGCTGTGTCTACATTTCTGTGTGTATATGATATGACGCTAGTTTTCCTAAAATGGAACGGTCAAATGCTTAAATCACCTCGAGCGTCACGTGCGCTTCAGTGTGTGTAGTAAACAAAACCACTCGTCTGCTCCATTCATTAAAACAGAGACACGCGGAACGTGCAGGATTCACATTTAAATGGTATTTTTGCGGCGTAATATTTACAGATACTAGTCCATATTGCAGTTTGATTTAAGTGTAATGACCTACTTTTAATTAATCCATTCAAACTTTGACAAATTCCGTGACATTCCACATTATTCAGTAAATTCCATTTTTATGACTGGATTCTGCGATTCCGTCCGCGTTTTCCGCATTGCGGAAATCATAGGGCCCTAAAGTATTGTTAAGGTTCACCCAAAGATGAAAATTACAACATGATTTACTCAACCTCAAGCCATCCTAGGTGTATATGGCTTTCTTCTTTCAGATTAATACATTCAGAGTTATATTTAAAAATGTCCTGGCTCTTCCAAAACTTATAAATCCAGTGAATGGGTGTTGAGATTTTTAAGCCCTAAAAAGTGCATCCATCCATTCTACAACGTTCTCCACACGGCTCCGGGGGGTTAATAAAGGCCTTATGAAGTGAAGCAATGTGTTTGTATAAGAAAAATATCCATATTTAAAACTTTGTGGTGTTTGATGACATAGGACGTAGGCATAGCGTAAGCTCTGGTGAGAAGTGACAAACACAGAAGGGCAGTTGAGAGAACAAAACAAAACAAAAAATTAATTGGAAGTATAAAACGAGGATTTGTAATGAAAAAGTATAAGCCAAGAGGAAACTGAGTTTCCTTTGCTGTACACAAAACTTTGTTCTCACGAGACTAGCATATTCTCATATTCTCACACTACGCCTATGTCTCACGTCATCCACTGGAACGCCAATCTCTCTTTAACACGTGGAAGCTAGAGATTATGGTTTATAAAGTTTAAAATATAGATATTTTTCCTACACAAATGCATCAGTTCAGTTCAGAAGTCCTTTATTAACCCCATATAGCCATGTGGAGCATTTTTTATGATGGATGGGTGTGGTCACGATGGGTCATGATAATTATTTTTCACATCAGTCGATAACGATAATAATCATAATAAATATCAAATTTTTATTTCTTTCAAGTTTAAAGGCAGATTTTTGCTACAATGTGAAAGTTGTAAAAACCAGATGGATAATTTTGGCTTTAAACTATTCTTTATGTCCAGAGCATGACAAACACTTCATGTTTTTTGAATTCTTTACACTTTTTCCAGTCATTTTTCCTTAACAAAATAAATATCTTAATAGGAAAAAAATAATAAATTCTTAGTTCTGCATTTTTAATGAGTAATGTTGTTTCAAATCAAGAAACAGGTTTGTGTTGCCTGATACCATTAATAATAAAAACTTTTTTTTATGTCTCTTAGAAATACACATTTAATAGTAGCTTGAGTTAGGATGCAGAGATTATTTGTAGATTATGAAGCCTTCTGACTGGATCGTTGCACACAGTGTCTCTCCTGTTTGTCAGCACTGTTTCAACTGGGTTTAAACCGAGTCATTTGTGTTCTTCACCAAATTCAAACGCTTCACACTGGATCTCACACCACTGTTTAGTAACTGAGACTCGTCAAAGAGTAAATGCATCTGCTCTAGTAAATTCGCGCCATGCCGTCATTTAAACTTTAATCTGAGCGGATAAATTGTTGCTCTTTTGTTCCACCTTTGCCGCATAAACATTATATAGAACATTTATCTAACTCTTGTTATAGTTTATCGAGGAAATATATATTGTGTGATTATTATCGTTATCGATTTACTGCCCAGCCCTAGATGGATGCACTTTATTAGGCTTCAAAATCTTGACCACCATTCACTGCCATTATAAGGCTTGTAAGAGCCAGGACATTTTTAACAAAACTCTCATTGTAAGTCATGTACACCTAGGATGGCTTGTGAGTGAGGAAATCATGGGGTAATTTTCATTTTTGGGTAAAATATCCCTTTAAATGGTGAGTTGACTTCAGTTTGGCATTGACTTAAGTTACCTGTTCATTTAAACATAGTGATGTATGCTGTTGTTTATATAGGACAATGTTAGAGTCAAGCTAAATTTCCCATTATCTCCAACATTCATGTACAATTGCGTTTCACCCCGTAGTTGCAGTCTTACAGAACTGTCAAATTGTTCGTGAAGCAGCATTTACCCTCCGCATATTCACCATGGCAAAATGAATTAATAATTAATGTATAAATATATCCACATGAAACAAATGCCTGGCAGTGGATTTGAAAGAAAGGCGCAATAGATTTTTTATAGCTAATAAACAATAATAATTATGAGATTATGAAACAATCATTGCAAACATAATTATTAATAACTGCCCATTTTACAGACATAGTGTTTACATTTTAGTGAAATTCACGAGTTCGCCTGCCCATCCAGTCCTGATGGGCAATAGTAAACAAACTTGGCTTACTGTCCTTAATGGAGACTCGAACCCGAAGCTCGGCTTGAGCGCCGAGTTCAACCCCCCATTGCGGTAATACCTAGAGGGATAATAACAGAAATAGAGGAGGAGAAGGGGAGGTGGAGCGATGCCGGAAGAACTGAGGCTGGGACGGTGCGATGAGAGCTGCTTATATAGGCTCGTAATGATGATTGACAGGACTGAATGATTAGGCTCCTCCCGAACTTCATAAATATTGGTAATTCTCACCCCGTGATTTAAGGGTATAAGAAAATATCGATAAACGTGAGTATCGCGATATTTTGTTTGGCGATACTGTATCGATTCTGAAAAATGGAATATCAATATTTTAAAAAAAAAATCATACATGATTCATGCTTCGTTTTGAGTTTATATCCCGACCGCTAGATGGCAGTCTCCTTATCTCTGAACTTAAACAGTGACAGGAAATATTAGCATAAAGGCACGCCACTAATGCTATCGTTAATATAGTTTGCTGCTAGTAACTATATTATATTATTATATTATATTAACTATATTATATGCACAGGCCACAGGGTATTTCTGCTGTGTGGAGGGGTGCCGGCCGCACGGCGGTTCCGCTGTTTGCCACATCCCGTGTGAAAAGGTCTTTGTGGCGGGCAGTGTGGTAGCTTTCTCTCGCTTCCGCCGCTTTCTCTCGTGGTGGGGATGTTTTGTGCAGTTGGCAATTCCACGCGGAACATAAATACAAACTGAAATCTTGTGAATTCTAAGAATTTTCAATACATGTATTTATTTTATTCCTGCAAGCATTTTATTTCTCATTGATATTAAGCATATGTAATTCTTAAGTTCAGATCAAAATGTTATGACATTGTCCCCTGGTTTCACAGACCAGGCTTAAGCCTAGTCCCAGACTAAAATGTGAGTCTGAGCAGTTTCAACTGAAAGAAACTTGCACTGATTGATCTTAAAACATGCCAGTGCCTTTGTATGTTACAATTGTAAACTTAAACTGTAAACCTTTAAAGCAGGGTCTAAAAATATATACACTCTGTTTATAAAAGCTTACATTTTATACATTTAATAACTAAAGAATCCTGCAGGCATTTTATTTTCCCCCTTTACTTGTACTGCACAAAAAGTAATTCAATAAGAATGTTACAGGGACTGATCGTTTGAATTTTTTTAACTGAACTTTTTGCAAAGGTTTGCATATGGTGGTGTGTTCTTAATTAAAAATTTCCTGAAAGTATATCCTATTCTTAAAATAAGAAATATCCCAATATATGGCCTTGTTTACAGTATCGCAGTGTATCGCAACATATCGTATCGCAACCCCTGTATTGTGATACGTATCGTATCACCAGATTCTTGGCAATACACAGCCCTGTCGTGATTATAGTTTTGATTGTAATACATCACATCCAATCACATGGTTCTATGTGGTCTAGCTGCAAAAGTTTAAATATTTCAATAAACCCGAAGCTAAATGCGCATCCCAAAATTCCACACATATGGAATAAATATGCAATGGAATAAACAAAATATTGATAAAAAAAAAAACAATTGTGATTGTAATTCCTTCAGACAGCATTATGGGAAATTATAACAGTCAGGACTTGGTTTGGATTTGAGGACTGTCTCAAACAACATAAAAAAACAAAGAATGCCTACTGAATATTTTTCTGAATACTTGCTTCTGTTCCTGTCCTTGGCCACTACTTGTGAGACTTTGTATTGTGCACAGCCAATGAATGACGGTTTAAAAGCAGGAAGAGTGGAAAGTAGGGCCAAAGAGAAAGAAAAACCAGGCGCATCTGCGAGCGAGATATTTTGCACACCTTCAAAAGCAGAAAGCAGCAGATCGAGAACATTTTCTTTTCCTTTTTTTCAGATTTGGAAGGCAGCCTAAAAATGTGCCTGTCGCAGATGTTTCAACAGAAGGTGTTTGCATGCTGTTCGTTAATACACTGCCATACGGGACACAGTATGACCACCACAATACCCAGTAAGTAACACTCTCTGTGTGTGGAGCGGAGAGCCAACTTTACCTTCTGTTTTTGGGGGAACTTATACCCTGTGGATTGAGACATACCTTTCTACTGCTGCATCGCCCATGACTGATAATGGCATGTGGGAAGTGGTTCGGGGAAGATGGAAGCAAAGCTCTTCCTGGATTCTAAGAATGTGTGAAGGGCTTAGGTTGATCACTCATCATCAACATAAGGGAAATGTGAGCCATTTTTGTTCACGAGTTCTCTTGCCTGTAGTTTCTCAGAAGCGAGCTTGTCATGAGTTCATTTTCCCATCTATATAACAAAGTAACAGGGGATTTAATGGAAAAACAACTTAAATGATGTATGAGGATGAACTTTTAAATGAGACACGTCCTTGTTTCCCACACTGAGGAATCTGTTTTGATTCCACTGCAGTCCATGTAGACAAGCTTCACATTTACCTGTAGACATGCTGTTCATGTTGTTGAAAGAATTGATGCTTTCCTGTTGTAAAATTCATAGGGTGTGTGTTGCATTTTCTTTAGTCATTTTTTGCAGTGCAGAATTTCAAATTAATTATTGAAGCCACAGAAACAAAACACCAGTGTATACCAGTATATTTTTCTTGAGTTTCTCAAATTCCCATTCTGTGCTATGGTACAGTATCCAAAAATGCAGATATATTATTTGGATTTTTAGCTGCAAAAATGTCTCAAACCAGCCTAAGTTGGTTTAAGCTGGTTTTAACGTACGGTCCTGTGAAATCTGTTTTATTTTTTCCCAAATTCCATTTTATTTTTTCTCTAAAGTCTATTTTTTTCTGATTTAATTTTCCTGGATTCAATTTTTTCCAATTAAATTAAATTTTATTAATCAAAAAGCCTGTCTAATTAATTAATATCATGAAACTTAATTTAACATCAGTTCAAATTCAAAATCTAATTAAAATTACATGTTTAGGGCTATATGAAATGTTTTATTTTTGCCCACCTTATGTTTTATTGTTACCAAATTCTGTGTTCTAGCATGTCTAATTATTTGAATGCATAAAAACAAGTTTCATTTCTTCTTACAATAGCCTTGTGAAATGTTTATTTTTCTCAGAAATTATGTTTTGTGTACTTGCATTTTTTTCTGGTCATCAAATGCAGGAATTAAGCAATTATTTTCATTTATCTTTTAATTAATGAAAATTAAACAAATGTAATTTTTTTGGCAAATAAAGGGTATTTACTATTAAAATTAAAACATTGAAGAAATATATGATTTTTCCTTAAAAAATAAAGTTTTAATAATTTTAGTAGTAGCAGTAGTAGTATGTACGTACATTTTGCTGAACAATAGTAATGTATTTCTGCCGCAGTGTCTGTACTTTTATTTTTGACGGGTTGCCGTGAATATCTTTACATTTCTGTGTGTATATGACATGATGATAGTTTTATTCAAATGAAATAGTAAAATGCCCATGAAGTGATTCTCAGAGCAGTTCTGGAGATGTTCTTCACGTATTTATGTCCTCATTTAGTGAGAAGGCAGTGTCATGTGTACGAGTAGTAAACAAAACGGCGCATCTGTGCCATTCGTTAACACAGAGACATGCAAAATTCATATTTGAACAGTCGTTTTGTGGCTTAATATTTACAAATTTTAATCCATATAGTGATTTGATTTAAGTGTAATGACCTATTTTTGATGAATTCATCGAAACTTTCTGTGACATTCCATGTTAAACTGTATATTCCGTTTTTATGACTGGATTCTGCAATTCCGTCCGCGTTTTCCGCATCGCGGAAATCATAGGGCCCTATTAACTATTTTAAAGTGGTCTAGCTGCTCCTTACGTGGTCCCTAAGCCTGACCAAGATGATGTTTAGCTGGCTTACTACTCAGCTAGCTGGACTTCCAGCCTTCCCTGCTAAAAAGACTTACTTAATCCAGCCTAAAATGGTTTACTAGTCTTAGCTAGTTTAAGATGAACTCTTATCCTGGATAAATTGAGGCTTCCAGGATGACCAGCTAAAAGAAGCCCCAAAACCCTCTAAAACTAGCCAATAGCCTTGCAAACCAGTTAGGCTTGATTAAGATGTTTTTTCAGCAGCTCACAAACCATTTAAAACCATCAAAACATACCATATTAATCAGCTTGGCCAGGCTGTGGGATCAGCTAACCACATTAAGCTGGTTTAATCTGGCCAACCTTGTTTGTGTTTAGGCTTGTTGGTCTTTAAGAAGGGCAAAAGGGGAGGAAACAGCTCTGGGTTTGTTTAATATCGCCATCTATGTTTGCCGTCACTCTGAGTGAAAGCGGGAAAGCCGGGCCATCCCGTCGGTTCCCACCGAGCCCTATTTAAAAGGAAGTCCCCTGAGTCACGGCTTGCACTGGAAGACCCAGAGGGGACATTCCCAGGCTGTTTTCCAATACCGACATGGGATGGAAGTGTGTGAAGTGGGTTTTATAATGCAGTCACAAGCACTCGCGACAGGCTCAGAGGCCACCAGAGACTGTAAAAACGAACACTCCGCCTTTTAACCTAATTCTGCTCCAGTGCATTACATCTGCTGAAACCCACGCAGCATGCGGCCTGCTCTCAATTACGGCATCTCCTCTCTTTCATCTGCTGAGAGTCTCTCCAACTTTCCAGAACAGATGCAGATATTGAGTAATTGAGACCGTCCCTGAATTCTTGGATGAGTGTCAAGAAGGTTTAACGTGACACAGTGGTTTGAATGTGTTAAAAACGTTTGGCACGGCATACTGAGTGGCACTTGATTGCTTATCTTCTGCATCTCAACAGAATGATTCTCACTTATTTATGCTCTCCAAACACTAAGGCAAGTTAAATGTGTGAGTCAGCTTGAGCGTGTTTGTCAGTGTTGAGGAGTAACTAACTAAATGCATTGACACTGCTTATCTACACAACTTTTTTTTTTTTTTTCAATTAAATCATAGTAGCTCAGATGTTGTTAGTGCAACTTTTCCAGTAACAAGTTGACAGTGAGTAGCAGGGAAATGTGACAGAGCTAAATCACATTTGTCATCACCCTGCATTGTACCCCTTTAGGACTTTAAACTAATTTTGGCAGTAATCAAGGATGCAGGCCTAAAATATCCACTCTCTCCTGTAGCTTATGTAGAATTGATTCATTTAAAGTAATTGGAAAACATTTGCAATGAATTTTATCAAAACTATTCCTGTAAATTGTTATAATATTTATTTTTTACAAAATAATTTAGTCTAGTGTATTTGAAAATAAATAGTACACATAAGATATGATGCATAATAATCCAGTGCCAGCGCCATTATGCAGCGTTAAACTCTCACGTGTGATGTGTTTCATTCATACTCAACACTGATGGGCGCCCTTGTGCAGAAAGTCCAGAAACGAGACTCATAGGAGTAATAAAACAAATGACTTTCCAGGAAATCGCTTATATGGACAAAGGCATCCAGCTGTCGCTGTAGCTGAATAAAATGCAGAAAGAAATGTTTTGATGAAACATGATGAGAAACAGCACACGATTACAGTCTTATATGGTTTATCTGTGTTCTTCAAGCCATCTCAGGTATTTCCATATGGATAATGTATATTTATATTGCAATGCTAAGCAACATAGCCTTTATCACTGTAGTGAATACTATAAAATAAGAATCAGTTCACAGAGGGAAGTTATTTCAAACAGTGGATTGACGCTATAACGCAAGTTTGGAGTAAAACTATGTAGTTATACTCATAAATTGTCTTTGACACTTTGCTAAACTAAAAACGGTTAACATTTTAGTCTTTTCTGTTTAGTGTAATTTTTCTTTTCGTATGCAGGGTGTGATTAATTGGTCAAAAAAAGAAAAAAATAAAGAAATTAAGATTAATTATTAATAAATAATTAAAAATTAATAATTAAGATTATATTTCGTATTAATATTATTATTATTTATTTATTTTTTTAATTTTCAAGATTTTTGTAGATATTATAATCAGTGCTGTCAAACGATTAATTGCGATTAATTGCATCCCCAATAAAAGTTTTTGTTTACATCATAAATGTGTGTCTACTGTGTATATTTATTATTTATATATAAAAAACACATAGAGTACATATTTTGAAAATATTTACATGTGTTTGCATGTATATATTTGTATTCATTACAACATTAATATTATATATAAATATATTTAATATATAAACATAACATTTTTCTAAAATATATCCATGCATGTGTGTATTTATATATACATAATAAATATACACAGCACACACACATATATTATGTAAACGAAAACTTTGGAATAATCGCGATTAATCGTTTGACAGCACTAATTACAATATATCGTTATCGTGAATTTTGAGGCCACGATAATCGTGAAGTGAAATCGTGACAGCCCTATTAAATGCAATTGCTAATAATAATTTAATAATAATTTGGGTGATTATATAAATTATGGTGATTTGTAATTCTCTGATATTTGATCATTTTGAGAGTATATTGCATTGGCCAATAACTGCATCCACTTGTCAATTAATTAAAAATTAATTCATTTAAATGACCTCCTATTAATATTTTTATACACACAAACACACACACGAGTCTCTAGAATAAATAAATTTGGGGTCTGCATTTATTTGATCAAAATACAGTAAAAAACTTTAAATAAATAAATAAATAAATTGAAATATTACCATTTTATATAGAGCTTTTCTATTTTAATTTTTCACACACACAAAAAAACCTTACAGACCCCAAACTTTTGAAACAGTAGTATATATTTATTAAATATAGTAAAAGTATTTTAGCATTTTTTGTATGCCTCATTTGCTGATATTATTGCCATTTTACCATGTATCAGCCCATCCCTCTAGATATCATATGATCATAAAAAAGCCTGTAGACCATAATCGATCATATTTTGTTCAATAATGTTACCCTAATAGAGATACCCATTGTTTTTGCACCATATAAATACTTATTATTAATAGAATATAAATAAATCACCTACTTAAATTAATATTGCTGGATAAACGTGGCATGGACTATGCATGCCACAATTACAGCATCATTTATTCAGCAACATCAAAACATCATTACTTTTGTCCACATTAATGTGTTCAGTTATACTCTCTATTTTACACTTGAATAAAAATGTCCTCAAATTTTGACATATTGCATATTTGTTTCTCCGCTTCTCTCATTGACTTGCAAATGCATAGGAGGAGGAAAAAAAATCATCAGTTATTAAAATTCAGGCAATGTATTCCTGTGTCTGCATTCTATTTGAGAAACGTTATTAATTTCATATATCAAGTTTGGAGCGGCCATCTGTTCGCTCTGCACTGCTGCACCTCCCTCCATCTGCCTGGCTTTAGCAGGAGAACGAGAGGGAGAGAGAGGAAAGTAGAAGTGCATTCGCTCTGGTGCCACAGGCTCAGGCATCATGGGAAGTTTCAGCGCCACTTTTTGATTTGTCACTCGTCAGAGGCCGTGTCGTCGCAGACCTGCCCTCGGTTCCCCTATCCCCAGATACACGCTTGCTACTCGGTTTCAATAACCAGCCTTGCTACCTTCCTACTTCTTCCTCCTCCTCCTCCTCCTCCTCTTCTTCCTCTTGCTGCTTTGTTTTCGCTCTCTCTTGTCCCCCCCCCCCCCCTCCCTCCACATCCCTCCCCTCCACATCCCTCCCTCCGTATCTAGAGGAAGCAGATTGCGAAGCCGGCACAGTGAGATGTGTCCCTGCCACAGTTAATTTAGCATCTGTGCCTCCATGAATATGAATACATTTACAAGTCTTGGATATAATTAGGCACTGAAGTGTGGAGAGGGGCATGCAGCTCCAGGTGGGAAGAAAGATGCTGGGAAAACAGGTTGGGCTGCGGAGATTCGCAGACAGGTGACCTTTGTAAACAGCTCACACATGAATCCTGGACTGAGCGAGATTGGGAAGAACAGAGAAATAAAAACACCAGAGCCATTGTATTTCTGTCAGTATTAATGTTTACGCAACACGGCGGCGGCGTGTTTCACTCAAGCGCATTGTGAGCTGACAAACGCGTGTGTTTGCGCGTCTACATATGCTTCTGTTTCCATTCAAAGCCTGTGCCTGCTTCGCTGGCAGTCCAGAATGAACATTGTCTGCGATAAGTGAGTCAATAAGTCATTTCTGATGATATTTTATTTACCGAGGCACTCTGCCATCCAGACACAGGGGAGGAACATGCTCCAAAATGGCTAATGTTGTGTAGTTTTACCATATGCTGCTGTGTTCCAGCTTCAGCAAGCTGTAACAGCATTACAGCACTGTTCATTTGACATTATACATAATGTAATCTTGTAATAATGTAATGGGGAATAAAAAATCTGGCATGTTGACACTTTTTTGTCAAAACATTATGTTTAGATTAAAATAGTAGGAACAAAATGCATTTCCAGATATTAATGTTTAGCTTGTGTGCAGTAGTGGGACTGTTCAGATTAAGGGTTTTGCAATAAGGATTTTTACTTGTACTCACTTTCATTGAAGTACAGCAATTGAAAGTGGGGGCCACAATTATTGGCACCCCTAGAAATTCTTATGAGTAAAATATCTAAATTCCCAGTATATTCCCATTCTTATTTACATTTTTAGCACACCAGAGTGACTAGGAGCATGAATCTGTCCAGCCTTGACTCCGGTTTCATAGGATTATAAATATGAGGAACACAATTAATTATCCATCACAATTAGTTAAACCAAAGAATATAGTTCTAATTTGCTGAACAAGATTGTTGAGATTCACAAAATAGAAAGGGTTACTTTAAGAAAATAGCTAAAGCATTGAAAATCCCCATTTCCACCATCAGGGCAATTATTAAAGGGGTCATCGGATGCAAAACTCACTTTTACATGTTGTTTGAACATAAATGTGTGTTGGCAGTGTGTGTACTCAAGCATCCGATTATGATAAAAATCCACCCAGTGGTATATTTGTAGTCTTTGTAAGAAATATCCCCTTTTTCAAATCAAGCCAGTCTCAGCTTTTTGTCTGTGTGACGTCACACCGTTAAATACCGCTCCCACGATAGTTGATTGACATGACCGTCTTACCTTAGACCCGCCCTGACTGAGCTGTGAACAGTTCGACTCCAACCGCCATTGTTTCGACTCCAGTGCATTGGAAGACAAGAATGTCTCCGATAGAGCAATTGAGGTGTTCTTTTGTTGGATGTAATATTTATCATAACAGTCATCATTTACTCCCGACATTTAAGCCACTGAAGACTAACAGCATTAACATTACTTTTGTTTTTGAAGGAAATGCGCCAATCCCCAATCTACATAAATGCATCTATGTTTGTGTGAATCATTCGTGATGCAACTTCACCTACAGCAGAAGTGAGTATAAGGTTTTTTATGCATCTTTGCAAATCGCCTTTCTTAATAATGTGCTAGTTAGCGGCTAAACGCGGCTAAATTTGGCTAAAGTAAACAGACCAGCTCATCACCCCACAGAAGAGAGGGGCGGGGTGAGAAGAGCTCATTAGCATTTAAAGGAACGTGCAACAGAATGGCTTGCTCTGAACAGGGCTGATTTTGACAAGGTAAACAGGGTGTTTTTTTACACTACCCCTGAGAAATTTTAACTAAAGTATGTTATAGACTTCTCATTATAACCGTAAAGAATCATTTTAGCTTGTGGAAAATCAGCATCCGATGACCTCTTTAAGAAGTTCCAATCAACTAAAGATGTTACAAATATGCCTGAAAGAGGCCATGTGTCTAAATCAAGCTAATGCACAGTGAGGGGGGTCAGAAAGCCTAAACACACCAGATGGGTTTGGTGCAAACAGAGATAAAAAAGTACCTCATGCCCACGGTTAAACATACTGCTGGGTCTTTATTGTTGTGGGCCTATTTTTCTGCTGGAGGTCCTGGACATCTTGTTGACATGGTTTCATGGATTCTATCAAATACCATAAGACAAATAATCAAAACCTGATTGCATCTTTTAGAAATCTTATAATGGGCCGTGGTTGAATCCTTCATCAGGACAATGAGCCAAAACCAACATCAAAAATCAACACAGAAATGTGTCACTGAGCACAAAATGAAGCTTCTGCCATGGCCGTCCCAGTTCCCTGAACTGAACCCTATAGAAAATAAGTGGGGTGAACTGAAGAGAAGCACCAATGTGGAGCTGAAAATCTGAAGGATCTGGAGAGATTCTGTGAAGGATTGGCCTCTGATCTCAGGTTCTCCAAACTCATCAGACATTGCAGTATAAAACTCAAAGCTGTTATCTTGAGAAAAGGACGTTGCAATAATTGGGTGCCAATAATCGTGGCCAATGTGAACTAGAGAAAAACATTTATTTTATAATATGATCTTCCCCCACTTTCCATTGTTTTACTTCAATGAAAGGTTAGAATTTTTCCAATATTGGGTGCCATTATTAGTAGAGGGCGTTGTGACAGTTTTTCCAAGTCATCCAAAACTCTCTGCCATTCATATTGTCATTATCCCTGAATGTTTTTCTTACTACAGGAAGTAATGTGATGATGTTAGCTTGTCCAGCAAATTTGCAACTTACCGCCAAAGTCCCTTTAAGACAAGTCATTTCACTCGGCGGCCATCTTTGAAATAACTCACGGCATGTGTGCAGCTCCTATCTCTTTGAATGGGGAAACCTCAAATTCTCCATAAAGCTCACGATTAAATTTCATATTTGAAAACACCATTGAAATTTGACAACAACAGTCTCATAAAGCTTGTTTCTTATCTTCAATTACCATTAAAAAAGCTTGTTTTTGATGCTAGACCAGCCAATGCGCATGTGCAGTCATGAGTGCGAGTTTGTGAACGCTGCCTGTTTCTATAGGAACTGGAGCTTCTAACGGCAGCTGCAGTGATGCCCGATGACTTTACTAATCAATGATTGGCTCTTTCATTTAGGAGGCGGGGCTTATTCGCCATATTGGGCGTTGAATTTTCTCCCATTCTTAAGTAATAGGAGTGCACAGTCTTCCTATATAAAAGTCTGTTATAGCTTCAGTAAACAACCTTGTGACCTTGGAGTAAGGGATTGTACCAATGTGGCAGGCATCGCATATCCTACAGTTCTTTGCTATTGCTCATTAACATATTGTACACCAATCCAGCATAACTGGATTAATATTAAATTGACCTTCACTTGGAAGAAGTCAAAAACAAAGGGAAAAAAGAGGTTAAAGTTAGTGATAGCCTCAGAGTTAGCGCTCGCTCACAGCATGAGATGATGAGAGATAATTGAATTCAGATGCAGCCATGTGGGGTGACTCACTGATAAGAAAGAGTTTTATAGCTGAATTATGTCAAAGCTCTGTAAAATAAATCACATCAAAGTAATAAAATAAAGGCATTAAAAGAGGAAAGGGTACATGTAATTAAAGTCACACACCAGGCCCCTGCTGGAATTGCCTCGGTGGGGTCTGGATACCTGAGGAGACTGAAAAATTACATTTGACAGTTCGTCTTCATGGAGGTTAAATTTATCTTTTAGTCAACTTTGTTTTCTTCCTGAAACTTAGATGATAGCCATGAATCAATTCTGAGCAGATGAGTGATTCAGACCGATGCCTCATAGTAGGCGTAACATTTTCTTGTTAATGGACTCGAGTCTTTCAATGCGAACCGCACAATTTAACATCCCTTTGATCACTGTTAGCTCAGGAGCTGATGGCTTCTTTCATCTTCTCGATCTGTCATTTTTTTTCTTCTTCTCTTTTCACAGTGTATTAAAGCACCAGGGTAAACTCTGAAGTCTTTCTCTGGTTGGAGACGAAGCTCAGTATGGGGCTCGCAAACACTTTTATGGGCAGATGGTGCCAGTTCAACAGGTGCATTTGAACCATAGTGCCAAGTATCTTGCACTTCTTCCCTCTCTCTCTTCTGCATCTCTCTCTTTTTGTGTTCAGAGAAGTTTTTCTAAACAGTATCATTTCATCCTTATTCCCTCAGTTTCCTTCATCCGTCAGTGCCATGCCAGCATGCAACAGTAACTGTTCATTGCTTATATCTGACTTCTCAAAAAAGACTGAATATCAGTTTTCCAGCTCTAATTTGAAAACCAGCCCGTTCAATTGAATCCATCCTTCACCCTCTGCACATCTTTTATACGCTTATAATTTCTGTATCAATTCATTTTCTGTCTCCCATTCTCTCTTGTATTCACTTTTAGAGTTGGCAACTTCTGCAAAACTCAAGATTTTTTGTGAAAAGAAGAGACACATGGGAGGAGTGGAAGTCACCCATTTACTTTAAAAACTGTTTGGCTTGTCAAAGTAAAAATTTAGCATGACAGATGTAATGGCTGTTACAGCAAAGCAAATTCATCCCGGTCTAAAAATATTTATGATGCATATAGGTGATTTAGCACCATATAAAACCATGTAAATTATTTAGCTAAATATTAGCCTGAATTGGTAAGCTAGCTAGTTTTTTTTCCAAAATGGCAGCTATGGGGTAAAGTGAGCCAAATGCTGTGGGGTAAGTTGAGCCAACACTTTAACTTACCCCACCATAAGGCACTGAAGTTAAGTTAAATCTCTGAAATATTTTAATGTGATATTACGCAGCTGGTTTAGTTTATCATATATATACATATTATTTGTAGTTTATTTGATAGGGACAGTGTACAAATGCACCAAATCCTTCTCTGAGAACCAGAAGATGCTTTTCACCACATTATAATCATATATATCTATATATAGTGTCATATATATAGTCTCTAATGGCCTGTTTGACATTGCAGAAAATCTGCCATGCCAAGAATCGTTTAACTAAAATATTTATTAGTTTCATTGACATGTTGACATTAGTTTCATATTAGTTTCATTATTCCTTAATTCTAATTCAGTTTTTATTTAATTGTACTCAATGAAGTCTCTGTTTTTGGGAAGGTTAAAACTTTAGTTTTCAACATATTGTTTCAAAAATGCAGATAAATAAATAAATAAATAAAATAAAGATTGAAAATAAATCTTCATTTGAATTTTTTTTTAGATTTATTTTTGGCATTATTAGGATAGGACAGATCAGAACTGACAGGAAGCAAAGGAAACAGATAGGGGGCGGGATCGGGAAAGATCCTCGAGTCGGAATTCGAACTCGGGATGCCCGTAGCGCAATGGCGCTATATGTCGGCACACTGCCCACAAGGCTATCGGCGCTGACGTTTTAAGTTAGCTTTGTAAAAAAAACTATGCCTCTTTGTAAAATTAAATTGAATTATTAAATTCGTTTTTTGAAAGAGGTAAATCATATTTAAAATTTCACATGGGTTTAAATCAGATTCAGTCAGATAGTCAGTTTATACCCATAATGTGCATCTTACCCACTTACGCACTTACCCACTGACTCGGGTCAGTTTACCCCTAACCTGGGGCAAATTGAGTCACAGGAACACTTTCTTATAAGAAGCCATATTTTGAGAACCCTTTGTCCTAGATACATTCAGATAACTTAAAATGATAGGAAACTTGAATATCTTGAGTAAAAAAATCTTAAAGGGGACATTGGATGCATATTATCTACAAGTTGATATGATTCTTTAGAGTCTTCATTAAATGTCTCCAACCTACTTTGGTTAAAATTCCTCAATGATCATGTAAAACACCCTTTTTACCTTGTCAAAAACAGCTCTGTTCACAGCGACCCGCTTCGGTGCATGTCTCTTTAAATGATAATGAGCCACTGCTCACTCCACCCCTCTCTTCCATTTTTTTGTGTATTCGGTGGCGTGTTACCGTCAAAAACAAAACTAAGACTCTTATGTTCACTTTTACATCTAACTACAGAACTCCTGCAATGATTACAAGACATTGTTATTGCTACAGCTCAAACGTTCAAAATGTTACTTTTTGGGGGAATCATCTTGCAAATGGTTTGTTTGCAGTTGATTCTATAGGTTAAATTGGAATAGAGTCAAAAAAACATACACAACACTTTCATACTGCAAAACTTTTAATTTAAAAAAAACTTAAGTCATATCTGCATAAATTTGGCATAAAAAGTTATTTGTGTGTGCTGAATATTTGCTGAGTGTTCCGGTACAAAATGAGTGAGGAATAAGGTGCGGGCTCGCCAGCTCAGTGAAGAAGCAGCAGCTCTGACTTCAGCACATTGACATTGACCTCTAGAAAGTTCCTCTTTTGTCCCGGGCATCAGCGGCGTGCCAAAGCTGCAGTCTGTGCCCTGTGAGCTGGCAGTGCCAGCAGGCTGGAGATAGAAGAGGGTGGCACAGGCCATCTGGGATATCTCCAGGAGATGCACGGCACGCCTCACACTCATCAGCAGGTTTGAATTTGCACCATAATCACAAACAGATGCTCTCTTCCTCCTCCACCGCCCTCCTTCTGCCTCCTTTCTTCCCTCGGTTTGGCTCAGTGTGAAACCTTTGACCTTCACCGCATTCAGAGGAAAAGCCTGACCTGATCAAGGGGTGAAAGGAAGAGAAATGTTGGCCCAAAATGTTAATGTATTTCATGTATAATCCAACACAATGTTAAATGAAGTCTATTTGATGTTATGTCTCTTTTTATCTCTCCTACCGTATGACCTGCGGACTGTGTTCGCTTCGTGTGAAGAGTGAGGCTTCTGTATTTCCCTCCCACTGTCAGGATTCTCATGTAGGCCTTGTGACAATGTCATATTCCCTTTTTTTGAGTGAACTGAAAGAACTGCCTTAGGTTTTCATCAGTTTACACGTTGAATTTTCAGTGTGAGGAAACCATAAAAGTGGCAACTGTTATCAAGAATTACAACAAAAGAACACAACCAGTGTTTTTCAAAGCAGCTATAAGATAAGTTGTTAGACTAGTGTCTTGAGTGATGTTATTAAAGGCTTCTGGATCAACATGAGCAATGCTGATGATGAAGAGATTCTTTTTGCTGTTTTCTTGCCAAGTGCAAAGTTTCCTTTGAGAAACATCTTTGTCTATTCTGGCCCTGTTGCTCCATACACAGCCAATTAAAATGTCTGGTGGAGTTATTTTTTTATATTATTTTCTCATGCTCAATACTGTGGAAGCCCATTTCTGCCACTGAATGAAAAATAAAAAAAGGTACTTGTATCTCACAAGTCGGACTTTTTTCTCATAATGAAGTAATACAAACTCAGAATTCTGACTTTTTTTCTCAGAATTGTGAATTGTAAAGTCAGAATTGCGCAATTGCGAGTTATAAAATTAGAACTGTAAGCTTATATCTCACAATTCTAACTTTATAACTCACAGTTGTGACTGTTATAACTCCAATTGCGACTTTTTTTTCTCAGAATTGCATGATATGAACTCACAATTGTAAGTTATAAAGTCAGAATGACGGGATATAAACACAATTGTGAGAAATAAAGTCAGAATTGTGAAATATAAACTTGCAATTCTGAATTTTTTTTCTCAGAATTGCATAATATAAACTCAATTGGGAGTCATAAAGTCAAAATGGCGGGATATAAACACATTTGGGAGAAATGAAGTCAGAACTGTGAGATATAAACTCGCAATTCTGACTTTTTCCTCAGAATTGCATGATATAAACTCACAATTGGGAGTTATAAAGTCAGAACGATGGGATATAAGCTCGCAATTGCGAGAAATAAAGTCAGAATTCACAGAACTCACAGTTCTGACATTTTTCTTGCAATTTGCTGGTTTATATCTCACAATTCTGACTTTTTTCTTAGAATAGTGATATAAACTCGCGATTACAGAGTACAAAGTCCAATTCTGGTGTAAAGTCAAAATTGCATGTTTAATAACATGCATGTTATGAAGTCAGGTTACACTGATTACACAGGTTACACATTGCGCCTGCTGCACCCATGGTACGGCAGCAAGGTTCCTTGATTATTATGCCGGAATGAGAATATAGTTCCTAGCCCTATCGACCTATAAAATCGCAACTTTTCATTTTCCGCCAATCTTAGTACACGATGCAACTACAGAAGAGTCAAGTTTTAAATAGGAAAAATATTGAAACTCTTTAGTCATTTTATAGTGAGATGCTAATGGACTAATCGGATTCAATGATTTATGCTAAGCTATGTTAAAAGTGCTACCGCCAGACCCGGCGACCGGCTAAATGGATTCGAAAACGGTAAAACACATCTGCATAACTTTAGGGGAGTTGGAAAATAAACCTATTTTCAAAAAAAGTGGAGTGTTCCTTTAAATTTACGGCACGGACCTGACTGTTATTCGTAAATTGGACCCGAACTCGGCTGGGAGGTGACCCGACAGCACCCGGTCAACACATCAAACTGCTATTAACAAGTCAGTAAACAAGTTGCGAAAAAAGACTTTTTGGCTCACCTACTGTTAGTAGCCCTGACTGCGATCAATCCTCCTTGACACTAACATTTCCGTCCATGCAGGCGGCATTTCTGTCACGAAGCAGGATGAAGCGGGCACGGGCGCAGTCATATTTCAAAGGAAGCTGGCGCCACGGTCTTGCTTTTATGGAGTATTTGCATTTATTAATGTGCAATTGGATTAGATGTCATGTGGTGGACTGTCATGATTTTGGCTAATGCAAGACACTACTAAATGATGCGCATCAGAGTGGATTTAGAAGTGGGTAAACACAAAGCCGACTGAAGTGGGTACGCAGTATACCTGCGTATACCCTGCACTGCATCATTGTGCGTGTTCAATAACAGGTGCGTCTCTTTTTCAGTAAAAGAAAACAATACGAAACATATGCTTAAAGCTACACCTAGTTAATCTTATGAAGCTTAAAGGAGGAATTCACAGGAGACAGCTTGATACCGTCCGCTTGCAGTACTAACATTAACTTCGCGTCACGCATGTTTTTTTTTCCCACCTTATTTCCCTCTCACACTTTTCTCATCCTAATTTTACAAGTTCCAAGTTACAAAACACACCCAAAGTGCTGACCGACACTGATCACTGGTGGGTGCGGTGTTCTCCGGACCCGGCAGACCATTTAAAATATAGACCCGAACCCCTACGGGTCTCGGGTCCTCCATGAAGACCTCTAGTATAGTGTCATTAGTCATGATGTATAGGGAGTGCTTTTCTGACACTTCTCTATGTGCATAATAAAAGTCAATAACTAAAAAAAAATGAAGCACTTCTACTCAGTAAAGCCGCTTAGCTATCTGTCGCGCCCCACCCCGCTGGTTACCGTAATCACGTTAAGTCCTTTTCTTCTAACCTCATGTCCAGTCGCTCGGCCGTCGCCACATGGGTTTTATCGATCCGCCAACTCTTGTGCTCAATGTTGCAGCACATCCCGTTGCCTGGCTAGCCTAATGCAGTCAATAATTGCCAGCGAAATGGCCGGTGCAGTCGAGACAACTTCATCAGCCGTGGGACTGGGGGGCTGTAGCGAGGTGAGGTCTGGAGGGAATGGGGAGGTGGAGAAGAGCTGGCACTGCTTCTCCATCACAGCGCAGAACACCATCAGTGGCTCCCAGGGGCAGGGGATTAATGATTTGTGTCTTTCCGCTACAGTGGCACATTGTGCCGGCGCCACTGATAAAAAAAGAAAGCTTCCCCTTCCCCCAACATCTGGCAGCAGCCGTGCCGTAGCACTCTAGATTGGCTCTTGGTGGCAGGAGGAAGCTCCTCTGCTCTCGCAGTGCCAGGGCTGTGGTTAACCAGGCCACGCTCTGGAAGAGGGCTCTTACTAGGAATGCGCTGCGCTTATTTTCTTTGCTGACTGGTTTCAATGACTCGGAGGGTAGTATTAAGTGTACCCACTAAAATGCGCAGCAGATGCTGTCTGATGTAGAGTCTTCCTCCGAAATGCAGCGAGGATTTGTAGTCTCATGTTTTCATCATTTATTCATGTAGCATTATAAATTATCTATTGGTATTCATCAAATGGATGAAAAATACATGTAAATTCCAAAAGTGAGTTGTTACACAAACTCTATTATGTATGTCTGCATCCAACAAGGACTGAATTCCCGGCACCGCTTCAAAGTCAAATGAAATGTGTTCAGACATTGCTTTTGTTGCCTGGTTATTCAAGAAGTGTTTAAGGTTGCACTACAGGGCCTTTTGTCCTTGTAAGACATATCGATTCATTTCTCAGTTGCTAAGTAACCACAATAATTACATCTTTTAAGCAGCCAGCCAATTATTTCCCTGATTTCATGATGGCATGATGAAGAGGCTTGTTTATGAGTGGTATTACTAAATTAAAAAGAAAGAATAATAATTAATCACACTGAAAGAATGAAAACCCCTCACGCCGTTTGCCGTTGCGCCATTGTTCACAAACATTTTGAAGTGACCGTAAATGCGTGCAGGCATGTGCTTTTGTTAACCAAAATTATTAAGTGGCTTTGTTGCAAGGATACATAATAGCTATGTGAGAGTCATGCTGTTCTAGGGAAAATTTGCAAAAATGTTAGTGGAAACATCTTTCGGAAACCTCAAAATGTCACAGGTTGATGACTTTTTATGGCTTATCTGATGCATTTGTTTTCCAGATTAATTCCAAATTTATTACTTAACCAAATTATTACTTAATTTGGTTAAGTAATACATTTGGAATTAATCTATATTAAATATTATAGATTTATTTAAACTCAAATGCTAAAAACTCAAATTTATTTTTGAAATATTTCTCTACAGTTCCATGGTTATTGCTCAGCAAAAAAGCGGACTAACCACACATTGACCTTTTGTAACAACTTTTAGCATTGCCACAGTGGAACCTGCCATTAATCAATCCTACATCTACAGACTGGGTAAAAAAGATCAATTTCTCGATTTTAATCAATTCTTTTTTTTTACTAAATGATATTGATTCTTAAATCTCAAGAATTGATTAGTCTAGCCAGTTTTCAGTGAATGAACGGAACATTGTAGCATGCCTGTGAAAGCCTGTTTCCGCCACTGAATACAAAAATAAAAAAAGGTTATTCAGACTTATCTCACAATTCTTTTTTTTTCTCAGAATTGTATGATACAAACTCAAAAATCTTATAAAGTTATAAAGTCAAAATTGTGTGATATAAACTCACAATTCTGAGAAATAAAGTTGCAAGTGCATGAAATAAACTCACAATTGCGAGTTATAAAGTCAGAATTCTGAGATATAAAGTCGCAATTCTGAGAAATAAAGTCAGCATTGTGTGATATAAACTGGCAATTGCAAGTTATTGTGTCGGAATTGTGAGATATAAACTCGCAATTCTGTGAACATATCAGTCTTTTTTCTCATCAGAACTGGGCTTTATAACTCGCAATTGCGAATTTGTGTCCCATAATTCTGACAAAAAGTCAGAATTGCGAGATACGAAGTCGCAACTGTGAGAAAAAAAGTCAGAATTTCTCGCAATTGTGAGTTGATATCCCGCAGTTCTGACTTTATATCTAGCAATTCTGACTTTAGAACTCGCAATTGTGCATTTATATCTCACAGTTCTGAGAAAAAAAGTCAGAATTGCAAGTTTATATGACACAATTCTGAGAAAAAAAGTCAGAATTGAGATAAAAAGTCACAATTACCTTTTTTTTTTTATTCATTGGCGAAAACGGGCTTCCATACGTGCTTCCCATCCAATAAATCATAATAAGCTTTGTGCTTTGTTACTTTTGATATGAAATAAAGCCTCAGATTTCAAATTCTTTCCATTTTATTACAATATTCAAACAATAAATGCTGTTTTGGCACTGTTTAATGTGGAGTGACAGATCGCTGTAGTGCAAAGCACACATGAACCAATCATCTCTGCTTTGATACCAGTTTCAGCATGAAATAAACATGAATAAGCATCCAAAGGTATACAACTTACCGAATTCTGTATCCTGTCTCATGTAATCACTCAATCAGTGTTTCAACCACGCAAAGACATCAATATAACAGCTTGTAAACAATGTCACGTAACCTCACATTTACATCAGAAAAAACATAAATGACAACATGCCCCTTTCAGTTAAAAGCTGCTCTCAGTATATAGTTCACTTACAGTATTCCTGAATGTATGGTAGTTTTGAGTGTAAAAAGTGGTGGAGGATGCGGGCATCCTCCTTGCATGCAGTTAAAAGAATGACAGGCGTTTTCTTGTATTGACCTATCAATTGTCTGTGCATCATCCACCACTGGTCGGTGTTGTTTGTTTAGCTTGATGTATAATTAACTCCATTCCTGCCCAGCAATTTTTATTTTATATCATTTAATAATGCAGCACTCATGCCTAATGGTTGAGTATACTGTTAAGTGTTTTTATGAGTCTGTTTTATTGTTTATGGAGATTGTTTGCCCTATATGTACTTGAATGCAAGTGTAATGTGTCAATAATAAAATCCATAGTAATATCTAGTGTGAAACTGCATTGCTGGAGCAGCGTGGGGGTGTTCAGGATCTTCTGCATTGCCGGGGAGTGTAATGGGGTGGGGGAGCAGCTCTCCATGAGCACGAGGTTTGGGGGGTGATTAGTCTCCGGTGCATTCCCGTTGATACGCAGCGTTTGACAGATCTGCACCCGGCATGGCACGGAGGAACGTGCCACAGATGGCGTAATTAGAGGAAGCTGAGCCAGGGTGTGAAATTTATCTTTGATCAGCACCTTCTCGCCAGATTGTCATCTATGTTAATATGATGATAGCAGAGCAGAGATGGATGGAAACGCCTCAGCAGCCCGGGGTGGGAGTGAGTCCCTGCTCGTCTAATCTTAATTCTTTGTTCACCATGTACAGAAAAAAAAAAAAGATTCTGCAGTGCATTCAGACCTTGAGCTCTCTTCAAAAGCCACAACACCATCATTAGAGACACCTGTGCTGTTGGAGGGAGTTGGTACAACACTTGTAAGTTTGGCTTCGGAACGTGAAAGAATGAATAAACATTAGTTCTCGCTGCAGTTCTAGGGTCTGTGACTTCTGCAATGAAGAAAATGTAGAAAGAATCACAGAAATCAGTAATAAAAATGAAACTTACATGGAATATTGGATGAATAAGACAAAGGTAGTGCTGTACAATTAATTATATTGCACTTTGGATTAATGATTATTAAGAACATTAAACTGGCAACACTGAAGAAAAAAAAAAACATAAATTCATAGGGCCCAATTATTGTAAAAATTGTACTAAATGAAATGGACAAGTTTTATGAATTCAGTTAATTAGGCATGATTTTTGAATATTAATATTAACCATTAAAACTGAATCCAGAAAAATAAAAAACACAAAATTTGGGGAGAAAAAAAAAAAGAAACGGCACAGAATTTGGGAAAATAAATTCATATTTCATAGGGTCCTAAATAAAATGCATTTTTTGTTAAACTTTTAATAAATTATTGTTTAATTTTATACATTTTGTGATTTCTATTTATTAGACATGTTTTTAAATTACTTAAATGCAATATAACCGTTAAAACAAATTATTGGCGGTCTAAATGGTCCTAACTCATACAAATATAGTTCTCCCAAAAAATTTAAATTCTGTCATCATGTTGCAAACCTGGAAGACTTATTTGGTTCTGCACAACTCAAAATATATTTTAAAGAATGTTTCAGCAGATTTTATCAATAGTATGAAATTGAAACTTTGCAAGATCCAAAAAAGACATGATGATAACATGAAATGAATCCAAATGATGGTATTTTCCAAGTCTTTTGAATCGATGAGATCGACTCTTAAATCAATTCAAAACATAGATTAAACCTCACAGACTTTCTAAAACAGCCAAAACGTTCTTCAGAATATCTTTGTGCGTGTGTATGTGTGTGTGTGTTCCTCAGAAGAAAGAAAATTTGGAATGATATGAGCATGAGTAAATGATATACAGATTTTTTTAAATCTCCCTTTGAATGGAATATTTATGTAACAGTAATAAAATAAGAAAGTACTTGATTTGAACATTTTTACAGTCAAATCAAAGATAAAACTCCTCTATTGTATAGACTATAGAAAAAAAAGATGACAAATGAAAGACAGCATTACGTTGTTTGGGGATTATTTGCGTGTGTTACAGTTCTTGGAGCTCATCTTAGAGGAAAACCTGGACCTGAAGGGACTCTCCAGGAACTGTTTGGCCCTGGGCCTCGCTCGCTCGCTTCCCTGATCGGGGAGTTAGGCTGGGAGTCTGGGGAGCGGAGGAGAGAGCGGTTAGAAGGAGCAAGAAATGCAGCTCTAGGGTCCTGTCACAGATGAGGTCCACGCTCGGCTTTCATCTGAACGAGCCATTAAGTGTAATGACGTGTAGGTGTAATGGAATGTGCCTGTAACATCTGCGCAGAGAGAGAGAGAGAGAGAGAGAGAGAATGAAGGAAAGGAGGAAAGAAGGGACAATGTTAATAGATTTGCAGATACACTGCTGGGAGAACAAAAGATTTTTTTCCTTCTGCTTTATTGCTCTGAGGTCCATCTGGTGCCTGTGCGCGTGTATTTTGTGGATGTGTAAATGTGTGGCATGCTGTGTATAAGTGTGTGCGCGTGTTAAATTGCTAAATTGAATGACAGGACTGTCTCATAAATTCATGCAAGTACCATATGTAGGGATGCACAATATATTGGTATCATTTTTGTTATTGACCAATATTAGAGGTTTTTGGCTGCATTGTTCAATATTAAATATTTAATTGTGCATGCTCATTTTTTCTGTTTTTACATCTGTTGCCATCATCTAACATTCTGTACTGTAATGTACAGTTATTCTTTAAAAACAACAATAATTTACACCAGAATTGTTTTTTTGGCGTGTTCCTTATTTAAATGTAAACATACTGTCGAAGATTGCAAAATTATTACAATTTAATATGATTTTTTATATTGTGTAAAACTAGATTTTACCAGTGACTTGCTGTGATCGCTAATAGTTTAAAGTTTTTAGAATGAGTGTTTTAGAGTGTTGAGTTGTTACAATGGTATTCTAATGGTTGCTATGCAGTTGCTAAGGTGTTTTGAATGGTTTTTGGCTTGTTGCTATGCAGTTCCAGGGTGTTCTTAGTTGCTAGGTGGGTACTAAGGTGGTCTTACTGGTTAAGGCTGAAATATATACAATTTTTAAAATCTGACTGTAAATCACTAGAAAAACTGGGCGAAAATTCCGTGCTTTAGTATGGTTTTCTGAGTGGTTTTTAGCATGTTGCTATGCTGTTCTAGTGTGATGTTAATAGTTGCTAGGTGTTTATTAGGGTATTGGTTCCTTGGTCGTTATTTTGCCCTGGTCAAAAGATCTCATCTACAAGTTCTATATTTCGCTTTGTAGATATACTGTAACTGCTTCAGAGTCTAAAGTATCATTCTGCCCAATTTATTATCAGCCAAAAACTGTATATTTAGTAACAGCACCTCTCCTCAATAAGCCAAATGATTTGAAGTGTCATTCATGTTTGTAGCATGCTGTGGGATGCGTGAATACTTAAAGGGATAGTTCATCAAAAATTTTAAATTCGGTCATCATTTACTCAAGTTGTTCCAAACTTGTATGGGTTTCTTTCTTCTGTTGTACACAAAAGAAGATATTTTGGAAAATGATGGTAAGCAAGCAGTTGATGTTATACACTGACTTCCACAGTATTATTTTTTCCATCAACTGTTTGAATACAAACTTTCTTTAAAATGTAATCTTTTGTGTTTAATAGAAGAAGAAAGCACTCAGCTAAAGAAAGAAAAGGGGTAGTCATCCAAAAATATAAATTGCCACATGATTTACCCACCCTCAAGCCATCTGAGGTGTATATGTATATGTCTTCTTTCAGAAGAAAGGAGTTATATAAAAAAAATGTCCTGGCTCTTTCAAGCTTTATATGGCAGTGAATGGGTGTTGAGATTTTGAAGCCTCAAAAAATGCATCTGTTCATCATAAAAAGTGCTCCACACAGATCTGGGGGGATAAAGGTGCATTAAGTGATTTTTGCCAAATGATGTTGATATTTGAAAGCACCAAAACAAACACACACATAGCCCAACAGGACCTTGCCCCTATTTTGATATCTCCTCCCCACACGTACATACACAACCCTGGCATAACGATGATCACGGAAACAAGTGAAGATGACACACAAGCATGTTCAAACAAAAGACAACACAGATAAGTTGTATTAAACAATGCAAAATCAATGTTATTCATCTATCAAAAGGAAACAACACAACCTCAGCATCCGATGTGGGGAATGAGGAGTAGGAACGAGGAGATCCGGAACATACACTTTTATTAAATAATCCACAAATGGAAAAGGAACGAACAGGAACAGCAGGGAATCCACAACCACGAAAAGACTTAAAGACAATACAAGAACCGACAACCAAACGGGGAACTCAACCAAACTTAAATACACAGACCAATCAGATGAGGACAGGTGAGAACGATTAAACAATGACGTAATAATTGAAGACGGTACAGGAAAGACCAAATAAGGGCATACATAGGGAAAAAACCACAGAAATAGTCCACAGGGGTGTGACACTACCTTTTGCGTGATCGTAACGCTTCTTTTTAATGTTTTGTTCCTCTGATATTTTCCTTTTTTTTTATCTTCCATTTCTTTCTGTCTATAGTTGATCTGCTAATATCCATTATCCATCTTGTGCACTTAAATTGAGTGCTCTCTTCTCTCGATCTTTACAAGACACACCCCTTACTGTTGATTGGCTACAAGTGTGTTTTGGGTCCTACTCTGTGGTCGAAAGCGTTTTTCAAAAATTGCTTAGTGCACCTTTAATAAAAGCCTTCTGACGCAAACGATGCATTTGTGTAAGAAAAATATCCATATTTAAAACTTTATAAACCATATTCTCTAACTTCTGCTAACTGTCATACGTGTATTCATGAGAGAGTGGCATTCCAGCGAATGACGTAGGACGCACAGTGTAAGATTCGGTAAGAATATGCTGTTTTGAACAGAGCAAAGGAAAACCAGTCTACTCCAACATTATTATATAGTCTCTTCCTCATCCTACTTCTAATTTGTGACTGGTGTTTTGTTTTGCTCTCTCCTCTGTGCTTCTGCATTCGTCACTTCTCACCGGATCTTATGCTACGCCTACGTCTTATGTCATCCGCTGGCTGATATTTTTTTTTTACACAAATGCATCGATAGGCTTTAGAAGGCCTGTATTAACCCCCCGGAGGCTTGTGGAGTACTTTTATGATGGATGGATGCACTTTATTGGACTTCAAAATCTCAACAGCCATTCACTGCCATTATAAAGTTTGGAAGAGCCAGGACAATTTTAATATAACTCTAATTATATTTGTCTGAATAAAGAAAGTCATATACACCTAGGATTGCTTTAGGGTGCGTAAATAAATAGTTTTCAATTTTGAGTATACTATGCCTTTAAATTTATTACATATTTTTTTAGAATTTAGTTTAAATACCTGACGTATGAGCAACAGCGACATTTGCATTAGAAAAATATTTTTTCCCCATGATTTTTTTCTTTTAAATAACAGGCATATTTCCTTACTAATGTCAGTAGTTGTTAACATGCTTTCCTCCACTTCTGTATGTTACCCAATGATGCATAAATGTTTTGATGCTGAAACACACCGACAGTTTGTTTAACGCAAGTGTTCTTGAACACACTGCACATACAATCGCGCTCCCTGACGTGCGTGTGTGTGTCTGTGTGAGTGCTCACATGACCCCTCTCATCATTCAGATACTGGGCCGCAGCCAAAAAGCCCACCCCAGAGCCTGCTCATAATAAGTAATAATGTGATATTTGCTTTCATGCTTTAAGCGGGTGGAATGTTTGGACCTCCCATTTAGACACAACAGGAATTTGGCACTAAATGTGCACAGGTGCACCAAGAGTGCGCCGGGAAAAAAAATCCCTGTTTCAACATCTGTGTCAGTGGCTGTTGCTATCTCCCTAAAACGCAGAGAAACAGCTTTAAATAGCTACGAGTGCTGGTGCCTGGCCAAGCATGTGTGCCCTGATCGGAGAGGTTTTACAGGAAGGCATGGAGTATTATTTTTGTTCTCCCTTTTTTCGTTTCTCTCTCTATCTGTCTTTCTCTCCCATGTGGTTGGGTTGCAGCTGAATCTAGACTCAAATGTTGCTGCCACGCTCCTAGACTGCGCTTTCTTTCTCTCTCTCTCTCTTTTTCGCTGCTGCGGATGTTCCTCTGTGAAGGTCCATATGTTCTGCAGCTGGTGTGTGTACGTATGTGTGAATCAGTAAAGTGCGCTTTGCGATAGTGTGGGTAGACATAATGTTTCAGAAAAATGTGTCATCAAGTTCTTCCCAGATACCTGCTGTAATGTTTCCATGGCATTTAAGTGTTTGACAACCTTGTTCACAAAGCCGCAGATATACTTCCTCTGAATAAAGTGATTGCGGCGCAGACTGTTCTCTTTACTGATGAATACCTTAGCCTGCCTTAAGTGGAGCTGCACACTGGTTAAGATTTATTCATGCACTTTGCTGTATGTTCTCATGCTGCATGGGTAATGTGAATTTTTCACTTTCTCCTTAATACCACTAAATTATTATATATTTTTTTAATGTACATTAAGTGCAACACTTGTTTGTATGACAAGGCTGAGTTTAAACTATGTAAAGGAAGATTCTTGGTTAAAAATAACTATGGACAGAATCTGTGGCGTCCCCCGGTTCATAAAAACAAACAAAAAACATGTTTACAGCAATGAACTTTAACTGGAAGTCTGTGGGGTTGTTGTGCTTTGGCTTTACAAGCAAATATGTGAAGCCTGTATTTTTGTTACATAAATTATTCAGTAAAAAAAGTTTATTATTTGAGTAGTATTTTTTGTATGTATATTTATGTATATATATATATATATATATATATATATATTTCAGATATATAGGACATCTGAGGGACTCATATGCAGCTACAGAAGGATCAAATGCTCACTGATGCTCCAGAAGGAAAAACCATGCATTAAGAGCTGGGGGGTGAAAACTTTTGAACAGAATGGAGATGTGTGCATTTTCCTTATTTTGCCTAAGTATCATATTATTTTTCATTTAGTCCTGCCCTTCAGAGGCTACAGAAGATACTTACAGGTTTTCCAGAAGACAAAATAAGTTAAATTTACCCTGATCTTCAGATTCAAAAAGTTTCACCCCCAGCTCTTAATGGATTGAGTTTCCCTCTAGAGCATCAGTGATCGTTTGAACCTTCTGTATTAGTTGCATATGAGTCCCTCAGTTGTCCTCAGTGTGAAAAGATGGATCTCAAAATCATACAGTCATTGCTGAAAAGGGTTTAAATACACAAAAGAATTTGTGGGATCTGAAGGATTTTTCTGAAGAACAGCAGGCAGTTTAACTGTTCAGGACAAACAAGGGACTCATGAACAACTATCACTAAACAAAAAAACACAGCTGTGGATCATTCAGGTAACAACACAGTATTAAGACTCAAGTGTATGTATACTTTTAAACCGGGTCATTTTTATAAATTCAGCTATTATTTTCTCTTGTGGGCTATATGTAAACATCTTTTATGTGAAATGTCTCATTCAGGTCAGTACTAAATAAACAATGACATGCATTTTGTATGATCTCTCTTAAAATAATTAACATTCATGATGATTCTGAAACGGGGATGTAAACGTTTGACCTCAATTGTTTATCAAAAGTAATAGAAACTAGAAGCTAGAGTTCAAGTTGTATTTAATGTAAAATGTTTTTTTATCTTTTATTCTAATGGAAGTCTTTCTTGTCCTTTCTGTTAACATCCTCGCATTTGCCAAGATGTATGAGACTTCTTATCGGTCATATCATTCAAAGAATCAAGTTAAAAAAAAAAAAAAAAAAAAACAGCCCAGAAACCGCAGCTGAAATGGTTTAGCTGAGCAAATGTTATGCATGCCACTTCTTCCATCAAGACTGCTTATTATTCCCCAGCTTTCTGGCTAAGTGGCTGCCATTCTAAAAGGCAGCTTACGCAGCCCTTAGCCCATCTTCAACTGTAATGTATTACTGTAGAAGGTATCAGCCAATGAGAGGAGTGCCCTCATGCGCCTTGTAGAAGGGTACGAATTTGAGTTGAAAATTGTGGCCTGTCAGTAGAACAGGCATTGGCAGGCTGTCGAGTCATTGCGTTTTTGATTTGAAGCATTTGTGCCTTCGCTGCTATAGTGGCAGAAAAACACTGTGCTTTTCTTTTCATTTTCACCATACTGCAGCTTTTCTATCATCCTCTGAAAGACATTAACAATTTAGAGCCGAAAATTGTACTTAAATGCAAAAACAGATATCTGTGCTTCCAGTATTACCAGAAGCTCTTTACTATTTATGCCTTACATGAAATCTTCTGAAATGTGCTACATTTACATCTGGTGATATTATATATTGAGGGAGGAATCACATAGATTAATGCACTGGTTACCCCAGATCAAAAAGGGAATCTGGTAATGCAGAACGGATATGTGTGAAGGCATGACGACTTTTCAGTTTTACCAGCAAGGCCTAATTAATCATATGTGATGTATGCAAATATTGCAATTCCTCCTTAAAGGAACATGCCACTTTTTTGAAAATAGACTCATTTTCCAACTCCCCTAGAGTTAAACAGTTAAGTTTTACCGTTTTCAAATCCATTCAGCCGATCCCCGGGTCTGGCGGTAGCACTTTTAGCATAGCTTAGCATAGATCATTGAATCCGTTTCAATATTTTTCCTATTTAAAACTTGACTCTTCTGTAGTTACATCGTGTACTAAGACAGACGAAAAATGAAAAGTTGCGATTTTCTAGGTCAATATGGCTAGGAACTCCGCAACTCTGCCAGCTGCAACTCTGCATCTATACAAACTTAGTGCCGGTCACTTTCAGGCGCTGTGTAATATCATTGCGCCTCCTGCACCTGTGGTACGGCAGCAAAGTTCCTTGATTATTATGCCAAAATGAGAGTATAATTCCTAGTCATATCAGCCTAGAAAATCGCAACTTTTCATTTTCCGTCAGTCTTAGTACATGATGTAACTACAGAAGAGTCAAGTTTTAAATAGGAAAAATATCATCATTATATATGGTCATTTTTTAGCGAGATGCTAACGGTCTAATCAGATTCAATGATCTATGCTAAGCTATGCTAAAAGTGCTACCGCCAGACCCGGAGATCGGCTGAATGGATTCAAAAACGGTAAAACTCAACTGTTTAACTCTAGGGGAGTTGGACAATGAGCCTATTTTCAGAAAAAGTGGAGTGTTCCTTTAAAGTTAGGTTTCATTCATTTACAGTGACCATAAAGTTAAACAAAAATAACTCAGATACCGATTTTGCCTTAGATGAGATAAAACATTTATATATTATACACAGCATCATCTTTGATGTGTTAGTCCGTAGCAGTGTTATTTAGTTCAGAAGTTATTGCATAGGTGATTTTATAAATAGCAAAAATACTTTTTTTAAATGTACAGTATGAGAGACAGAGTGTTAAATATATATTTTTTATGCCCAGATATTTAAAAGTTAATATCAGTGACAAATGCTAATATTGTGGCTGACAGTTACCACAGTATTTCAGTCGGGAGCAAATGCAACATTAGTTATTAAATACAAACAAACAAACAAAAAAGATATTCTGAAGAATAAAAAGGTCAGACACTTTTCAAAATATCTACTTTATGTTCCAAAGAAGAAAAAGTCATACAGGTTTAGAAAACCATAAGGGTGAAAAAGCAAGGATTTTAGGTGAACTATTCCTTTAAATTAATTAAAAGATTTGACTTTTTAAAATACATAATGAACCTTATGTCACTAAAGTATCTGGTCTCATACTGCATCAACTGTCAATTAAAAGGTTTTAATTTTTTACTATATATGTTGAAATTATTAAATAGGTTCCGCTCAGGGTTTTGTTTTAAACACACATTACTTTAACACATTATTCCTTGCCATATATAAAACTAAAACACCTATTTTGTAATAATAATAAATATTAAAGCAATTATATTAAAACTGAGGCATGTTTTTACTTGAAATACAGTGAATTAATATACTTTTAAGGTTTTACAGTTGCCCCCAATGCATCTTATATTAAATTCAGTACTATGATCCGCATAAAAATTAATTAATTAATTAAAGTAATAAAACAATGACAAGTAGATTTGTGTAGTCTGTGTTAAAAAAAAAGAAAAAGAAAAAGAAAAAAAGTTGCACTCTGTCTCCCACTTGTGCAACTTAATTTAACAAAGAAACAATTTTTATTATTTTTATTTTTTATTGTAGTTGTATTCAAAATCCATTTGGCTCAAAAATCTGAATGGGCCAACTTTCATCAGGCATGACTTGTCTAATTTTGATGTCAAGCACTTTCTTTAACCTTTTCAACTAATTTTGTTTCCTGGCTGCACAGAGACGCTGTTCTGACTGCTTGTTTGGAGAGCAGCACTTATTTTCCTTATGAACTCGCCTCATGCTCCTTCGTAGCCTGGTGTGGAACGCTTTTATCAAAACCTTTTTGCCTTTGTAGCCCTGGCGACTTATATGAATTTGATGTGTATTTCATGGTAATGGGGATGTATTGTCTGGCAGCTGTTTGAGGTCTTGTAGACTCTGCGGCTTGCTGAAACATTCTGATTGGAAGTGTATGATCAAAGCGGGGAGCATCTCCTCCGAGGCCAGGGAAACATACGGCACAATCCTCGTTATTCTTTTCCCCTCTTTGTGTCTCTTGCACTGTAGAACTAACAAAACGACTGGAATCTACAAGAGCTCTTCCTTCCACCCTCTGTGATCAGTGGAAGAACTAACCTCCAAATAAACACTCAAATAAATGCCTTTAATGGCCTAAACACACACAGACTGATAGATGTGCACACATTAAATCTCTTTCATATTAGACGCAGTTGTCTCATGCTGACAAGCGTATATTTATGCATGCATGCCCAAGAAGCATCACGTACAAATGAAAACACCCACATGCGTACAGCAACACATATGTACAGTAATTCTATATCATTAATATTGAGTTCACTTTAGAGGATGTGAGCCTCTGATTAACACACATACAAAATGTATCAGCTTTCATTTCATGTAAATGAAAGTGCTTATTTTGGCTTGAAGTCAATATATCATATATATATATCATATTTTTGTATTTGGTTGTATTACAAGTATTTTGCGAGTATTTGCAGGCCCTTTTTGTATTGAATTGTGTTGTGAGTATTTGCAGCGCGTTTCAGTTTTTGCAGCAAATTTCTGTATTTGGTTTTGTATAAGTATTTTGTGAGTATTTGCAATGTGTTTCTGTATTTTATTATGTTTCGAGTATTTGCAGTCCGTTTCTCTATTTGATTTTGTTGTAAGTATTTGCACCACATTTCTGTTTTTGCAGTGCATTTTTGGATTTGGTTGTATTACAAGTATTTTGCGACTATTTGCAGTGTGTTTTTGTATTTGATTGTGTTGCAAGTATTTGCGGTGTGTTTCTGTATTTGGTTGTGTTTCTAATATTTTGCTAGTATTTGCAGCATATTTCTGTATTTGATTGCATTTTGAGTATTTGCAGTGCGTTTCTGTTTTTGCAGCAAGTTTCTGTATTGGTTGTATTGCGAGTATTTTGCAAATATTTGCAGTGCGTTTATGTATTTTATTGTGTTACAAGGATTTTGCTAGTATTTGCAGTGTGTTTATGTATTTAGTTGTGTTGCAAGTATTTGCAGCCTGTTTCTGTATTGGATTGTTTTATAAGTATTTGCAACACGTTTCGGATTTTGCAGTGAGTTTCTGCATTTGATTCTGGTGCAAGTATTTTGCGAGTATTTGCATTGTTTTTCTGTATTTGGTTGTGTTGCGAGCATTTGCAGCATGTTTCTGTATTTGGTTGTATTACAAGTATTTTGTGAGTATTTGAAGCCCATTTTTATATTTGGTTGTGTTGCGAGTAGCTTGTGAGTATTTGCAGCCCGTAGCTTGTGAGTATTTGCAGCCCGTTTCTCTATGTGATTGTGTTGTAAGTATTTGCACCGCATTTCTGTTTTTGCAGTGCGTTTATGTATTTGGTTGTATTACAAGTATTTTGCGACTATTTGCAGTGCGTTTTTGTATTTGATTGTGTTGCAAGTATTTGCGGTGTGTTTCTGTATTTGGTTGTGTTTCTAATATTTTGCTAGTATTTGCAGCATATTTCTGTATTTGATTGCATTTTGAGTATTTGCAGCGTGTTTCTATTTTTGCAGCAAGTTTCTATATTTGGTTGTATTGTGAGTATTTTGCAAATATTTGCAGTGCGTTTATGTATTTTATTGTGTTACAAGGATTTTGCTAGTATTTGCAGCCTGTTTCTGTATTTGATTATGTTATGAGTATTTGCACTGCATTTCTGATTTGCAGTGCATTTTTGTATTTGGTTGTGTTGCAAGTATTTTGCGACTATTTGCAGTGCATTTTTGTATTTGATTGTGTTGCAAGTATTTGCGGTGTGTTTCTTTATTTGGTTGTGTTTTCAGTATTTGCAGCAAGTTTCTGTTTTGCATGTATTTATGTATTTTATTGTGTTACAAGAATTTTGCTAGTATTTGCACTGCATTTCTGTTTTTGCAGTACATTTTTGTATTTGGTTGTATTACAAGTATTTTGCGAGTATTTGCATTGTGTTTCTTTATTTGATTGTGTGGTGAGTATTTGCAGTGCATTTGTGTATTTGGTTGTGTTGCAAGTATTTTGCGATGATTTGCAGTGTGTTTTTGTATTTGATTGTGTTGCAAGTATTTGCAGTGTGTTTCTGTATTTGGTTGTGTTTTGAGTATTTGCAGCACGTTTCTGTTTTGCGTGCATTTATGTATTTTATTGTGTTACAAGGATTTTGCTAGTATTTGCAGTGCGTTTCTGTATGTGGTTGTGTTGCAAGTATTTGCAGCCTGTTTCTGTGTTTGATTATGTTATGAGTATTTGCACTGCATTTCTGTTTTTGCAGTACATTTTTGTATTTGGTTGTATTACAAGTATTTTGCGAGTATTTGCATTGTGTTTCTTTATTTGATTGTGTTGTGAGTATTTGCAGTGCATTTGTGTATTTGGTTGTGTTGCAAGTATTTTGCGACGATTTGCAGTGCGTTTCTGTATTTGGTTGTGTTGCAAGTATTTGTAGCCTGTTTCTGTATTTGATTATGTTGTGAGTATTTGCACTGCATTTCTGTTTTTGCAGTGCATTTTTGTATTTGGTTGTATTACAAGTATTTTGTGAGTATTTGCAGCCCATTTTTGTATTTGGTTGTATTACAAGTATTTTGCGAGTATTTGCATTGTTTCTTTATTTGATTGTGTTGTGAGTTTTTGCATTGCATTTGTGTATTTGGTTGTGTTGCAAGTATTTTGCGAGTATTTGCATTGTGTTTCTGTATTTGGTTGTGTTGCAAGTATTTGCAGCACGTGTGTTGTAAAACTGATAAAGATATTCTCTTTTTTCTTCCATTAGCAGCATGTTGAGCTCTCTTGGCCACTGTATACAAATGCTGTAAAAACAGTTAAAAAAAATTAATTTTCTTTAAAATGTAATATATCTCTGTAATGGCACATTTTTTCAGCATCACCACCAAGTCTTCAGTGTCAATTAATCCTTCAGAAATCATTTCAATATGCTGATCTGCTGTTCAAGAAACAATTCTTATTAAGTGCTTTTAATAAATAGAAAATTATTTGATTTCAAGATTTCAAGAGTCATGTTCAATAGGTTGGTAAAACATAAATCTGTAAATTGTCACTCATGATTCACCAAGCAAAGTATGTTTATTGATAAAAAGAAAGGTTTGTCTGTATGTTTTCAGTATATGTGTGCATAATGTGTTTGTGTGTGTGCGACAGTGCTATCCAGACTGTGTCCACTCTCCATTTGTTTGCCCAGCATCCACAGGTGGTACTAATGACCTTTCATCTGTTTCCCTTTTCGTTTCTCTATTTTCCACTCCCACTCTTCATAATACCATTAACCTGTCCGTCCTCAAAAGGATCACTGTAATTTACTTTCTATTATTAAATTCTACTAATGGTAAGCAAAGCGAATAAGCGCCGATTTTAATGAGGAAGCTGTTGTGAATGTGTCCGTTAATATATAAATATATATCTTGTGCATTTTTCTTCCCTTCTCAAGGCTGATCCGTATTAAAGAAGGGTCTTTCAGAGTAGATAATTGTGTTCATGGAGGAGGAAAATGTGAAGTATGAAGCTTTGAAAACATTTAACATCAGCGGCACAAAAGCAAAGTGACAAAGTTCTGCCAAACGAAGTATCTGCAAACCCAGCTGAAGGCCAAATATCACATTTAGCCACGTGTGAAGTTAAAAAAAAAAAATTTAATAGCCTTGAAATACTCAAAAGTATCTTTCAGGTGAATAAAATCCATTCCAGGTAGATAAGCCACAGATAAATGTGTTTTAATGAAGAAAGTTAAGTAAGCCGAGTTTTAATGTGCTTTAATCACTAAATGTAAAATAGAAAACTAATGATAGATAGTAAAAACAAAACAAAATTGGTTTGTAAATCTGTTTGTTAATACATATGGTGTCCTTCTTTAAACAAGCCTTTCTATTGAGGTTCATCTTATACAAAGAAGAAGAAATATTTTCTGCTGTTTCTCCAGTGACACTAATAAAAACCACACACTTCTATCCACGTACTTGCCAAGAAAGGGAGAAACTTTGGGATTATTTATTTGTTTTCCAAAGGAAACCAGCAATCACCAGTGTGAGGCCTGAGTCATGCTGCCTGTTTATTTGTAATGAGATCCTTTCTCAACACTGTATTATATTTCATCTCTCTCTGCGCACAGCTAATCTGAGGAGTTGCCTCATCGGAGAACATCACTAACCATATGCAACATGCATAGCTGATGGTGCCTTTAGAGTGGTTCAGAGACAAAAACAATCCTTAATAATCCTTAAATTCAGCCTGTCTATCTTCTAAATGCATGTTATTAATCTTATAGTAAATACCTAATCTGTATATATGCTTCATTTTTTAAAACTCTTTTGACCTTAATGTTTAAAACTTCTCTGGTAATGTATGCAGGTTTCTCCAATCATTTAGTCTATATAAACTCACTCCTGCAAGCTCATGTCACTCCTGAAAGCAACTGATGAACAGAACCTGCTCTACGTTTTTTATTTTCCGAATAAACCATATGTCAAAATACTAAAGAAATGATCTATAGCTACTGCCTTTTTTGTAGCGACTTTAATACTGCTCCTCCTTAAAATCTGTTGTTCTTTTACAGATCTGGTTTGTGTAACTTTGGAAGGAACGGCAAAGAAAGAGTGTTATCTACTTACGCTGAGATTCAAATCTCTGAAGCGCAGCTGTTTTCCCCCGCCGTTTCGGAAAACATCTTGATCCGTTTTAGTCTTCTGGTATCCGTGGATGTTTCTTGCTCACTTCTATTGTGTTTTTGTGAGGGAGAGAGACGCAAATAAGTGATTCTGGTGCTGGCTCTTACAATACAGTAAGCTCATTGTATTAAAACACACTGTCATAGACATCTCTGCCATGTAGGGTTCCTTTCAGGTAATTGCTCCCCTATTAGTTTCTGCCCAGTGCATCTGACAGATATGAATTGGATCTTGCCATGCAACCCGCTGATTAATGACATTTAAAATGGGGTCTTAATTGTTGGGGAAAAGTGTGAGGTGAAGGAGAGGAGTGATGTTCCTATCCGCACACCTGTGATTAGAGAGCGTGAGGTGCGTTTGTGTCTGCCCTCCTCCACACATATAGGACGGAGGACCCGGGGGGGGAGGCGCGGAGCTCCACCCGGCCTCGGTTGGGCTGAGAGGACGAAGGAGCGGAATTAATACCGTGTGTGATTTAGTGCGCACATCTGCGGTGCTCTGCGAAAGAGGAATTCTATTAGCGCGTGCACGCGGCCATAATTAACCTGATGCTACGCACAGCTGGCCACCTCTGCTCCGAGAGTGGGTGGCTCGGCGGCAACGCTAAATCAATCTGCGCTAATTGCGGTGCCCTTCTGCGCTCCAACGCGACGGCCTGAGCCACTAGCTTCCGCGGTCAGTGGGCCGTATTTGCCCTCCTCACATCGTCTGAATTAAAGTGGAACACCAGAACTTGAGATGATTGACACGTTGCCATCTGAAATCAGTTTCCTGGAAGGCCTTTGTCTTTTAGTTTAATGATTAATTGCGCTTGTTGAGTCTTCAAAATGACTGGTTGGTTTGGTTTTATTTCGGTAGTCCATTTTAAACATTCTACTAACTATGAGTAATTTTGACTGCAATTCTGTGCTATAATATGTCAGCTAACTCTCATTAGAGTGTAGGTAGACTGTTAGGTTAAAGCAAAGTCCCTTTATGGCAAGTCATTTCACTCGGGGGCCATCTTTGAAACGCCTCTCGGGCATGCAAGTGTAGCTCCTATCTCTTTGAAAGGGGAAACATAAAACTCTCCAAAATGGTTCACCAAGCTTACGATTAAATTTCATATTTGAAATCACCAAAACTGCCTCATAATTGTTGTTTCTTATGCTCCAATATCACTTATTTTTCAGGCTATAGCAGCCTATGTGCAGTCATGAGCAAACGCTACCTGTTTCTATAGGAACTGGAGCTTCTAACAGTAGCTGCAGTGATGCGATGACTTTACTAATCAACAATTGGCTCTTTCATTTAGAGGCGGGGCTTATTCGCCATACTGGGCGTTGCACTTTCTCCCATTCATAAGTATAAGGAGTGCACAGTCTTCCCATATATAAAGTCTTTGGTTAAAGTTAGAGTTAGTAAAATAAGCTGACATTAGGGATGTGCACTATTACTAATTCCACTGATGTTAAAATAAAGCAATAAGCGCCAATAAGCCGTGGTTTACAGTGAATTTATAACAGCTAAGGAGCGTTGTTAGGCATGACGTGAAGCAGGGCTTATTGCTTTTATAAAACAGTTATTCCACATACATAGTAAGGTTTTACAAAATAAAACAGCAAATAAGGTGTAATGATATTAATAAAAACTTTATTCTTCCGCCAAACAATGTAGTTCCTCAGAAACAGTTGTGGTTGCAGCAAAGTGGTTGATACAAATTATAAAGGTAGGCTAATGATAGACAGACAGGTGCAGGTGATTAACTAATAATGACAATAACAAAGACAGGAACAGGAACACCATATATGGGCACATGGGGGAAAAACCAATACAAATAGTCCAGCGGTGTGACAGACAGAGGGTTCAGGGTAAACTGATAGTTCGGACGATGGTTTACATGTCTGCATGTATATCCTCATCAAAGTTTATCAGGTCCTTTTGTCCCAAGGGTCAGAAATATCTTATTGTGTTCCGAAGATGAACAAAGATCTTACAGATTTGGAACGACACAAGGGTAAGTCATTACTGACAGAATTTTTATTTTTGGTTGAACTATCCCTTTAAGCAGATAGTCCAAAGCCCAAGTCAGAATCCCGCATTGTTGACCCAACAGTTAACATTCAGTGAAAAACGTAACCTACCAGCGCCTGAACCTGATTTCCTCAAATGTACTACCTGTGATTTCTTCCATCAACAACACTTATGTTTCAAAATGAAACACAACAGGAAGTATGAAAATGTGAACAGATGATCATGCCATACCTCGCTGTGTGAATCATCAGCGAAAATTGATGGAACCTATTGATGGAACCTCTCTGCAGTTTGATAAACATCACATAGCTGACCGTGATTCATTCATTTGGCGCATCCTCTTACGTCAGAGCGCAATCAAAGGAAGTGCTCCTTGAGACATTATAGCGCTCGTAAAACCTCTCATCTCATTAGCCCGGCTCGCTATAACGGCATGGAATATTCATATGTGATTTTACAGAGCACACGTGGATGGAAAGCGAACGACGTGACGCGAGACGTACCTCTATCAATCACTCATCTTCCTAACGTGGCAACATCGGCCCTGACCTTCCTGTGAGAGTTTCTGAGTCTTTCAACATTATTACCGAAAGGGCCTCGTTAGCCATTATCCCGAGGGGGAAGGAAGGTATGGGGAGAAATGAAGACATTTGGTCGAGGTCGACCCCATCCTCACACGCTTGTGATGAAGCTATGGATTAAACAGCTGGAGGGGGATCCCAGGGGGCCACTGAGAGAGACATTCTCCACTACAGCAGTAAAAATCCATCACACATATTTCAATTGCCCTGGCAGCATTAATAGACACTGCTGTTCTTTAATATTTGATGAACTGGCTGGTTGGACCATCTAACAGCGAGAAGAAAAGGGTAATCAAGAAAAAGGTAATAGAGAAGTGAGAGTGGTCTTGTCATCCATTTTTAATCCTGACAGGGAGAGGGGTAAATAACTCAAAGCTACATGTACAGATACATGCACAGACGCTTGTATGTATGCATGTGCGTACTGTATATATGTATACATAGTGGAGAAATACACACGTTTGCGTGTTGCGCAGTTATCACAGGGAATAAAAATGTCTGGACTACGATTTGAGACCGTTTCTATTTTTCCAGAGTCTAATAATTTCCATGTTTCTGTCATTACATTTAGCCTGCCAAGGTTTTTTTTTCTTACATGTAACTGCTGCAATTAGGGAAAGAGCAAACAAGGTGCTGGCGAGGACCCGTGTCTACATATGGAACCCATTCTATCCCTGTACAGCCGTGCCTGTACGCTTCACAAACGCTTACGTCCATTTGCTGAAATTTGTCAAAACTAATATGGAATCCGATTGATTAAAACGTTAACACATGTTCAAAAGATCCAAGGCGGCTCATTCACGCGCAAACGGTGGCTAGTAATTGTAGACGGGACAGCAGAGCGCACTTTGGAGTTGTTCGTTCTTGACATTGAAGGATGAAAGCCGTGTGACATTTTGAACCACACAAGTATCATCAAGAGTTATAAATGGAAGAAAGAAGCAGCTTTTACTGTTTATCTGTTAGCTTTGAGGCTATTTATATGCTAGCATACTCCTTAAAGTTGTGTGTACACATAAAATTTACATGATCTTGAAAATTGTTGAAGAATTGTCCAATAATGCTGCTTATGGCTAGCACTAGTGAATACCAATCATCTTGGTTCACATCTTTGGCACAAACAAAAGCCTGTTAGCTGTTTAAAAAAAGGCACAAGCCATGTCTCAATAGGAAATATATCAACAACAGGAATAAAAAATGGTTTTCATCTTGGGATCTTTACGAGAAGAAAGAGATTTTGCACATGCTAACTGTGCTTCAGTTTTACATTAGTCATAATTTAACCATGTTAGCCATAAAACACAAGTCTCTCGAGTGCCTATTGTGTCTCCAGTCGATCAGTGGACCCAGAGCCATCCAGTTTCATAACAATTGAAACTGAATTCTGAAAGGGCTCTTTTTACTTCGCCTGTAATGTTCCTTGAAGACCATTACACCATGTGTGCTGATGGACACAGTTGTTATTGCATCAGTCTGAGTATCGGCGTGTCACTGGAGGCCTGAAGTCTCGCTCACTCTCCCACTGCGCATATCCATGATTCAGCTCAGCCTCCGGGAGAGCTCCACAGAATCGGCCTTTCAGGGAGTGTTTATGTAAACCAGGGCAAATTATTCCACCAATTACAGGGTCGCCAGGGTCAGCGCAGCTTGGAAGGGAGCACGGAATCCAGGCTGGGCCGCGCATAGAGGAGTTCAAAACATCTGCTGTGAGGGTAAGGAGTGGAATAGGAGCTGGACGCTTTCCCTGGCTAAACAGCCAACCCGCATGAAGATGCTTTACTTCTTAACTGATAAATCATAGAGGACGACGATTTGCCAGAGTAATGACAAAACGGACTGATTTTGATTCCAGGTGAGATGGGGAGAGGACACAAAGAATGAAAAAGACAAGGAGAGCGAAGGAAATGGGGGACGTGTTGGAACAGGGAAAGAAATACTAAAGGGGAATTCTGTTTGCGTTGTTTTAGCAGTTGGTTTACTAAATCAAATTGTGCAAAACAGGTGCAAACATGCCCCAAAAATGCAATTTGCACCGCACAATTCCCAGTCTTGCAGTTCATTTCTGAATCCTAAAATTGCCAAATGCATGCTTGTCTACACTGAACATGAATATAACAGATAAATGATTGATATGATCTGCAGAAAATAAGGAATTCTGTTTACAGCCTGCTTTCTATGGGCAATAATGGCGCAGCATTAATTGCAGCAGGCAAATAGTGCCTAATTTACATAGAAATGAGACATGTTTGTGCTGAAAAGAAGTGACTTTTTAATTGTAATATGGACTGGTTAAATCAGTGTTATTGTTAGTGTATTGTTAGTTTAGATTTTTTTCTCAGAACTGTGATATATAAACTCACAGTTACGAGTTATAAAGTCCTGTTCTAAGGGGGGAAAAAAGATATTTCCTTAAAATTACAAGTTTATATCTCACAATTCTGACTTAACTCGCAATTCTGATTTTTTTTCCTCAGAATTCCGTGATATAAGCTTGCAATTGCGAGTTATAAAGTCAGAATTGCAGGATATAAACTCTCAATTGAGGCAAAAAAAGATACTTCATATCTCACAATTCTGATATTTTTTTCTTAGAATTGTGATGTAAACTCAAACTTGTGAGTAACAAAGTCAGAATTACAGGATATAAACTCGATTACAAGAATAAAATTCAGAATTGAAAGGTTATATCTTATAATTATGATATATAAACTCACAATTGCTAGTTAGAAAGTCCTGTTCTGAGGGGGAAAAAAAAGATATTTTCTAAGAATTGCAAGTTTATATCTCACATTTAGATTTTTTTTCTTAGAATCAACTCAAAATTGCGAGAAATAAAGTCAGAATTGTAAGATATAAACTCTATATAGAGATATATGACTTTATAACTCTCAGTTGAGAGTTTATATCTCACAATTCTGAGGAAAAATGTCAGAATTGCAAGTTTGTATCACGCAATTCTGAGAAAAAAAAGTCAGAATTGCAAGATGTAAATTCACAATTGCGAGGAAATGAGTCCGAATGGCGAGATAAAAAGTTGCACGCAACTTTAAGAAAAAAAGTACAAATTGTGTGTTTTTATCTCACAATTCTGATTTTTTTTCTCCTTAGAACTGTGATGTGAGCTCACAATTGTGAGTTACAAAGTCAGAATTATGGGATATAAACTCTGAATTGTACATTGCAATTCTGACTTTTTTTCTCAGAATTGTGTGTTTATATTTATTTTCTCAGATTTGTGTTTTATAAACTCACAATTGCTAGTTAGAAAGTCCTGTTCTGAGGGAAAAAAAGATGTTTTCTAAGAATTGCAAGTTTATATCTAACCATTTTAAGTTTTTGTTCTTGGAATTGTGATATAAACTTAAAATTGCAAGAAATAAAGTCAGAATTGCAAGATATAAACTCTATATAGAGATACATGACTTTATAACTCCCAGTTGTGAGTTTATAGCTCACAATTTTGAGGGAAAAATCAGAATTGCGAGTTTGTGTCACACAATTCTGATAAAAAAAAAAAAAGAACTGCGAGATGTAAACTTGCAATTGCGAGGGAAAAAGTCAGAATTTCTTTATTTCTTATTCAGTGGCAGAAAAGGGCTTCCATAGTGCTGAGAAAGATAACATTTTTAAACATGGCGGTTAGCCTTTCCTAAAAAAAAAAAAATAAATAAAAAAAAGGGTTAAACATATGTGGTTTCTTTGTGAAGACTGTGTGTGAAAGTGACACAACTGAATTCGCCCCTCTGTTCAAGTGTAATGATTGGTTTCTCGCTGCTTCAGTGCTTATATCCGTCTCTCTCTTTTACTCTTTTCTCTTTGGCTCCTCTCAGCAGCGCAAGGGGAAAATGTGAGAACCAGATGTGAAGCCTTGACTGCAGATGTGCTCGCTTAGAGGCCAAGAAAAAGCTAATCTCAGGACCTCGGAAGCACACACTCACAAAACCCTCACGAACACAGACACCGAGGCAAGGAGCATCTCTGAGGCAATACTTCATTTTGAATAATTCATTTAGGAAATGATAATAGCACTGCACTGCTGTCTAATAAAGAGCGTCAGTCTCTCTTTAAAACCAGATCCTGCTCGCCACATTTTAGCCGCTTCCAGGAATCACAGGAATGAGAGATACTGTGTGCTCCTTTATTTACTTAGCAGATGATAACCTCTTACCACACACTCTCTCAACAGAGTTAAAAACATGCTCTCCTCTCTCCCGCAAACAGCCTAATGGGTTTAAATGCTCTCAAATATTAATGTCTGTCCTTCAGACACTACAAGCCAAGCCCATTATTATAACAAGCAGTGGCCTGGCGGACTGGGACGATGCAGACAGAGAACTCAATATTAATGAAATGAGTGCGAACGGTAAAGTTATAATGGGTGTAGAGCCCTGGCGCTTTCATGATTGTAGCCTTACTCTTAGAAAAAAAAGGTATTAAGCTGTCGCTGGAGCAGTAAAAGGGACATCTTTATACCTTTTTTACTCCTTAATTATACATATTAGTACTTTAAAAGTGCATATTGGTACCTTTAGAAATGGTTAGATTATGACCTCTGTTTAAATGTTCATTATAGTTCCCTAAAATAAAAAAGGGGCTATTTTGAAGTTAAATATCTTAGTAATTAATTTCACTTAATTTTATTTTAAATAAGCTTTTGAATTTGCTTTGTTTAAGCACTTGGATATGTCATGTAAAAGATGCCAAGTGATAAAATATAGTACAGGGTTTCAGAAGAAAAATCAGATTTTTTAGCTATATATTATAGACAAATAAACCCTTTTGAAAATTCAGGATTGCTCATAAACCCTAATATATAAACCAGTCAGCCCTGTTAGCTCAAAGGTAAGGTCGAAAAGCTAAAAGGTACACCTTATACTTTATTTACTCCTTAATGATACATATTAGCACCTTAAAGTTACTCATTAGTACTTTAAAAGTCCATATTACTACCTAAAGTGTACATATTAATAGCATGACAAAGGGTTAGATTATAACATTTGTTTAAATATCCATTATAGTTCCCTAAAAATAAAATAATAATTTAAAAAAGTGCTATTTTGTGGTTTAATATTTTAGTAATGAAACTAGTAATGAATATTTTATTTTATATTTTTTTATTTTATTTATTTATTTATTTTTTTATTATTCATTCCCAAAGACATTTGGCTTTGATATGCCATGTAAAAGATGCCAAGCGATAAAATGTAGTGCAGGGTTTCAGAAGAAAAATCAGATTTTCAACCTTTCGTTATCAAAAAATAAACCCATATTACATATTAATAGATTGACAAAGGGTTAAATTATGACTTTTGTTTAAATATCCATTATAGTTCCCTAAAAATAAAATAATAAATTTAAAAAGTGCTGTTTTTTTATTTTATTTTATTTTATTTTATTTATTGTTTAAGTTGTTCTCAAATTATGACTTTTGTTTAAATATCCATTATAGTTTCCTAAAAATAAAATAATACATTTAAAAAGTGCTTTTTTATTTTATTGTATTTATTTTATTTTGTTTTATTTTATTTTGTTTTGTTTTGTAAGTTGTTCTCAAAGACATTTGTGGATTTTTATGACAATGGCGATGTTTAGGGGCTTTGATATGCCATGTAAAAGCGATAAAATATAGTGCAGGGTTTCAAAAGAAAAATCAGATTTTCAGCCTTGCATTATCGAAAAAAAACCTTCTGTAAATTCAAGATTGCTCACTACTCACTAAACCTAATATATGAACCAGTCAGCCCTGTTAGTACAATTTATATTGGAAAGAATATTTAAAGCAGGGGGATGTTTTGATTTATTTATCCACCATAAACAACCTAGAAATCTCTAGAAAACGCTCAGAGAGAGACAGAGAGAAATGAGCCTTCCACCCAATTCTTCTCCCTCATTACTGTTCTATTCATCCTCTCACTGCCAATGAGTATTGATTGGGCCACATTTGCCATGGAGTGTGCACCTTATGCTGACAGACTGCCTGGTGTGTGTGTATGTATATCAGTGTGTGTTGGTGCGTGAATGTTTGTGTGTGTCAGATTTGTGGCAGCTGTCAGCTGGTGTCTCCCCAGGATGAGCTCAACACAGCACAACCCATCTCCAGGACCCATTGACCCCTGCGTTCTCACCAGGGACCAATAACACGTCCCTTGATTTAGTGCAGGGAGGTTACATGGTACTTATGTTTAATAAGCAGCACACAGAGCTGGGCCTCCCCAGCAGGACTTTGGGGGTAATCACCTCATATCCATCTTAGGCTGGTTTGGGAAGGGAGGCGACAGCCAATGAGAGCTCCTGTGGTGGAGGAAACAAGCTCTTTAGGTTATTGGATATTTTATGATTTTGGTCGAGGAAAGTAATTTATGGTCAATTATGGAAATGTGATTAATCAGATTTCGCCATCCACTTCCAAGTCTCCTGGAAATAAGTGAGCACGTCATTTGAAAATTGTGTTTGGCTTTTATGCAATTGTTTTATGGTTCTGGAAATTGTTGGATGCTTACGGATACTAGGATTCATGGAAAGAAACCTATGACTCCGAATTCTTACAACAAAAACTGTCAAGCACAATCAATACATTACGATTTCACATCAACTCTGCACTTGTTATCCTCAGTATGACCCCACTCTTTGCACGCCACTCCTTGTCAGCCAGAAACAAAATGCTTTTATTTATGTATGTCTGTGTGTGTGTGTGCTATATATGTATACATGTGTGTGCAGAGCAGGTGGGCTGGCTGAAGCAGCGTGTTGAGATACGGACACCTCATACTGTCTGCGTTGTCCAAGTGTAACACTGTAGTTTTCCTACAGAACTATCCTGGCTGAGATATACATATTTGGCATGATCTGTTACATTATCTCATGTTTCCTCCATTTAATGAGCACACTATAAACCTCATCAGACTACTCAATCTCAAAATAAATAGAATACAGATGGGGACAATCGGAAAGAAAGAGGTCTAGTTTTGTATAGTATAGGAATGATATCATTGCCTGGTTAACTAAGATATTCATTCTGCCTAGTGGCATTTTGGGAAATGAAGTGTTACAGTAATTTTAATTCTACTTAAAGGCTTAGTTCACCTAAAAATGAAAATTCTGTCATTAATTACTCACCCTCATGTCGTTCCAAACCCGTAAGACCTTCGTTCATCCTCAGAACACAAATTAAGATATTTAACGAAATCCAAGAGCTTTCTGACCTTGCATAGACAGCAATGCAACTGACGTTGTTAAATGTGACATCAGTGGTTCAACCGTAATGTTATGAAGCTATAATACCTTTTATGCGTAAATAAGAAACAAAAATAACTACTTTATTCAACAATTTCTTCTCTTCCATGCTTTTGACGTGCGTGCACGAGAGAACCTAGACGTGTGTGGTACTGCTGATGCAGGAGCCAGCGTTTTATTGCAAAATATTTAATTTTATAGCATTCTCAAATCACTTCCGAACAGTGCACAACTCACTGTTGGCAGTCAATTAATTCACTCTTGACACAGGTTTGCTAGTTTAAACAATATTAGGGGAAAGAGAGAGAACATAACTTCTAGTGTTTCGTCCATGTGCTTCTAGAGGAAATATCATCATGCTGTGCGAATTATGCGAGAATGGGACAAACCATTTCTTTTTGAGGGGGGGTTTTCTAGTGGGTAACTTAGTTGACAATGGTTTTCAGACCAGAGGTCGCGTTAACCGAAAATTGTCCATCATTGATGGATTTTTTTTATTAGTGATGGAAAAATCTGAAGGCCGTCCAGCAATTTGACAGATTACACTGATTTGTTGTAACTTGTAACTGTAATTCCCACCCCTGTCCAGTTAGTGACGAGTGCGCTCCATTGAGGCAGCAGAGCACAGGATCCAGAACAAAAACGAAACTCGCAAATCTTTTGCTATGCGTTTGATTATACACAGGCGAGTTAACAGAAGCTATGACGATCTATAACGCCACATTAAAGAACACCAAAATGATATTTATTGCTTGAATAATGAAATGGACAGAATTTGAAATGCTTTATACCAAAAGTAACACAAAGTTAAAAATAAGGTGTCTTAAAAATAAAGGTGCTTCACGAGGCTATTGAAGAACCTTTTTTGTCTAAATGGTTCCATAAAGAATCTTTAACATCTAAAGAACCTTTCTGTTTCACAAAAGATTCTTTGTGGAGAAGGAAGGTTCTTCAGATTATAAAAAGGTAAGAAAGAGATAGTTCTTTGAAGAACTTTTGTTTGTATGGGGCACTATGTCCTGTTCATTCATTAACTGAAAACAAACAGCACAGACCAAAAGATCAGTTGGGATTTATGAAGCGATATTGGTTCATAAAAATGAGAATATATTAAAATCGCTGTCGCTGCGAGGTGTTGAACATGAAAAGTTATACGCAGTCTCATCTGTTCTCTTTAAAATAAATGTACAAGCCTATTGTCCTGTAGGTTCATAATTCAAAATGAAAAGGGGAACAAAAATAAAAGCAATTAAATATGTAATTATAATTAAAATATGAAAATTAATATGAAGGGTAGTAATAGATTAGGACGAAATTTTTATGACCCTGGCTGTCAACATTATTAAATGTTAAATGTTACAATGTTAAAGTCTAACGCAACCTCTGTTTCAGACACAAATAAAACAAGTTACATCACAATAAACACTTATTATTTTTGAAGCGCACACCCAAATGTCTTGATAACCGAATCTAACTGAAGGCAAAACTATGAAATTAATTTATATTTGAGGTCATTTTCAAGCTTAAATGCCGTGTAGAATGAGCAACTTTACAAAATCAGACAGCTGAATACCAGGGTTGTATGTGATATGAACATCATTTTTGAACAAAAGATGTGGCTTTTTCAACATATAGTAGTGTGATTGGAAAAAATATAATTGTGTACTAGAAAATTAAGCATTAGGGTTTATATTGATGAAAATATATTAAAAATATACTTCACGGACATGAGATGTACCCACAATTATAGAATGGCCCAAATAGTGAACATTTCCTTTTTTAAAGGGGTCATCGGATACCCATTTTCCACAAGTTGATATGATTCTTTAGTGTCTTAATGAAAAGTCTATAACATACTTTGTTCAAAATTTCTCAATGGTAGTGTAAAACAACACCCTTTTTACCATGCCAAAATCAGCTCTGCAGACATCAGTCCATTTTGTTGCATGTTGCTTTAAATGCTAATGAGCTCTGCTCACCCCGCCCCTCTCTTCTGTGGGGTGATGAGCTGTGCTCTGAGAGACTGTTTACTTTAGCCGTGAAACTTGCTAACTAGCAAGTTATTAGTAAAGGCAATTGCAGAGATTCATAAAAAAAAACCTTATACTCACTTCTGCTGGAGGTGAAGCTGTATCATGTATTCGTGTGAACATTTATTTAGATCGGGAGGCACAATCCCTTCACAAACAAAAGTAATTAACTGTGTCTTCAGCGGCTCAGATATTGGGGGTAAATGATGACTACTAAGTTCATTATTACATCCAACAACAAAACATCTCAGTGGCTTAGGAGCCTTTGTTGTCTACATCCCTGCTCCGGTGTTGAAACAGTGGTGGTCGGACTGTTACAGTTCACTCAGGGCGGGTCTAAGGTAAGACAGCCATGTCAATCAAATATCGTGGGAGCACCCTTACCAAAATAAGTATACTTCATAAGTTTGTTTCATTAAGTATACTTAAGTAAAGTTCAAGTATATTATTAAGTATACTTTATCTAGTAAGTATGCAAATGTCAGTGTACTAGTAGTATACTTGTAAGTGTACTATTCCAATACCCCTTGTGACTAAATTGGCACACTTTCTAATATATAAAAGTATACATTTAAGTATACTTTAAGTATAACAGTAGTAAACTCTGAGTACACAACTAGTTTATATCTATGTTTTTAGTTTGTACTGAAACTATACTAAAAGTGAACTAGGTATACTGATAGTTTACTAATTAAACACTTGTAGCATTTTAGTACACTTTGAAGTATAGTCTCAGTAAACTACTAGCTTAGTAGTTTTAAACTGCAAGTATACTCATAAGTTTTCTTTAAGTGAACTTTACATCATACTTTAAGTATACTACTATGCCCCTATTTAGGTATTAATTTGTACATGTTTTGTTATATGAATATCTGAAGATAAAAAACATCAAAAGAAAGAACAGGGCATCTGCTTGTAAACAAAAACGTTTTATTCTAAAACATTTCATGCATTCTTTTTTATAAGCCCTTGAATGTGGACAAGTTTCATAAATAATAAGAGTGATAATCAAAACAGATGGAGTTGATCAGCACTTCAAAGCTTGACAGTCATTATTACCTCTTCATGGGTCACACTTTATTCCACGTTACCCAGTTTTGATGCTGTTAGCGTTTTATGTCTGGTGCTTGTGTTAAAAACATATAGAAGCCTCTGTAGTTTTGGTTTCTTCTTCGCTTGTGTTTTGGAAATTCTGTACAGAAGATATGTAGCCTAATAGTGCCCCCTACGATATAAAAATGAAAACATGGATTCTTAGAGAACAAGAATAGCTCAAATATATTTAGAATTTTTAAAAGTATAAGTCAAGCATACTTAAATGTCATTTTAAGTATATTTCTGAGAAGTACCTAAAGCACATTTCTGAGAAGTACATAAAAAGTAGACTGAAAGTATACTTTCCTATTTTTGTAGTTTAAAAAAGAATACTAATAGCACACTTGAATAAACTTCTTTTTCTTAAGGGCAGCCTTTGTCAGTGTGACGTCATACAGACAAGAAGCTGAGAATGGCCTGATCTGAAAAAGGGAATATTATTTTTAGGGATTAAATAAAAATCACCGAGTGGATTTTTATCATCATAGAGTGGTTGTGTACACACACTGACAACACACATTTATGTTCAAACAACATGTAAAAGTGAATTTTGTATTATCATGGCTGCCCTTCTCTCTAAATATCAACGTTGACTGTTAAAAAAAAAAACATACTGTCCAACCGTTAGCTTAGTGTCTATTAAGTCCTTCCACATAATTGCATGGAAAGCAAATCATCTGCACTGGTTTTCTCAGGTTTGTCAATGCTAAGCATTGTGCTTTTTAGATATTAATTTAAATACAAGACTAAATCTGGCTTATGAGATGCTGGCTGACACGTGTGTAAACACATGGCTGAGACAAGACAAAAGGCATATGCAGCCTTATTAAATGCCTCTTCTAATCCTGACAGGGTGCTAATGTTAAGAAACACCTGCTATCTGCTAAAACACATTACCAAACTCCAATATACATCATGAAGTATCCGATTAAAAGCCAGTAATAGCATTAATGAGCAAGATTTAATTCTGCTACAAAAGAATTTCTTTAAAAAAAATGAAGAAAGCTGCCATCTCTCTCAACTGCCAAATACTGCTACAACCTGAATGGATGACCGAACTGTTTTGTAAATTATCGCAACCAGGTAATATGCAATTACAGTACGTGATGAAAGCATAGCTAGCTAGCAAACTGTAGGCTGTAGTAACTAACGGTAATGCCAGTAACTTATGACTGAGCGGGCGAATCACTGATGTTCTGATCCTGACAGGGTGCTAATGTTAAGAAACACCTGCTATCTGCTAAAACACATTACCAAACTCCAACATACATCATGAAGACTCAGATTATCAGATGCAAAACCCTGTAGTAGCAATAATGAGCAAGATTTAATTGTGCTACAAAAGCATTTCTTTGAAGAAACATCTTATGACACTAATCATTTTAGCGTGGTCTCAAAACCTTTGGTTTTGGCTCAGAGGTTTTTTTACAATCATATAAGACGTAGGCAAGTTTGTTTCTTTATCAGAACAGATTTGGAAAAATGTAGCAATACATTACTTGCTCACCAATGGATGCTCTGCAGTAAATGGGTGCCGTCAGAATGAGAGTCCAAACAGCTGATAAAAAGATCACAATAATCCACAAGTAATCCACACGACTCCACTCCATAAATTAATGTCTTGTGAAGAAAAAAGATGTATGTAAGAACAAAAATCCACCATTGAGACTACTATTCCACCATTTTTAACTTTAAATCATCATTCCTGGATGAAGTATGAGTCCTCCGGAGGAAGGATTATAGAATGGTATTTTGGCCATAAATGTAACATTTCTTAACAATGGAAACATGCAGCTTTTAGTTTCACAAGACCTTAACTGATGGACTGGAGTCGTGTGGATTACTTGTGCATTATCGTGATGTTTTTATCAGCTGTTTGGATTCTCATTCTGATGGCACCCATTCACTGCAGAGGACCCATTGGTGAGCAAGTGATGTAATGCTAAATTTCTCCAAATCCAATGAAGAAATAAACTCATATCTTGGATGACCTAGGAGTTAACTATTCTTTTCATTTCACTGTCCCCACCTCTATTGTTAATAGGTTGCATACTGTTTTGTTAGGATCAGCATATGTAGCTTTATTAAAATCAAACGGTAGCACATGAAAATATTAAAGTTGTTGTCCAGCCGGTGTTGTGAGATGCACAGACAGGCCTGTGTATCAGCTCCGCTGCCCCTTGAATGTCACCTTTTGCTGAAGCCCATGACAGAGGGGTGGTCGCCGATATGAGGGGCTGTCATGCACTGGACAGTTTTGTACCAGTCACCTTGTCTTTTCTTTCAGGAGCTAGTGAGCATTTCCTTTCTCCATGAGTGCCTGTGCTTGGCCTGAGGGAAACCTAATGATCCTCTGTCTCTTTTGGTTTGTCATGTTGTCTACACCCCTCCCTAGCTCCACCAGAAACCAAAGCTTTCCCTGCACCATTTCCAGCTGCAAATTCGCCTGCCCTCCCCGTGCCCTTGAAAAAGAGGGCAGTTCAGTTCAGTAGCTGATAAAAGCACACCACATTTGAAACAACACATCATCGCTCAAAAATAAAAAATCAAACTGAAAACTTTATTGTAATGTTATTTTTGTAATATATCTTGAGAACAAAGTGCCCTAATTTCACTTTATTCCAAGTGAGAGACACTTTTTTGGCTTTCTTTTTTCTTTTCTTTCGTCTGGAGACAAAAGAATGGTAAATGCATAAGTGCCTTGAATTGGCGTTGTTAGTTGAGCTCAAATATGCAGATTTAAATGTGCTTATTACTTCCATTCTGCTCATTTCAACTGTCTGACTGCACTTAATTAAATCAGATTGATTAGACCTTTCCTAGACGTCCCCCACAATCAAGTAATTATGACAAATAGAGGAGTTGATACAAACTACGGGTCTGAGGACTTCTTTTCTAGTAACAGAATAGTCCTGGTGTCAACTTGTGCCACTGCAGAAGAGAAAGCCAGACAAGCGCGTCACATTATGGAAATCTTGCGGCCGCTCGGTGTAGGAGAGAAAAGAGCACCAGCTTAACTGCCGGTCTAAGGGGACATTCACAGAATGTATGCATTTTAAGGCACTGGGTTTCATTGTGTGTCTATGTAAACGTGACAGCTTTTACTGCTGCGCTCATCTTTCATAGCGTCTCTTGCATGACACTGTGTTCTAAAAACATGGCACTCAAGTTTAACTGTTATAAAACACATCATAATACATTGTTTAACGCAAACATGATCTGTGAATGGCCGCTTATGGTTTTGAAATGAAGTTTACACTTCCTCTGCACTGTTCCTCTGTAATTGTTTTTCTATGTAAACATATGCTAGATGGGCTTCTCTGACTGTTTTCAATTACATTAACGCTGCTTTTTTAAATGGAACCCCAGGTATTAAGACTTGAATGGCTTGTCTCTTACTGAATTATGTAGTAGAAAACCCATGAAAGATTTACGTTATTTAGAAAATCCACGTCGTTTTATACATAGCTTAGACTATGTGGGGCGCCTTATTTTTATTACGTCAAATGGTTGCACTCGGTGAGCTACTGGCACTACCTGTTGCTTTTTTTTTTTTTTTTTTACCAGAACACAAATCTGAATACACAACTCAGAAAAAAAAAATACTGATAAGATGCCACACTGTGCAGCTCTAGGTTGTAATTTTTAGTCGAAAAAAAAAAAACGAGAACCCATTTAAGTCATAACTGCTTTCCTAGTGATAAGAAGAGGAGAAAAGAATGGGAAGATGCCTGTGGACAATTAAAACTTCTTAAAGATCTGCATCTTTTTTCTTTAGCCCTGATGCCTTTGCAGTTTTAAGTAAACCACAGCTACTGAAAGAGCCTACAAATGGCAGAGACAAGAAATGCTAGATGCCATCCTGGCAGGATGTAAACATGCGATGCTTGTCATGAGGCCGCAGCCACTGAAGGAGTTTCTCTGCGTGGATTTCACTCGATATCCCGTGGTGTTTAGACACCTTGTGGTGAAAAATCGATGGTATAGCATTTGGTGTAAGCCTACACTTATATTCATCACCACCTGTAAGTTTTTTCAGTAGCTATGATCATCCTACCAGTATTTTATTTTCCGAGTTGTGTTGTGGTAAAAAAAAGCAACAGCTAGCGCCAGTAGCTCAACCATTTGACGTCATCGAAAATAATGGCACCCCTCATAGTCCAAAATATGTATAAAACGATGTGGATTTTTGAATAAGGTATGCTAAATCTTTCAAGGCTTTTCTGCTACAAATTTCAGTAATCATTTACCTTATATTAATCCGTACAGTACAAGTCTTAAATACTTTTTATGTGTGTCGACAACTGTCTCTTTCTGTCTCTCTGAATCTCTCAATCCTTTAGCAAAAAAAGGCAAGAAAGCATAACAGATCTCCAGTAAGTCTCACGAACTATGAAAGTGTGACATCTAAACAATACATTGCTCTGGTGAGTTTGAAAACATTATCCTACATTTAAAAAAAGTCTACACAAAGGTTCAGTTATTTTTATAATAAGTGGTAGAAAATGTAAAAATTTCTGTTCTCATAAATTTACAGCTTTTCTGTAATCAGAATAAGGATTCAAGGGTCTGCTCAATACTTCCGTCTGAGCACTTTTGATGCACGCTGTTATTTTTTTGTGCTAAGAGGCTTTGAAGGACGTTTATTGTTCCCAAAATGAAAAACGCCCTCTGTTCAGCATCCTTCAAATTTATGATTAAACGTTAATGTTGAGGATATTGACAGGGCATTTTGCACGACAGAATAAAAGAAAGGATGGGTTGGCAAAAACCAGAAGGATAAAAAGTTCCCCCCTAGGAGCCGTTGAGTTAATATTGTTGCTGAAGTGTTTCGGCAGCTTTGATTGCAATTTTGAGAGGAAATTATCTCACTGGGGGGGTGGCATTGTCCAACTGTGAGTACTGTTCACATTAATACAATCTCTCTCTGCTCGCTCTACGCTCCCTCTTTCTTTCTCGTGTTTTGTCCTAGTCAGACTCTGATAACATCCAGCTGGAGAAGCATGATGATGTGACTAAGTGTTGCATGCCTCGGATATTGACCGCATTCATAAATTGAGCTCTTTGTAGAAGCTCTCTCCTTATCTCCCTACTGCACAGTTTTCACTGCATGAAACGGCCTGATCCACCAGGCCAGAGAATAAAAGATATCTGATAAGAGGCCGAATGCTTCTCTATCAATTCATTCATCCTTCACAGCAATGTTTGCCTTTATTGTTTCACACGCTCCACACGTGGCTGCATGCGTATGGTCAGATGCGAGTTGTGTTTGCAGCAGCATCTTGACCTTGGCTTTCGACAAACCCGAAAGGCCTCGTTCGACGAGACGCACTTGATGGTGTGAAGAGTTCATTTTTTCAGTCTTTTCCCTTCTCCCCCCCATTGATTGGACAATAAGAGAATGATCTCTTTGTGAAAATGACTCTCTCAAAGTGGCACGGACACTTGGCATTCATATTCATTTAATTACCGAGTGCATTATTACCTTCAAAGCATTTTCCACCCTTCTAACGTAATGGCTTTTCACCGATTCTGATGACATTTCCTTTCATAGGCGGCTGCACCTCCAGAAATTGCTCAGGCTGTCTTTGACAGCTCCAGTCTCTCTGCTCACATGCTTGATCAGACAAATCAGCCATCCCTTAATTGCAACACCGTCATACTGACACAACCTGAGCACAACGCACTACCAGTAACTCACCTTTTTTCACAGCATTATCGCTCCATCTCTGGCTTTGTCAAGATCTCTTTCTTTTTTCCCCTTTTTTTTATTTGGATGAATGCGGTTTGATTTTTAAAGCAACCTTGAGCTTTATAAATTAAAGTAGTAGTAGTCACAGTCCAGCTACATAAGCAATGGCATTCTTTTAAATTGTATATTTGTAATATGACGTGATACCAGGCAGGTGTTTTCAGTTCAATGCCATAGCTTAATGTTTACTGAATACAGTGCATTGTACACTGTATGTTGCCTACTGTTTTAAAAACTGGTAAGGGAAAGAGTAGGCATTGTATTTTTATCAAATGACCTCAGTACACTGTAAAAAGGGTAAATCTCAGTCAAAAAACCTAAATATGTTAATTTAAACCCACAAAATTAATTTTTATGGGTTAAATAATCTTTAAGGTAACAAATGCAGATTACTACTTTTAGTTCAAATTTAGTCATTTTGTTGTGTTAAACTACATAAAATTAAGAAATGTTGCCTTTATTTTGTTTTATTTATTTTCATTTTATGTTTATGTCAAGCTATTTTTTTTTTTCACTTCCAGAACAAAAACTTACAGAGAATGTACTCACCCCCTTGTCATCCAAGATGTTCATGTCTTTCTTTCTTCAGTCGTAAAGAAATTATGTTTTTGAGGAAAACATTTCAGGATTTTTCTCCATATAATGGACTGCTATGGTGCCCCGAGTTTGAACTTCCAAAATGTAGTTTAAATGCGGCTTCAAACGATCCCAAATGCGGTTGTAAACGATCCCAGACGAGGAAGAAGGGTCTGATCTAGCGAAACGATTATTTTTTTTTTATAGAAATAATACTATATATATATACACATATACTTTTTAATGTCAAATGCTCGTCTTGTCTTGCTCTTCCCAAACTCTGTTTTTTTTCCGGTTCATGACAGTTAGGGTATGTCGAAAAACTCCCATCTCATGTTTTCCCTCAATTTCAAAGTCGTCATGTATTGCTGTTTTATCTTTTTTGTTAAGGGCGTTTGATCTTCTTTGCATGTTCACTTTGGTACTTCTGCAGCGGTGTAGCATGACTTTGAAATGATTTTTGAATTTGAGGGAGAAAATAATGTTCTTTGACATATCCTAACTGTCTTGAGCTAGAATACACAGAGTTCAGGCAGAGTAAGACAAGACGAGTGTTTGACATTAACGTTTGACATTGGAGTAAATTGTATTATTTTTATGAAAATAACCGATCATTTTGCTAGATAAGACCCTTTTTCCTCAGCTGGGATCGTTTACAACCGCATTTGGGATGGTTTGAAGCCGCATTTAAACTGCATTTTTGAAAGTTCAAACTCAGGGCACCATATCAGTCCATTATTGTTTTCCTCAAAAAACATTTCTTTACGACTGAAGAAAGAAAGACATGAACATCTTGGATGACAAGGGGGTGATTACATTATCTGTAACTTGTTGTTCTGGAAGTGGACTTCTCCTTTAAAGGGTTCGTCAGATGCAAAGTTCACTTTTACATGTTGTTTGTACATTTTGTCCTATTTGCACACAAAAAGTATTCTCGTACCTTCATAAAATTACGGACTATTTTATTGAGGCCTTTACTACATTTCTGGGCCTTGAATGTGTCAGTTGTGTTGCTGTCTATGCAGGATCAGAAAGCTCTCTGATTTTCTCAATAATATCTTGATTTGTGTTCTGAAGATGAATGAAAGTCTTACAGGTTTGGAACGACCTGAGGGTGAGTAATTAATGACAGAATTTTTGGATGAACTATCCCTTTAACTATATTAATTTTTTAATTACTTTTTTTAAATAAAATGGCTTACATTTAATTAAAAATGTCTTAACATTTAGCAGTCTTTGTTAGGATAAGTCAGAAAAGATGCTGTAGTTCACAACTGATATTATTTCTGCTTCGTCCATCATTTTGGAAATTGACTGTCAGATTGCATTGCATTGTGGGATACAGTATTCCATGCAAAAACATACAATTTCCATATACACCATATACTTTCACAGTAGCAAAAAAGTACAATACTTTTCTGAACATAGCCATCATGTGCTTTTTAGAAGCATTTTGTTGACCATCATACTATAAACTACACCCAGAGGTCAAAATATAACTACTACTACTGTTTGTAGCATACATTGTATCTTACCTGCAGCCCATCTGCACTCTTCTATACCTGCTTTCAAATGCATTTCCTACAAGTGGGGGGAAGGTAGAGAGTCCTCAAATGTGAGCCATTTCCTCCACCAGACACCCAGACAGACGACGAAGGTCTGTGATGTGGTGGAGATGAAGCATTTGTAAAGGTTAAGCAATGATCCGTGACTAAAAAGCTCTTTTCTACATAGTTAAAGCCTGACATCGGATAATGGAGGGACAAGGACAGGGAGGAGCATGCAGCTGTGGGAAGTGTCCTCGTTTCTGAGAGCAAAATTAGCTTTTAATGTTACAAAAAAAAAAAAAAGAATTATTAAAAACAGGGTGTCTGTACAATTACACAGGCTGAACCCAATTTGCCCGCCACTCTAATTAATGCACTATTGATCAACTTCAATTGGCACTTTGATGTTAGTCGAGTTTGTTAGCTTGTACGCGTCAGTAATAGATTAAAACGCTAATGATATTGTGTTCAAAGAAGCAGACCAAAGCTGATCAAATATGCTATTATTCGCAGCAATTCACATTTACTAAAAAGGTTGCTGTGCATGTAGGCATACACATGCTTTTAATTGGAGTTTTAATTAACTGTAGTTACTAATTGTAGTTAAGACACTCATTTGATTTGTAGACATTACTGCTCTCATACTTGAAGCAATGCCAAGCTTAACTGGGTAAAGACATTCCCATTCAAATCAAACAAAAGTTAGAATCCTCCACAAATGGTAGTCATGGTTACCATAGCTACAGCAACCACTGTCTCTATTAGATATCCACTAAGGCCTCGCCAAGGTCATAGAAATAAACAAAGCTCTCACATAAAATGTTTGTGATTACTCAGTGATGAAAAACTGCAGATAGTGGTGTAGACTCTTTTTATTAGCGGAATCCATCGCTGAAATGGTGTCTTTATGAACACTTAGACATGCGTATTCATGCTGTGTTTAAGTATTGAACAATTGTGGTTTTCATAAGCAGCTCGTTCAGCACAGTCTGATATGGGTGGGTGGGTGTATGGGTGTGGGTGGCTGGGTATCTGAGTGGTGCCGTGATGACCTTTCCGTTGTCACTTTTACTGTTGTGACCTGACTGTACTCATTAAAACCAGTGTAACGGATCATTCCCCCTAATTGTTTTTGTTGACAAATTAGTCCTCAGACTCAAGGCTTCCACAGAGCCTGCAGCGGAGCTTCGGCTAATGAGAGATCCACTGTGTGTGAGGATGCACATTGCGGTCTGTCTGTGTGTGAAAGAGAGAGATACAGAAAAATATACTCGTTTAGCTCTGTTCCAAATCCTAGAAAGCTGACTCACTGCTTATAAAGTCAGCTGCCTTCTAACACCAGGTTTACACCGGACACGACCACTGCCAAAACAACAGCTAAAGTCTGTGTACACTGGACAGAGCGACCATTCCAAATCATTCGGATTTCCAAATCATTCCAATCCAAATCATTGTCAGTATGTCATAAATATACGAGGCATCAATTTACTGCAGGGGATTTGCTGTGTCGCGTCTCGCTGTGTCACATCCAGTGTAGACAGAATCACTGATTATCAGAATCAGAATCAGCTTTTATTGCCATGTATGCTTGTGCGTACAAGGAATTTGTTTTAGAGTCACAGGCTTCCAGTGCACAGAGACAAGAACAACACACAGCCAATAAAAAAATACACATATGTAAATATAAATAGACAAAAATTGAAAATAAATTGAAAAATAAAATACATTGTATATACAGTTGTGCTATAGATGATAGAAAAAGAATAGAATAGAATGAGATGCAGGGATGTACTAGCATGTAGGTGGTAACAAATAAGTTTATTGCACATGTTTTTATAGCACAATGGGGGGGAACATTTAACTGTTCATAAGGTGGATATTGTATATTGTTTATTAGATACTGTAAATTGCATTGGGTTCTATAGCTACATTCACACTACAAGCAACACACAACGACAAAGCGACACGATCCCATTCAATTCAATGGAGAGCTAGCAATTTCCGGCGACAAGTGCGACAGCGGCCGTTGGCAGAGGAGTCATGCCCATTCAGAGTGAGGGTGAGAGATTTTTGAGCCAAATGGATTTTGAATGCAGCTTCCAAAAGACAAAAACTACCCACTTAATATTTTCTATATTTGATACAACCGCTCTGGCGTGATTAGAACGTTCAGTGCGTCATATCATCAGCTGCTAAATTCAAATCAGCATTCGCTGGCTGGCGCTGAGCCAGAAACAGACGCTTTTTTAAAGCGCTGCACATTATAACCAATCACACACGGTGCTGTTGAGCTTATGAATGCAATGACCAATCAGAGGTGTTCAGATGAGTCGTCGCTAAAATGCCAGTGTTTTCTTTACTCACTCGCGGACTGAATACCTCCTTCTGGCGAATTCTCGTCAGAAACAACAAAGTGCAACTATGTGTACGAATCTGTAAGATATTCATTTTATAGTGTAAACGGCTTCAGTGATTTTAATGGGAGTTTTTGAGAGTGCTTGCACTCTAGACTGTCAGTGAAAATGTTATTTGATAATGCAAATATTCTTTCTTTACAATTAAAGTGTTATGATTAGTAGCCTAACTTACAATGTTTTTATTCACATTAACTTTAAATGTTAAATTCACATTAAACACACATTCACATCGTATAAAAATATGTCATGGCATGACACACATATACTTAAGTGCCGCCTCTAAAATAATGATTGCATGACGCCCCTGAATGTTGGCGATGATTAAGGCTAGAAGGGAGACAGCTCTGGCTACTGAGCATGCGCACATCAGTCCAACGTTATTTTTGTCAGACTGTACAGCAATAATACCATTTACTGTATTATAGTAAGGGATAAGTTTAGGGTTGGGTAGGTGTAGACGTTAATAAAACACAATCTAATAGGTAGAACAATTAATTTCATTTTTTTTTCCGGTCAGAGCTGTATTCCTTCTAGCCACAACCACTGGCGACCGGATGGGACGTGACCGGATGCGACAAGGTCCAGAATCCTTCAACTTTATGCAAATGCAGAGCGACTTTCAGGAGCGACAGCCAATAGGAAAGGAGACAGTAGAGCTCATGTGATCATTCTCCACTGAGCTGTAGATAAACATAGAGACAGAGCGACACGCGTCATAATCTGAAAACCACGCCCACCAGGGGGAAAACAATCCAACGCTCTTCATTGACTTTGTATTGCGGAAAGCTGCCTCCTTGTCATTTCTGTCTTTTGTTGTGTCACACCGCTCATCCCGCCAGCGACACACAGCGACAAAGAAACATAATCCCATTTAGAATGTGGGCGTGTCAAGCAACGTGGGTCGCGCGACAAAAGTTATGAAAAGTGAGTTTCCGTTTCACAATAGTTGATTGACATGAGCATCTTACCTCAGACCCGCCCTAAATCAGCTGTAACAGTCCGACCTCCATTGTTTCGATGCCGGAGCAGGGATGTAAGTTAGACAAGAATATCTCCGATTGAGTGATTGAGGTGTTGTGTTGCTGGGTGTAATAATGAACATAGTGGTCGTCATTTACTCCCGACATCAAGACCTTAAAGAATCATATCAACTTGTGGAAAATGGGCATCCGATGACCCCTTTAACGAGAATTTAACGAAAATATTTAACTTGTTTTTTAGCATTGATAATAGTGAAATGTTCCTTGAGCAGCAAATCACCATATTAGAATGATTTCTGAAGGATCATGTGACATTTGACTGGAGTAATGATGCTGAAAATTCAGCTTTACATCAGAGGAAAAAATGAAATAAATTACATTTTAAAATGTTATGATATGTATGTTTGATCAAATAAATACAGCCTTGGTGAGTTTATGAATGTTAGTGTGTTTGCAATGTTGCTTGGGTAAGACAAGGTATCTTAGTAGGTAGCATAATCAAGTTTCCTACCTTTTGGAACAGCTTTTACATATGTTGCCTTAAAATGCTGTCTCCGTAGGTGGCTAACTAGGTTTTCGAACAGAGCATCTGTGCCTGGTTTATATTTCTGAAATAAACTGCACCTTTTCTGTGCTTGTCAAAAGGACAGTAATGATTATTTATTTGTGTGGGGTTTGTGTATGGCTCTTGGGGTTCTCAAATCATTGGTATTCAACACAGGAAGCTGTGTGCATTTTTCTATCCTCCGCTCTGCTTCAACCTTGCCCCCATTCCACTACGCATGAAGTCACTCCGTCTTTCTCTCTCTCTCTCTTGCATCCACCTGTTCCATGGTCCAGTGGAGGGCTGTGAATGCTATCAGGGGAGAGCGTGGTGCGGTGCAGCCTGCCTGGCTCTAGTCCATCACGGGTGCACTCAGGCTACTTTCCAAGCCCGCCAGAGCCGTGCCGCACCGTATCAGGGGCCCAGCTGCAGACCCAACTGCCGCATTACAGCATGACGGATGGCTTCATATCAGGTGTTTAAACCGAGTGGCCGCTCCATCTGCTGAAGGATTTGGGAAGTCTGGAGTTCCCGTGTGATGAATGGTGAGAAGTGATGCTGCCAATCAGGCCTACCTTTGGCAGTGTCACTCCTCTGCTGTCTGTCTCTTCTTTCCTTTTCCCTTTTCCTCAGCCAGAGACAGCTCTCTCCTCCCTCACGAAGTCTCTGTTTTCTTTGCTTCTCTTCTCTTACTAGTGGAAAAAGTACCATGGTGAGTTTAAAAGGATAGTTCACCCCAGAATGAAAATTCTGTCATTTTTTCACCCTCATGTTGACCCAAAACCTGAATAACTTTCTTCCATGGAACAATTTTTGATGAATACCTTGGAAATGGAAAAAACACCCCAAAATTATAATTGGTTGATCTGCAAAATCTGTCTGAATGATTTGTTCGCTCACTCGATGGTTCAGGAGCAGCAGTTAACAGCCTACTGAAGTGAATAATTATCTGAGGATAATGATTTTTAGTCTGTTCCTCTCACAAAGCTATCGGATGACTTCAGAAAACTTGGAATGTAGTACACAATTCGTTTGGGCTACTTTTATTATACTTTAATGATACTTTTATGGTGCCTTTTGAAGTTTGACAGTCTCAGTCCTCGTTTACTTTCATTATACTGAGTAGCCAGGAGTGGCTATTCTTCAAAAATTCACCTCATGTTCCATGGAAGAAAAGAAAGTTCTATGGCTTTGGAACGACACAAGGGTGAAAAAATGACAGTGTTTTCAGTTTTGGGTGAACTATTCCATAAATTGTAGAGTGTGGGAAGTCTCTAAATTCGAGCAGTCAGCTTGAGAGTCAGATGTGCTTTGCACATGAATTGTCTGCAGAGCTCGTTTGGTTCCAATGGCTACTGTGTAGCCACCATCACATTAGACTCAGCCAAGTCTAGTTCCGCCTAAAATCTTGTATTAAGTTACCATTTATGTTCTTAGCAGACATTTTCTTAGCTAAGGGACTTACACTTAGAATAGACTCATGGAGCCTTCAGACCCATGGTGGTCTTTAATACTTGGATGCATCCTAAAGCAAAATTTTGCCATATGTGACCTTGGACCACAAAACTAGTCATAAGTCGCACTGGTATATTTGTAGCAATAGCCAGCAATACACTGTATGTGTTAAAATGATCGATTTTTCTCAAAAATCATTAGGTCATTAAGTAAAGATCATGTCCCATGAAGATATTTTGTATATTTCCTACCGTAAATATATCAAAACTTAATTTTTGATTAGTAATATGCATTGCTAAGAACTTCATTTGGACAACTTACATTTTTTTTAAAATGTTGAATGCATTATCTAACGGCAGGACAGTGCTAACCGTTGGAACTCAACATGTAACACAAACTTTTCATGTTCCAGTCATTTGTTGGATGAAATCAAGTCCTTACCTACATTTTTTTCTCTTTAAAGATCTCATTTTATTCATAATAATCAGATTATAGAATTAAAAAGTGTTGCAAATACTATTTATGTTGACTCTAAAGTTTTGTGTCTGTTGAGAACCTCATAACATTTTTGCTTCATTTAGTTTATGTGAATTGAGGTAGGCCAAGCCTGTAAACACAAGCTCAAAATACTCCCTTGTTAAAAGCGTATTTGTTGATATCGCTTTCCACTGTGGTGATTCATTTATGTTGATGTCTTCTCCTGGTGCAAACAAACACTTCTGTGCCAACAGTGGGCCTTGGCTACCTTAAATCATATTTGTCTAATGCGTTTGTGTGTGCGTAGCGGGTGTCCTCATATGTACTGTATGCCAGAGTGTGTTTATGCTTCCTCTTTCTGGCTTCTTAATTTGTCTGCTTCACAGACAGTAGGCTTCTCCTGATGTGTGGGAAATCCATTTGACTGAGAGCACTTCCAGTTGTTGAAACAAGGCAGGTCTGGGCAAATCAATACACTGTCTTTCATTCTCATGGCATGGCGACGGGGACATATTTCAAGGAGCGCGGTTCAGAAAGACTGTGTGTGAGTGTGTATGTGTGTTTATACATCTGTGACTGACAGGCAGGGCAACGTTACACTTCATATATCTTGTCTGTCAACTTTTATTGCCGATGGGAGCTGGGCTGGTTGAAGGCACTGAGATGTGTTTTTCACATGTGTGCACTTCAAAAAGAACTGTACAGATCCCAGCACCCAGAGGACGCCCCCAGATCCCCAAACTTCAGCACTGAGAGACTTATATATCTGGCACTTTGGCCTGATCCGCCTTACGAGATACCCAAGGACAGGGCTGTGCGGTATTGCTTCCCTCCATATTTTCATTTACACAAAGAGAGGTCTGTTGGGTGATTTATCTGAGGAATTGTCCAAGGTAAAAAACAAGAAGTAAATATAAAGGCAAGCGTGATTTGTTCATTTAAGGAGAAAAGGGAAGGTGTGAAAAATCATCCAGTAATATATGGTCTTCTGACAAGTACATGGTTGGAGAATTAGGTGAAGCTCTGGGGAACAGCACGCTAATTACATTATCACATAGATAGAAGTGCTTGTCAATTTCTTCCCACTTAGATTCTCTGCTTTATTCTCAGGAAGTGGAGCTGCCAGACGGAATTTAAATTCAATAATATGCCAAGTGAACCATGAGCCTGCCGTACAGATCCTGCAATGGAAAGAAAAATCTCTTATACAGTAAGTCATGGCTTTTGCAGAAACTACTTTGTAGCTGTAGAGTTAACTTATAATAAATCCACTTCATTTGCTTCGCAAAACATCGGACAGTGCAAATCAGAACTTTAAATGAGCAAAAACAGGACACAACAGTAAAGCGTGCACTTTCAGTTGATATTGACATTATTTTCCATTAAGGATAATAGCAACTCTGATGGAGGATTAAACTGCATGAGGCACTCTGGAGTTTTAAAGGTTTTAAAAATCCAATATTTCATTGAGTTTACTCTGCTTTTATTCTCTGTTATTTTGTTTTGCACTCTTTATTGACTAAGAAGATGTCTATATTTAAAAAAATAAATAAATAAATTCAAGAGTTCACAACAGAAATACTACCTAGAGAAAATAATTTTAAATGTCAAGTATCTCAGGTTCTCTGTAATTCATTTATTAGAGGGAAAGTTTATCCAAAAGCGAAAATTGTCATCATTCACTAACCCTCAAGTTGTTCCAAACCAAAAACTTATTACATTTCTTTCTTCTGCTGAACACAATGGAAGATATTTTGAAAAAGTGGAAAACCAAACAGTTGCTGGTAGCCATAGACTTAGGTAGTGTTTTTTTTTTCTTCCATACTATGGAAGTCAATGGGGACCAACAACTCTTTTTTAATTTTTCCAACATCTAATATTTGGCTCGTAATTTTCTTGCTGTAAAGGCTGTGCTTTAGAAATGCGTGTACCAACCATAATAGGTCAAATGGATGATAACTTTATATGAGTTACTTCCTTCTTGAGCTACATCGCTTTGTTGTGTTCCTCATTTGGATAAAAGAGTCTGCTGATTAGTAAACTGCTGTCACATTAGTGTCTTTTTTTGCTGTTGTTTTAGAGCTCCCAGACAGTGGCTTGATTCAGCGTGTTAGCATGCATGCCACAGGTGGCTGACCGGTAGGTGGGGAAATGCAGGAAGTCTGTGTGGCCGTTTGTGTGTGTCAGGCCCAGCATGTTTTTCCCTCAGCAGAGGCGAGGTATCCTGTATGTGTGCGGCCCGTCGCCCAGGGCGGCTAACTTTCAGGAACCCCAGCGGCAAAAACAGCACTGCGTGTTTCCTGGTCTCTTGTGCTGTTATCAGTGGACACGACACCCGCTTGTGCCCCTGCAGGTTTCCTAAACCACCATCCTTTTTGCCTCCGGTGTCAAGATGTTGCCCTGTGATTGCCACAAGAAGCTTTTCTCTAACGCACGCTGTGCACAAAAGAGATCGGATTGAGTCCTTGTGATAACAGAGGGTAGGGTCTGTTTGTGCCGATCTGACGTGAGCGTGTTTCATTCAGCTGGCGGCTCGAAGGCTCCTAAATTGAGAGGCATCTCACCGAGTTGTCTTTGTCTGAGAGGAACAAAGAGTCAAAGCTGCACATCACGAACTCTAGCGAGAGAAGTTTTGTCAGAGTTCCAGACATTTTTTATGATCTCTGAGAAAGCATAACTTGTCAATTGAGAAAACAAATACTAAGAATTCAGCTCAGTCATTGCATGAATTACATGAATAAATCCTCATTTGAGCAGCTGAAACAAAAGGAAAACATTGTTAACATGAATACAAGACATCATGTTTTGAGCGCAGGCCAAGTTAATGGTAGTTGCCAGAATAATTTCATAATCTTGTTGTAGACCCTTATTGTAAAAGAAAGCCCTCTAGAATATACATATCTCACTTGAAGCATACAATGTATGGGTCGAGTTGGGGTTAAAAGCTAGATTTGGGAGAGGGAGTCTGCGACGCATTAACTTCATGAACGGCGTCTGTGTGAAAGAGGCTGTTATCATCGGGCTGTAAACGACGCTTCTGCTTTTCCTGGCTCGGCGGGCCGAGATGAAGTCCAGATGGTCTGGGAAGTGTTTGCCCAAGGATGTAACCAAATATTCCAGATTGAGGGGGGGGGGACCAAATGTAAAAGTTGAAGAAGGGGTCATTGAAAAACTCATATTGATTGACTACAAATCTGTTTTTTGACTTGGGGGGCGTTGGGGATATCCATGGCCCTGTTTACACCTGGTATTAAGGTCTTCAATGACTCTATCACAAGCGGTCAGCTGAGAAACATCGCAGTTTACACCTGGTACTAACGTGTTTCCATGTCGTCTTTGTGCACTTTTGTTACGATTTGTTTTGGGGCTGAATACCTGTACTACCTGAAGAACAATTTTTTATTTAACCCTGAAGTATACTTTGTTTTTTTAAAGTAAACAGTTGAACACATGGCCTATATTTCATTGTGTGCACCAACACAGGTAGTCAATGCATGCACACTAAAAAATTTCATTCTTGTTCAAAATCTGTGCTATTTCTCTCCACTCACACACTTGTCAGCATGGGGTTTTGCCAACTTCAGTAGTTTGTTGTTGTTTTGATCTGTCTTCATTTTCTACTGTGTAACAGTGGCCAACAATAACATTATTGATCAACAATAACACAAAAATTCAAGGTGAATGTGCGAAAATATGCACCGTTTGAAAAACCAAAATTTATGCTACAGTGCTGATGGCGAAATTTTACTCAGAGCACTTTGCTTGTACCTTATGTGTTATGTTACCCTTGCATGTATGCATAATGTATACTTTACATATGCAAAAGTATATTTCAGGCTACAGTATGTTTGATTTAATGTGTCACATACAACTGCATTTAAATTACTGCTGTCAAACGATTAATCGTGATTAATCGCATCCAAAATAAAATGTTTACATAATATATGCGTGTGTACTGTGTATATTTATGTATATATAAATACACACACATGCATGTATAAAAATATGTTATGTTTATATATATTAAAAATATTTATATATTATATCAATTCTATTAATATTAATATTTATATGTAAATACATGTAAATATTTTATAAATATATACTGTATGTTTGTGTATTTATATATACATCACTTATATATACACAGCACACACATATATTGTAAACAAAAACTAGTTTATCTCGCAGAGTATAATAATAATAATAATAATGCAATTTTATTATTCCTCTTTAAACCTCACACTTACAGCTTAAAAGGCCATCTCACAATGTGAGTTTATTTCTTATTTTAAATTTGTCACAATTACCTTTTTAATTTTTTTACTTTTACGTGGAAGCGGCTTTCTTAATAGATGTAGCGCTGTCCAAACAGATGTTTTTCCAGGTGTAAACGGAACCTATAAGCCAGTGTTTGCCTTAAATTAAAGCATGCTGTGTGACAGAGAGAGAGAGACAGAGTAGCCGCGTTCGTTATCCCCTTCTTTTCTCATACAATCTCATTTATTCCGCTCTATATAGAGTTTATCCCAAAAACCTGTACACGTTCATATCCAGATGCTGCTTGTGCCAGGCTCCGCCCACCGCTACATAAAGCCACGCCTACCCTGCACCTGGGTTTCCCGCCGAAGCTCGCCGACTAGAGGCAAAGTACCACAGCTTCTCCAAGCAGCCGGGCGGGCGTTAGAGGCTCTTCGGAAGAAACGGTTTTCCTCACTACTTCGCTGTTCTCGAAATATTCCTGACTCTTGCAGCACACTAGGATCAAACGTGTTTTGTGTGTTTCGTGTTCATGTATTCGGACATTTGAAGGAAAACGCCGCATTAAATGAGTTGAGCTCGACACACAGACAGCATCATCCTCTTGTCAGGTTGAGCTTCATCCGAGCCTCGGAGCTCACTGCCCTTCAGCACACTGGAGCGTTTCTAGAACTGTGCACTGGAGTTTGACGGACACATTTTCTCCTTCGTCTTGGAAGTACACGTTTAAGACTGAGAAACATCACTAATATATCGACCGGAGTCGAGGACAGGAAATTAATTTTTCTCTCACAACGCCGTTACGCATGGTGGGAATTTCTACCTCTTTTCAGTGTAAGTCGCTCAGTTACTGTCTTTATCTCAATTTTCCGTGATCTCGGATAAACACTCACCAATCTGTACACTTTAGCCACGTTTAATAATTTTATTAGGATGCTTTGTTTTAAATTCGGGTAAATGACAAACACTTTATATAATTTTTCTCTCGCAGAATACGGTCTATGTTTCGTTTTGCACATATTGCTTAATTTAATATTATTTACAACGTAAAGCGGATATCACCTACAATAAATAATAATACATAAAGTTGTCATATTCACCCATAGTAAGTTAAATGGCCACTTAAATTTGTAGCGGCTCGCTGCTATAGATCTTAACAAAATCAACGTTGGTAAGGATATGACCGCATTTACCTCTATTTGTAAACAATGAAAACATGAAAGCGTTTCTTTTATGTATACTCTGGATTTTATGGCATATTTTATACAGTCTATATCGCTTTGAAATATATTTTATCGAATTATATCTGAAAGGGAAATGTTGTGTACGATAAATTATCACAGTATTGTCGTTGTAGATTGTAATACTATATAACTATATTTTTCTATGAATATGGTATATGTGTTCTGTCTCTTATCTCACATACTCAGTAAATTCTTTATCTTATATTCTATAGCTTTTTTAATCCAACACAACACTGCACGTCTTTATGCACTCATTTTAACGCAGCTTATAGATTGGTTTAGAATCCGTAATTTTCTTTTTTTATAATAAGAATAATATAACAGACATTTAACTTACGTCTACAGTAATTCATCATAACATAATATATGAAGTCAACCAGTCAAACATTAACTGGCGATCAGCATGTCATCTGTTGGCCGAGTGTAATATCACCTCCGTCTATAAACACATTAACGGTCTCTAATAAGCTTGAATTGTTGCTGGCCAGTCTGCAAGCTTCTCAGGCGCTGCAAATTTGATCAAATCAAATGTTTGATTGCAAGCACAGGTAAACATCTGGTGTGAGACAGGAAAAAATTCTGACACCACGGATGGATTTAGAAGATGCTTTTTTTAAAAGAAGATGCATTTGACAAGTGGAATGTGACATTGGATTAAGAAGCTGTGAAAGAACAATCAGCTGAGATGTTTTTGACAATAATGATATATATTTTGAGAAGCTTCGTGACAATTGTGATGGATTAAGATGCATCTGAGAGGTGTGATATCACATAGGAGTGTTTAACAATTGCAATATCAAATTTGTTGAACACATCCATTGACAATTATGACGTTATGGTGAATTGACAAGATGAGTCTGCCAATTGTGATATCACAGTTGATTGAGAAGCTGTATTGACAACTGTGACTTCACAATGGATCGAGAAGATGTGCTTATCAGTTGTGACTGAGCCAGCTTTTTAAAAAGCTGATCCTGTCACAATTGTCAAGCTCATCTTCTCAATCCATCATGATGTGAATAGTCCGCTCTTAGCGCTTAAGTTCTCTCTTGACTGAAGAGTTGAGCCTTTAAAGTTTAAAAATGAGATTTTTTTTAAAGGCCGGATGGGTGAAAGTTGAAAATTAAAGGGTGGAATTTTATTTCCCTTGCTCTCAGTGGCAGTCAGTGTGTATTTAAAGCGAAAAAAAAAACCCAAAAGGATTTTGAAGAACCGCTGTTCTAGATGAAATATGCTTGCTCTCACAGCTTGTGTCAAATTTATGCTTTTATTTTTGTTTTTAGCGATCAGCCAGTGATGTTTTGTAATCTTGAACATTAAGTAGATTTACATTTTCTTTTACTTTCATAATCATCCGTTCAGGTTTTTTAAAGATATGTTATTCCCTCACATTTGTGCGATTCAGAAAATGGAGGCTATGACCTGCTGTAACTATGACGCTCTCCGCTGTGAATTGGTCATCGCCTCATTAAGATCTCCTGTCAACATAAGATTCAAGCTGGAGACCAACGGACGGTGCAGGTAGTGAGCGTACCTTGATTAAAGGCAAACATAGTGTATGGTAGCCAGAGGTGAGGGTCCAGTGAGCGATAAGCACTGTGTGTGTGTGTGTGTGTGTGTTTGAAGCCAGCATTAGCAGGCAGCAACATCCTCTGGCTGAGGCCATCTGCACAGCCACCAGCCTGCCTGCCTCACACCTGTTCCCCTCTCCTCCACTCCCACTGGCCTCACGCGGGTCAAACGCATGAAACCAGACACTGCCACAGCATAATGAAGAGATGACTCGGCTGCCCACACCAACACACACACAGCTGTGTGAGAGCGAGAGATATGGAAATACTCATCCATTATTTTTGAGTATGCCTGGAGGTATTTATTTGAATTTAATACATATTTTCTGTATGTATGATCTATAAATATGCACCATGCATCACTATAAATGAACCACGCGGTGTGAAATATAGTAATCTTTTTTTTATTTTTGTCACATTCATGAAAGACAAGCATTGCGTGTTCTACTGATAAATGTGCTTCTCATTTACTTTAAACGCCGAGCGGCGTAAAAACATTTGTAGTTAAGTGCTTACTGTGTATTTTAAATGACGAACAGCAGACGCTCTGGCCGAAAGCCAAGCGTGTTATCATTGCCGTAACTCATTTCATTAGTGATGTCATTAACCCCATACATAAACCGGCAGATATTCTCACCAGACACTTGCACAAATACGCAGCATGTCTCGTTGCTTCACAATTTCTCTTTCATGCATGTTTAAATCAAAAACATGCTCTTTGTGCGTGAGGATTCAGAAACGCATGCTGTAAATTTTTCAGCGAGCCACCGTATGTGTGCGAAAAGGTCTAAGCTGACAGACCATATAATTTCTCTGGATGAATAAAAATTGTAATAACAAAAGGGAAGAAAAACGAGCGAGTTCAGTTACGCGACATCAGCCAAGTGCATTATATGCGCTCTTAATGTTTCAGCTCTTAAGGGAAGCGTTCCCAAAATGCATTAGCGCTATTTCACTCGCATCTCTTTCCGTTGAGCTATATCATGTATGAGGCTCTTTATATTCATTGAGGGCTACTGTTGGACTTGCTGACACACTCAATCTTGGGCTGTAAATAAGCGACGTGAGATGTTGGGCTTTGTCAGAGGGGAGAAAGGGCCCTTATTTGCGAGGGCTGTAGATTTGACTCGACGTGAGTCTCCGCGGAGGGCAGGCCATGAATGATTGAGGCGGCCGTCATCTCCCAGAATCCGCGCTTCGGATCGATAGGGGGCATAATGGCTACAAATTTTTCAACGAGGGGAATTTAGCGTGTGGTTATTGGATTTCATAAAGCATGAAAGTATAATGTGAGAGAAGAGGATGAGTGGTTTTTATTGTATCGTGGGGCTGGAGACTACAATATAATGAGGTAATATAAAGTCAAAGGGGGATGTGTAAGAATTTACATGGGGCTTTTTAGCCGATACGGGTACAAATTTTTATATATACATTTTTATAAATTTAATAATGTTAATATAACATTCACTATTTATCAGATAATAACTTATTCACATCTTTGAAAATGATTTATATTAATACAGTAAACAAAATACTCAATCTCTAATGCTCTCTAAAGTTGTATTTGAACTTGCACCGGGGTCTAGCTGAACTTGAGCCGTCATTGTGGTCCAGACCAGGGTTAACAAAACAAACCGCTGCTCCAGCTGACAGGTGTCCAGGCCGCCCAGCCTTGCTCACTATCTGTCTTCCTCTCTCTTTCTTTCTCTTTCGCTGTCTCTCTCTCTGTTCATTTAAGATTCACTTGCCAATTAACTTCTCTTTCTCTCCCTTCCTCTCTTATTCCAACACGTCCTCTTATTCGCTCACATCCATCAGCCGCTCTCACTCTCACACACACACACACACGCGCACGCAGTCACGCGCACGCTAAACTACCTCTCTGTCTTCTGTCTCTGTCTCTTGCTCGCTCACTCTCTCTCCCCCTCTGTTTATTTTCCTGCCTCCATCTGGACCAGGCTGATATTGTAATCGCCCTAATGCACATTGCCTTCCCCTTAGACACACACACAATGTGCCATCCTGACAAGCCCCTTTATATTTCAGATAAGCCGGGGATGTGTGTTTAATGAATACAAAGCCGCGGTGTGTCGCCGTGCACTCTGCCAGAAGGTAATCTTATTGAATAGGTGCTTTTCAGCGATGCAGAAGACGATAGCGGCGCAGGAGTGAAGATGTAACCTGTTATCTCGTGCCTCCTCTATTTTCCCGTCACAGAATTTACATTTAAAGATTAGCTGTAAAAGGGTAAAAGATTCAGGGTGGTGAAGGTGTCAGGATGAGTGTGTTTATGTGTGTGTGTGTGTGTTGAGGGGGGGATGGGGTGGTCCAAGGGAGCGTGACTTTAGCAGGAAGGAGTGAAGGAGACACAAAAAAAAAAACACAGGCTCTGTCATACAGGCTGTATCTGGCCTGCGTTTCAGCCTCGCGGCATCGCTATCTTTCTCTAGACCGACTCTCTGCTCCCTGGGAACAGAGATTAGCACATTGTTATCTGTAATTGGGTTTTGTCTGTGGATTCAGGGGCTGCATTTGCCAAGGAGAAGGTGAGAATGGCACATGACCAACATTACGCTTTGGCATATCAGTGTAAAGGCATGATTGATGGAGAATATGGACTGTGTAATGGCTTCATTAGGGTTTACTTCTTTTTATGAGGTAACAGTTGCTGAGGGATGGACTCAGCTCCTGCAGGAAGTCTATAAAGCTCCTCCATAAAAAAAAAGGGTGACAAACTGCCAAGGAGACATCAGAAACATCCTTTCAGTGACGTTTATCCTTTGGCTACCTTTCATTTCATTTTGACGTGATATAGTTATTTTGCTGGACTTAACAACAAATCCTTCATATATTAATTAACCATGTAATAATGCCTGCGATTATAAATATAATAATGAAAAAAAGTTTTCATTTGATTGATTCTAGTGTACCTTTAAGTACTTAACAAATGAGTGGCACTTCATCTTATTTGATTTTTTTTTCTTGATGTAAACTGGAAGATATGATTCATAATAGTAATGCACCAAAATATTTTCTTACTGAAACAGAAACCAAAAAATTAAAAAGTTTCCTTTTGGCCAAAAACCAAAACTGAAAATTAAGTTTTAAAAATTACGTCTTTTAGGTTTATTGAATTCTTTATGTGTTCAGCTGTTTTGGTCAATAATTTTGGGCCTCCAAAACTTTTTTTGTTATAAAAAATGAACAATTCTAGGATCAGCGTAGAAATAGATTCACATTACATAACACTTGAGATAAACAGGACTCAAAACAAAAATACTGACATTATAAATGAGATGAGCACACATTCTGGACTGGTATAAAGCAATTTGTATTATACCAGAAGTGCACCTGAATGAATCGGAATCAAATTGATATTTGAATCGAATCAATTGAATGGGAAAATCTGTATCAATAACCAGCCCTACTCGCAGCTATGAGTGATCTTATAATATTATTTGATTATTTTTCTTGAAAATAACTGAAAGATGTGATTCGTAATAGTAATGCACCAAAATATTTTCTTACTAAAACACAGAAACCTCAAAATTAAAGTTGTCTTTTGGCTAAAAACCAAACCTAAAAAGGTAGTTTTAAAAATTGAAATGGCTAATTGAAGTAAAGTTAGTTGGCAAGGACCATGTCAATATTTCAGACAAGCAAATTTTACATATTGCTACCATCATTTTTGCTCATGGTGAAGTGCGTCCGCATTGTTGACATGTTTACCTATTTTAGCTTATTAAAAATAATTGAAAGACGTGATTTGTAATAGTAATGCACCAAAACATTTTCTTACTGAAACACAGAAACCAAAAAATTAATGTTGTCTTTTGGACAAAAACCAAACCTGAAAATGAAGTTTTAGTTTAATGTGTTTTCAGGTGATAAATTAAACCAGTTGTAGTAAAGTGATTTGGCAGGGAGCCGTTCCAATATTTCAGACAAGCAAATTTTACATATTGCTACCATCATTTTTGATCATGGTGAAGTGTGTCCACATTGTTGGCATGTTTACCTATTTTAACTTATCGTAGAATGGCTAATTAAGCTGTTTTAGTCAATAAATTTGGCCCCTCCAAAACCTTTTTGTCATATGAAATTAATAATTCTAGGATCAGTGCAGAAATAGATTCACAAAACAGAAAAACTGACGTTATAAATTAGATGAGCACACTTTATGGGCTGTTATAGTCCATAAAATGCACTATATACCAGAAGTGTACCCGTATGAATCGGAATCAAATCGAAATTTGAATCAAATCAATCTAATTGAATTGGGAAATCTGTATCAATAACCAGCCTTACTTGCAGCTATTACTGCGTTCTCAGTTTACAAGGAGCACAGATGCATTAAGGACTACCTTTTTCTGTAATTTATGGGATCAGAGTGGGAATCTGTCAGCCGTATCTGTTCAGTCACTAATGTTTGATTCATGGGCCGCTCACGCCCATTAATTTTGATTTATGGATTCTGATATGTATTTATGAAAAGGGCACCCACTCGAGTGCAGCCTCTGTGGCCCAGTAAAGAGGAGTGTAATTAAGATTTGTTTTGAGCCTAGAGGCTCGACTCCTTCAAGAGCTATGGATCAATAGGCAGAGACAGTAGACCCCTGTGTGTTCACTACACATATTGACACGCTCAGTCAATTAGAGCTCCCGAGAAAAGCAGAGAGCAAGCGAGCAGAAAGACGGCGAGAACAAGATGGATCGGTAGAATTGTACTCAACGTTCGTACTCGGTCTGAATAAATGAAAAATAAGGTAGTATGCAATTGTGTAACACAGTGATTTTCCAAAGCACACAATGCCATATGGTGTGCATTTATTATAACGTCTATAGATTCTTACACCGCTAGAGAAAATAACACCTGGTATTCAATAGCTTCTTCATAAACTGAGTATACAGACGTTTTCAAAAAGCATTTGTGTGTGTGTGTGTGTGTGTGTGTGTGTGTGTTTTCTTGTCTCTGGATTAGTCCAAATTGCATTGAGGCTATAGTTTGGGCTTCCTGTTGTTGGCAGTTAGTGTCACAGACACTGTGGTGGGACAATAGCTCTGTGGTGTAGCACACTAGAAGATTGTGTTGTAGTTGAACGATCAGCAGGTGCCTTGGAGATAAATGCTCCGTGTCAATTATTTCTAGAAGAGGTGATTCATAAGACGGGGCTGAAGTGTACAAGACAGTGCGTGGGGGAGCAGGTAAAGAGGAGCATGCGCCGGGGTGGATGAACCTCTTCGTTTTCAATGCGGCTTCGCATAAAAGAGTCATTTTGTTAAACGTCCGTTGCATCTAAGCTTTTGTTAGCCGTGAATGGAGGGGGCACCCCTGGCGCATTAAAAGTGTTTGTAGCTGCAGAACGAATGGAGAATTGTGCTGAATTACTTGACATTATCTCCCCATGTTACCATCATCGCTATTGGAAAGACTAAAGGAGCCGTTTTAACACAAAAGTCAAAATATGCCAATATACGAAACACCGTAGACCAAGACGATAATGCATTGATTACTCAATCGCTTTTTTAAACATAATGCTCTGAATTACGGGTGGAGTTTTCCTGAAAAACAAGGTTCCTCTTGTATGCAGACTTCATAGAAGCTGTGAAATGGGAATGAACCTTGTCTCAGATCCTGTTTATGGCCGTATGGATGTGAGTGTGTTTTTTTTAAACAGCTGGGAAGGAATTCACCCTGCCAGGAGCCATTCCTGGTCACTCAGGACTTCCGCCATTAGCAGCACGGCTCCACTGCACGCACATGACCACAGAATGAACTCACAGATGGGCACTGGCCTCGGCTGCCACAGACCTTCGACACGTCAGTCATGTTTTTAGACAGCTCCGAAAGAAGATACCAAAGCAGATCAAGTCCAGCAAAGTGATGTAGCACTTATGGTTGTTACCCGACTTGTGTGCGGTATTGTGGAGTGGATCTTTATGGATCAAAAGGGTCTGAGTTGAGGGGGTCGGAAAACGAGGGCAGTGATCTGTGCCATTTTAATTTGAGTATTTGGGTATCATTAACCTTTGTGTGAGTGGCACAGCCTCTGAGGATCTGAGATTCTGCCTGTGAAAACAATTTGGAGATGTTTGTGTTAAGGATGCACCAATATGAAAAATTATTTGGCTAACATTAGAATTTAGTATTATTATGTATAAATAAATGTAAATGCAATAAAAAACTCAATTTAATCATTTTAAATGATGCATCACAACATTATAATGTTTGGTACAAGAAGAAATTAATATTCCTTTAAAGACTGCTATAATAGCCTGATTAAATCTTTACTGTTTTAAAGATTAACTTTGATTGTTACTGACTAATACCGACAAATTAAAAAAAAAAAGTCTACTATCAGCCGTTAGCTGATATGGTACTGATATATCAAAATTTTTATTTGATTTCTTGATAATTCCTGGTTTTGATGTAGGGCCCTATGATTTCCGCGATGTTGAAAATGCGAATGGAATCAAAGAATGCAGTCATAAAAATGCAATTTACTGTATAACGCGGAATGTCACGGAATTTGCACAAATTTGGACGAAAATGCGATATGGACGAGTGTCTTTGAATATTAAAATGCGAAAATACTATTTAAATATCCTGCATGTTCTGCGTGTCTCTGTGTGAATGAATGGTGCGCTTGGTTTAATTTACTACAAACTTACAGAAGCATGCATGGTGCTCACGTTTTCAGCCTCTGCCGTCTCAATATATGAATACATGAACACATAAATACGCTCTAGAACTGCTCTGATAGTCACTTTATGAGCATTTTACCATTTTGTTTGAGAAAAACTATTATCATATCATATACAAACAGAAATTTGTCTTCACAGCAATCTGTCAAAATAAAAGTTCGGTTTAACTTGAAGAAAATGTGACAGAAATATATTACTTAATGTAATGATAGTACTACTGCCGCTAATAAAATTCAAACTTTTTTTTTTAAAGGAATATTCACCAGAATTTATGTAAATACAGAAAAATGTAAACACACTACACAGCATGTCTGGAAAAAATAAGTAAATAAACTAAAATAATAAATTAATTCTTCATAAAATCATGAAAAAGTAATTAGACATGCTTTTGATTAATAAAATTTAATGAAACCGTGGAAATGGAATACAAATTAATGGAAAAAAAAAATTCATAGGGCCCTAAATTTTTTTTTTTCAATCAAATGTATATTTAATTTAATAAATTAAATGTTAAATTGTATACGTTTCATGATTTGTATTAGTTGGACAAGCTATTTGATTAATATTTTTAAATTTAACCATTAAACAGAATCTAGAAAAATTAAAACGTAAAAAAACAGAATCCATGAAAATTAAAATGGAAAAAAATTAAACCGATTTCATAAGGCCCTGTCAATATGACTTATCAGTGCACATTTTCTGCTGACATCACCAATGCCGAGTTGGTTACGGGATAACGTTAACCAGTAGCCAAAGTGCTATTTAGGCATTGAGTCCCTCCCAAAATTTTTTGCAGTTTTTTCGTTGGAAAAAAAATTATGTTGACTTTAAGACTTGTAATTGTATGAATCTCAGTGAAGCGGTGATCTTCAGCGTTTTTCAGTTTGGCAGAAAATTTCCTGAACAATATATCCAAGCGTATATAGGGCTACGTATGGATTGGAATGGCATTATGTGGTATTTCACTGCGCTGTGGTCTCTCTCTGATTTATTCCTTTCAAAATACGCTTCAGCGCCAGTGTTTTAAATAGCAGCGCGTTGCGGCGAGCGGCGCAGCTATGGCAAAATTGAGACCCCTCTCCAAATAGGAAGGGGTCTCGTGGAGCAATAAAATGGCAGAGCGTATAAATCCATCTTGCCTTATAAGGTCAGAAATGTTTTAAGTTGTTTCAGGACAGTTATGTGTGCCAGTAATTGTTCTCCCATCTGTCTTAATGTGTCTTTATCAACATCTGGTTTTGTAAGCTATACTTCAGTAACAAGTATCCGTTATATGTCAAGGGTTCCCAGTCCTGCTAGCACGATTAGCCTAGCCTTGACTACTGCTCCGAGTGCAGCGCCACATATGCTTGCCATTACTCCATACCATTCACAAAATGTAATAACTTTTCAGGGAAAAGATGTGTGCATGTGCCTGTTTTTCTTCTTCTCTTCACTTTTTCCATAACTGTAAAGAATTATTTTGGTCTGGTTTTAATGTTCCCCCGGTGACTGGACAAATTACTGGCTCGCAGGACGTTCGGGGCTGCATGAGTGAAACGTGAATGGCTCATCCCTCTAAGCGCAGACCTGTCCGCACTTCCCTGCGTACCTTACCAACACAGAAAGCGAGAAAGACGCCTTCCAGCCGTCTCGTTTGGCACATGAAAGGAGATGCGTCTGTAACAAACCCATCCCTTACTCCAAGGCTCTGGGCTCAGGAACGTGCGCACACTTTGGCAGCGATGCAAAGATATGATCTTAATCTGCTATTTCCTCTTTGGCAGTATTAAATTGTCCAAATAATAATTCACAGCTGCACTGGGATCAAATATAATGGTGCAGCTGCAATTTTATGTTTGCGAATTTTAACTGTTCTTTCTTTCTGTCTCACCGTCTCCCTTCAGTCCCGCCTCCTCCCGGCACCATATGGGAGATGCTGCTACAGTCAAATGAAGGGGGTTTGTGCTTTGGATATGGCGCAGAGTCATGTGCAGTTGAAGCCACCTTGATGGTTAGATTGTGTTGCAGTTGCGCGCGGTGTACCGTGTGCTCTCAATAGAGGGATTAGGAGCTTGTCATGGTTTCATTCACCCTGAGACACTTAATTCCAAACATTTCCATCCTCCGGAGACCTAATCGCATATAGAATTTGCGTTGGCCAGGTCACGGTCTGAATGCTCATCCTTTGCTCACCCTTTTATAGCTACCTACAGTGGTATTTTTTTAGCGTTGTGCAAATCTGTATATTTTTAAATTGACTAGTCAGGGAGCTCTCTGAATGAATAGTTGAGTAATCAGTTTATAAGTGGTAGTCCACACAAAAATAAAAATTCAGTCATCATTTACGTTTCAAACCTTTCACCTGTTTGTTTGTTTTTTTTTTTTTGGAATAAAAGGTGCAAAAGATATTAAAACCCTATTATGTTATTTTAATATTATAGACTTTTATTATTACAGTATTTATTCAAATTTTTATTAGCTTTTATTTTTATATTATTTGCATGTTTATTTTTTATTTTAGTAGTTTATTTTAGTAACTTCATATGTTTTTGCATTTCTTTATTTCTTTATTTTTTTATATTTTTATATAATTGTATTAATTTTAGGACTTCAGCTTAAATATATTTAAGGTTTTTTAAGTACTATATATATATATATGGGATCAGTAAGATAACAACTATTTGAAAATCTGGAATCTAATGGTGCAAAAAACAGTTCCATTTATCTGATCAAAAAAGCAGAGAAAAAAGTAATATAATGAAATATTATTGCAATTTAAAATAACAGGTTTCTATTTTAATATACTTTAAAATATAATTTATTTCTGTGATGCAAAGCTTAATTTTTATCAGCCATTACTCCAGTCTTCAGTGTCCCACGATCCTTCAGAAATCATTTTAATATGCTGGTTTATTATGAATGTTGGGAACAATTGTGCTGCTTAATATTATTTTGGAACCTATGATAATTTTTCCAGAATTCTCAGATGAATAAAAGTTTAAAAGAACAGCTTTTGTTCAAAATAGAAATCTTTTCTAACAATATAAGTCTTTACTATCACTTCTTATCAGTTTAACACATCCTTGCTGAATAAAAGTATTAATTTTTTTAAGAAAAAAAATACTGACCCCAGACTTTGAACTGTAGTGTATATTGTTACAAAAGATTTCTATTTTAAATAAATACTGTTCTTTTTATCTCTGTTCATCAGAGAATCCTGAAAAAAGTATCACAGCTTCCAAAAAATGTGAAGCAGCACAGCTGTTTCCAGCACTGATAATAAATCAGCACATTAGAATGATTTCTAAAGGATTATTTTGACACTAAAGACTGGAGTAATGATGCTGAAATTCAGCTTTGCATCACAGGAATAAATTCTATTTTAAAGTATATTAAAATAGAAAACCACTATTTTAAATAGCAATAATATTTCACAATATTACTATTTTTTCAGTATTTTTAATTAAATAAACACAGCCTTAATGAGTAGAAAAGACTTCTTTCTAAAACTTTAAAAAATCTTACTGCTCCCAAACTTTTGAACGGCAGTGTATATCATACAGGTTTGAAAGGACATAAGCAAATATGACAGAATTTTCACTTTTGAGTGAACTGTCCCTTTAAAAAAATCCCTGTACAACTATACTAGTTTCTAGCTATCCGACAACTATGCACAGCATGCTAATGAAGGTGCCACTGCTAAAATAACAAACAGAAAAACATTAGACCTCAATATTCAACTAGTCAGCTGTTAGACAACTAATCAACCGTTGCGATCCATCCTATTTGTAATACGGTGTCCAGAAAGATCCTGAGGTGATTCGCCACCATCATCGCGCGCAGCATGGAAGCACGGAAGTCAGCGCTCGTCACTGACAAGGGGGTCTTTCTGGACGCAGCCTCCCCGAGCACTTATTGCCAAAGAGATGATTTGTCATGCACGGCCTCAGGCTATTGCTTTTAATGACAGCGTAAACGGAAAAGTCGGCGGCTGATTAGAGAGCGTGCGCGCACAGCATGCTTATTCAGATCTCACTTTTGGCTCCCGTCTGGTGCTCCCTGTCACTCCACGCCAAACACGACTCTCTTAAAAGGCCCCTTGCATCAGCTGAGTGCTGGAGGCCCCTGTATGTGTGTGTGTATGTGTGCACAAGATGGATTAATGCTATAAACAGAGAGTTGGATTTATCTGCGATTGGCACCACGTTTTTCTCCGCGCAGGATTTGGAGCCCGAAGAGGAGGAGAGAGAAGAGAATGCCTTTATTCAAAACAACTGTTTGCGAGTAATTAACATATGAAAGGAAGCTTACAGTCTGGCAAATCCCTGCACTTGTTTTCAATTATTTATCCACATTCTGGGAGGGGGGTGGCGGAGGTGGGTGTCGATCGCGGAGGGAGGGTGGCGGGTTATCCAGAACCATGAAAAGAAAAGTGATATTTTTTTTTTTTTTTTTTTTTTTTTTTTTTTCTGCTAACACAACCAGAGGGCCTCTGGGAATTTGCTATCAGGCATGATGAGATGAAAATGGAGTTAAGCCAAAGAGTGGATTATGGGTAACGCAGAGGGTCGATGACGAGCGGACGGTGAAATGGAATGAGAGCGGACTAGAATTCCAGATCAGCGTGATTATTGGATAAACCTCGGCTCGTGCTTGCCGTCTCTCCCTGAGGCATTGATCTTACAAAATCGAGAATGGATGGGAAAGACAAAGCCGCAGCTGACCTCAGGGAGAGATGTTCATAGGACACGAGGAACGACAAAGATAGGACTGGATGGAATAAAGTTTTCACTGACATTTGACAGGGTGGAGCCTTCCTGTGCTCACTGAAGCCACAGGCTGGAGATTGATGGGCAGGGTTGCAGGTCAGGACTGTATCAGCACCGAGCAGAACTAGTCAGAGGAAACCAGAGGGAGGAGAAAATCAGGCAACCCTGTTAGAGACAAGGAAGATTGAGAGCGGAGCGCAGAATGATTCAACAGACGTATAGTCGTTGTGCCAGATGCCACAAAATATAGAAGCGAGGAATGAATGAAACAGGAGGAGATGGTCTGAACAGCGGCACATTCAGAAGCATCATACAGTATCAAGTTTTAATGTGCAGATTTGATTCACTCTTGCAAGCTGTGCTTGTTCGCCCATAATCACTAGTTTTATTTATGATGGGCTCTGGAATAATGTTATAATCAGGTTGTCTCGTTTATGGATAATGCAGGCTGTTATGTTATACACTGTACAGGGCAACATAACTTTGCAGATTCATGTCTCTTTTATTGGGGTGGTGGTGCAAACTAACTGTAATATTTCAGTAGAACTGAACATTTGTGGTAGAAATGTTGCATTTGTAGTAGAAGCGTGTAGCTGGGGGCTAGAGAGGGTTCAATTAACTCCCGCTGTCCTCATTCTCGCAGATCTCATTCTGTTCATGCCATTCATTTCAGACACTGACTTTGGAGTGCCTGACAGTGCCATTGATCTGCTCTCTGCATCTTGATCTCTTGAGTTTCAGCAGAGTGTGTGCAAAAGGATAGTTTGGGTTGTTTTGTTGTTTTTTTTTTTTTCCTAAAAACACTTTTAACAGCACATAGTGCTGTGCTGGTGTGGAATCACATTGGCTACCCACAATTCACATTGCATGTGTATGTTTTTACCGCCCTACTGCTATGGATTTTTGGCTGTGCTGGGCTACAGACTGAAAAATGACTTGGAGTCATGATATACCAGTTTTATTTTATTTTATGCCAAATAACTGGAATCACTTTGACTAGGGGTGGGCGATTTCGTTTAATTTTTTAGAAAATTTAGTTTTTTAGAAATCGAGGAATCACGATTTTGAATAGAAATATTACCAAACGTTAGAATTAGACACTTTGACAATATGCCAATGATAAAATAAAGAGAAAGCAATGATCAAACCACATGCCGGTGCCTGTGATTAACCGTGTGACGCGCTCATATCACTAGGCGCTATTCATACAGAATGTGTTGACAAAGATGTGACGCGGGTAGTGGAATAGGAAAAACATGCAAGAAGATGGGAGTGAACGTCTTTTAACTTGAGCACCACGTTTTTATAATGCTGTTTCATGCATGAGACACTTTAAGAGACACGAGTGCAACAGTCGAACACGTCCATGTTTACATAGAATAAACAATGGAAAAACAGCGCAATCGAAAGACCTGTGAAGTACTACTACTGTATATCTGATATTTCATGTTTGCATCATGATGACAGGCTGAAAGCTGCTGTTTATTGTTTTTACAGAACATTTATAGTTAATTATAGTCTACTGGTGTTATACCTTCAGTCATTTTGAATTTAAATTACCTTGACTTTTAAGATTTTTTTAAAAGCATTTTCCTCATATTATTTCCTAACATATAATGCGTATAAGACAAGTTTATACAAGATGTAGTTGTAGTTCATACATCTTTTCTGCAAAGATATTTAACAAGTGATTTGTTTAACATTTACATCATGTTGACAACATGTGTGGTGCACTTGGAATAGAATTTTCTTTAACTAGTTAATTAAAAAAAGTTACTTGAATCATGTTGTAGTTACATTTTCAAGGTGACTAGTTAAAAAATCGTATAAAAATTTGAGAATTAGTCAAATGTTCAGAAAAAATATTGCCCAGCCCTAACTTTGATAAAACCTATTGATTAAAAAAAAATGTTTGGCTGTTGCCAATGTTAATTACATTTTAAACTGTAAATAAATACAAATACAATGAATTAAAAGTAAAAAAAAAAAAAAAAATTAATTAATTGTATTTATATTTATTTGTATATTAATTAAAAAAAAAAAAATATATATATATATATATATAGAGAGAGAGAGAGAGAGAGAATTACATTTTTATTTTTAATTAATTGTATTTGTATTTATTTGATTATTAATTAAAAATAAAAACATAATTATTACATATATATATATATATATATATATATATATATATATATATATAATATTATTATTATTATTATTATATATATATTTTTTTTTTTTTCATCGCCATTTAATCATCGCCTGAAGCTTGCAATGGCAGTACTTAAGGCTATTACCTTTAATAGTTGTAGTTATAGCAATTAGTGTCAAAGGACCTCGAGTGATACTGATATCTTTATTATCATGATAAATATAATTTAATCATAGCATGTAAGACATGCACAAAATTAGCTATTATTTTTCTATAGGATTTTTCACATAATAGTAGAACATTTTCATTATCCGACTGTTGGAAAAGTGAAAACCACTTTCCCTTTTTCCTTTTTTTATTTGCATTTCCATTCTCAGTTGGTGAGGCTGTTGTGTCCCTGGCTTTCCTCAGCTAATGGATGAATGTAAACCCTGAATTGAGTGCAGCGTTTGTTTAGCCTCCTCTCTTCTTCTACCCCTCTCCTCTCCCATCTCAGTCTTCATGCCATCTGTGGGTTTGATTTAGCGGCTAAGAGGCTTTCTGAGCAATGGACAAGTGATGTTAATGGTATACATATGCCAGAGGACTGTTTTAGTTTTATGGCTCTGACATGAGACTGTTTTGATTCAAGCGAGGCCGAGCATAACTCATCCACCGCTGCGCCGCTCGCCGTATATTTTATTAACACCAATGAGTTTCGCTTTTTATTTCCTCTGTATCTGTTTCTCTCTTTTTTTCTCTCTTTATAGTAGTGGCAGTAACTTTATTTAGCATGTAGTACACACACAAAAGCGCCTCTGCAGGTTGACAGGCTGCTCACCTCACAACATATCTGCAGTGCCCGTTGTCATGGCAACTGCAGCGGGCTGCTGGCGGTACTTTGTGGTCGGAGGTGTGCTGAAGTAGAGCAGTGCTGACCAGAGGGATGCTCGGGGTCGGCCCGGGACACCCGGGGTCATCGCAGCTCTGTCCATTCTCACCTCACCGGGGCTAGTGAATATTTCATGAGGATGCAGGAAGTGTTTTATCCTATAGAGTGTGGACATCCATGCCTCAGCTCCTCCTTGCGGGACTGTGTATTGTTCGAAAGAACAAGAAGTAGATTTCCTGTATCCTCATGCCTGTCAATGAAGGTGTGTGCCACATTTTCTGTGGTGAAATGGAGTAATACACTATTATTGATAACTGAAAGCATTTTCAAATCAAAATATTTAAAGGGAACATTTAAATAGTAATACAATTAAAAGTCAATGGAATCTAATGTCCACTGACTTTCTTTGTATGGGAAGAAACAGCTGAAATATTCTTCCAAGTATCTTCTTTTGTGCTATTCAGAATAAAGAAAGACATACAGGTTTGTTACAACATGAGGGTGTAAAAAATGATTTTTGGTAGGACTGCCCTCGACAAAAAAAAAAAATTCTGGTCGACTAGTAGTCGTTCATTTTTAAGCATTAGTCGACTATTAGTCGACAGTATTAACCATAATAATGAGCCTTTAATTGCCTGAATAAGCGCTCAAGAGCACACAAAAAAAAAGCTTGCCACAGCACACCGGCAGATATTATAGTTATGAATGTGTCAGGGAAAAACAGCAAGGAGACTGCATTAATGTTTTAATAATTTGTTGATAAACTGTTGCTTTCTTTGTTTTCGGCTTAAGAGTTGAAGTTAGCGACACTGACTCATCATCTCCACAGTAGTGGATCCGCCGGTATGCAGGTTTCATATGGATTATGTAATCTCAGAATATTCATTTTCTATTTAAATTGGTTAATTTAAAAGTAAACTTCACTTTCTATAGATATATTTTCATGTCTGTAAGGCAAATATACACAGAGTTTCGAAGTTTCCCACTCAAGTTCACAGAGACCGAGACGACAGAAAGCGCATCCTGTTTGCTTTAATTATTTTACAAAAGCGCAACGTTTCTTCGTTATTCTGAGTGCACACAAATAAACGCAGAGTCTTTACAGAGTCGAAAGATGTATTACTTTTTTTTTCTGTATGACCAAAAATGACGAAGTGTTTTAAGTGCAAGTGAGCACAACGGTGCCTCCCTCTGGCACAATTCACACTTCAAACAATTCTGTTACAATTCACAATTCACAAACAATTGCCACAATTCACACTTCAAAAGCGCACATTTTTCTAAGTTAACATTAAAGTTGCTTCTACATACATCTTTCAGATGAAAAGACATATTTGAGGTTGATGACTAACAGGCGAGCGTTTGGATGTCCTGCCTGATGTGCTGTATTACAACACAGTCTAGCCGTTAATGATCTGCCCTTCACAGACTGTGTGACTTCGCCACTTCCTGTGGATTATTTTTTTTTTTTTCTTCTTTTTTTTTCTGAAACAAAGTGACTAATAAAATTTGGTCGACCTAGTCTCTTCTAGTCAGCTAATAGGGGGCAGCCCTAATTTTTGGGTGAACTATCACTTATGATCATAGAAGGGGCAGGAGTGTATATGAATTTCTGACTGCCGGGCATTGCATTTCTGTTGAAATCTGTTGAACTTTCTGCCATTAATTTGCCTGCTGGGTGTTCCTCAAGAAGGGCAAGAGTGGGGTGGATAACAGCAGCTTGTTGATGCCCCAGTCGTGGCTTGCGGAAGCCTGATAGCGGGACCAACCTCTCGACCAGGACAGTGGAGGTCAGTCTGTGAGCTCGCCGCCCTCAGGGCTTCCGACTTTAATTACCTGAGGAGCAAAACATCCCGGCCCGCTGGTGGGGGAAGAGTGTGTGAACATGGGATATCGGAGCTGTGCAGTCCCGCAGCAGCGACATCCTGCCTGGGGAGGCCGGGCCCTGTCCGTCCTGGTTCCTGACAGTGGGCTATCTCTGCCGGGCCCGTGGTTCCTTCCATTCTAAAGGCCATTGTGTGGAGAAGGGCTGGGCCAGGAATGACTGGTTCCTGTTGGGCTCGATCTCTCGCTCAGCCAGCTCCGGTCCCACTGACAGATTCCTCCTGTTTTGTTTTGCTCTCTCTCTTTTTGTGTTAGTCACTCATGAGGATACCGAAAGCAATAACAGGACTGAGGAGAGCCTGCGTTGTGCTGTTTCTGTCCTCTTTCCACAATATGTTTGCATTACATAATCTAAACATAAGCTGGGACAGCTGGCATCCTCACTTTCGTAAAAAGTTGACAAAAAGCAGAACCGTCTTTTTTTTTCTCTCTCTCTCTTCAGCATTTGCTGGTGAATCTGTCAGCGTGCATCTGGACTCGCCTCTGAAAACCGAACGGCTCATGATCAGGATTTAGAAATGAGACGTAGGTGTTTTTGTTCGTTACCTAAAAGCAGAACCAGACACAATGAATCTGTCACTCTGTATGTGTCGGTGTGTGCGTGCATGTGTGAAGATTTAATATCTGAAGTATGTATTACTAGCACCACCTAGTGTGCAAACACTAAAGAGATGAGCCATGAAGGCATCTCTTACCTTTCCAAGCTATGAGATTAAACAGACTCCAGAATAGCGTCAAACTTCACCGCCTAATGAAACATGCTCTGTTTTCCGCAGCGAGGAAGAGAGGCTCAGCTGTCAGACGGTGGCTGGACCGGGCTGAGAGCAGAGTCTGGCTCGGGTCCAAATGAGGGGGCTGATTTGTTACTGACGACATGCTTTTCATGAATCAGCACAACTGCCTGTGTCACTTGCTAGTGTGAGCCACACATTCAGATGATACTCGCACACATTATACAGACCGGAGAGCGGGATCATTCTGCCGTCACGGGGGGCATAGAGGGGGGTCTCTTTGGACCTGGCGACCGTTGTTGAGCTTGATTGGCGTGCACTGTGTGCCGCAGTCACGCTGAAAAGGTGGAGTGGGAAAGTCATGAATAGCTGCGGAACACAGATCTGGCCCCGGCCCTCAGCCACAGCTTGCTCTGGGACTCGGGGACAGCAGAACGGACAGATGGCTCGGGACTGCACTCACACACACATGCACAAACACACACTTACTTCTGCTTTCTTTCTTTTTTCATGCAGACCCACTATACTAAGGTGGCTACGTAAGCTGTGGCGTATAAATGCACACAAGACACATATATAAAGTTTTGGTAATTGAACTCTTCATGCTTTTCAAGGTGTCCTTAAGTGATAAAATTTTACATGTTGCTATTCCAGCATCATTTTTGTTGTGAACCGCAACCATATTGTTGACATGTTTACCTGTTTTAGCTTATCCATGTTGTGCAGTGTTGCCAAGTCCGCAGTTTTGCTGCGGAATTGGGCTACTTTAACACTGTTTCCGCAAGTTGTTTTTCATGTCGTGCGTTGAAACAACCCAATAATGTGATATTCAGCCCCTGGTATCCGAATTTTACCAGGGGAACCCCTCCAAAAAATATGTATTTTACCGGGACCCCCGTCAAAATGCAATTGGGCTAGTTTGGGGGTAGGTCTGAGTAGTAATTAGGTGAGTTTTGTTGTGAAAACCTGGCAATCCTGATGCTTTGTGCATAAAAGGAGAGGGTTATTGGGATCAGGGGATGTCATAGGGCATCCATTCATTTTTATATTTCCAGCACTGTACAGACTATTTCACTATGGCTTTATAACAGAATATTCATTTCCAACCTGTTAGAGTTTTCATCAGTCTTGCCAAGTCTGCGGTTTTCCCCCAGAATTGGGCTACTTTAATACTGTTGCCGTGGAATGTTTTTAATGTCCAAGGGTTGAAGCAACCCCAATAATGTAATATTTAGCCCCTAGAATGCAAATTTTACCAGGGGAACCCATTCAAAAAACTTAAAGGTATTTTACCTCCTGAAACATGATTTTTACCAGGGTAAAAGATATTTTGTACATTTCCTATCGTAAATATATCAAAACTTAACTTTTAATTAATAATATGCATTGCTAAGAACTTCATTTGGACAACTTTACAAAATTTACATATTTACCATTATGACTGGTTTTGTGGTCCAGGGTCACATTTGTAGTGGTTCCACATAAGATGCAGCACAAGCACTCCTGTGTTCACCGCTTGTTTCCAGTGTTTTGCTCCTGCGAGGAGCATCTTCACATGGTTTCAGCTATCTGTTTTGGCTGAAAAATATTTACGCTGTGATTCATACCCTCTTATTGGACAGTCTTGCCCTTTGGGTTTTCTTCTGTGAGACAGCAACATACTGGCTGATCTAATGACCGTCTCTACTTCCACAGTTCCTCCTCTGCTTCTCTTTTTCTGTCTCGTTGCAGCCTCTGCAGCTAAGCCGTCGTACAAGCAGATCATCAGAGAGCTCTAATGGCTTCCAGCTGTGTGGAAAATCAAGCCCTTTGGGTTGGGTTGAGAAGCAGACAATGCACAAGAAAAACGAAACTAATTTAGGCCCTTTTTTTCAGCGCCAACAGATCACAAAAGACACAGTGTCCATGTGCAGCGCAGGTCAAGGGGCTGAGATCCCGCTTTTCTAGTTGGGACCTTCAACTTGCAGAAGAGGTATCCGTATGCTGGCTTTTCATCAAGCTCTTAAGCCCATCACGAAAAATCTGGCGCTGTTGGTCCTTGGAACACGAAAGAAGTGGAATCCCTTCAGCTCACAGTTTCCTCATCTCGCATTGTCTCGTTCCTGCTCTTTCAGTCTGTTAATGCAGCCAACTCTTAAAGCAGGCCTTTATCAAGCCAGCCTGGAAATATATTCTCTTCCCACCGTCTCTGAAAGGGTTGTCAGATTGGTTTAAGGGGAGGGAGGGGACGGAAGGGAGCCACAGAAAAGCCTGAATATTTAGTTTGCTACGTTGCCTCTCAATAAAATCCTGGACGTAGCGGCTTTTGAGAAATTTACTAGTTTAGAGGCGAGGGGAATTGACGGATTTGGCTTTGTGCTGACTGGACGTGAAGGTGTGTAAGCGCTGACGAAAGGAAGTTGAAAGGACATTTTCTCACACACCTCATTGCAGGATATAAATGCGGCAGGGTTTGTTTTTTACCTCATGGTAAATAATCATTCTAGAATTGTTCATTTATGTTTACATTTTCAGAAAGAGCTGCAGGCATCAATGACGAGCATTTCTGTCAGTACAGCACTGTTTTTTTCTTATACCTTGTAGCACACTTTGCCTTTACAGGAAAAAGCAAATGAGGAAATCTAGCATTGTTGGTAATGTTCGTAATTTACAAGTGAATGCAGCCGCTGCCAATTAAAACAAATCAACTTTGTTTGACGCACTGCCAGTGGGAACTTCTAGAAAAGTCTCTTTTTTCCCAGTGATTGAACATTTAAGGTACAATTATCCTGAGTATTGTATTATTACCCATCTCTGTGAAACGGTTAGGATGGTGAATCTCAAAAACTGCTGTTTATCTCAAAGCCACACTCTGTTCAACCCCCAATGTGGTGAGACAGGTTGGAGGCTGATGAAGAGAAAGAAATACGCCACCAAATGTGCAAGAAGGAAAGATCCGTCTCTCCACCCCTCGTCTTTCCATCCTTTCCTCTCTCTCGTCTCTCTCTCCTGAGTGTTTCCTCCACATGGAGCTCATCTGCTGTTTAAGGCGGCTGGGAGAAATGCCTTCAAGCTGACAGGGGCTGAAAGCCCAGACATATGTTAATCACATGCAGTGATGGCAGTCTGGGAGGGGAGAGAGAGAAACGGCAAATCTGAGAAAGAGAGCAGAAAAAGAATGAGCGCAGGGGGTGGGGGGAGAGAGAAGGAAGAGCGCCACTCTAGAGACTTAAAACACAGCAGTAGAGGCAGACGCATGCCTTTGTTTGGACTCTCCAAATTGATTTCTCTTGGTTTTAATGAGGTTGTTCCTGCCGCTGCTTGCAAATGGTGGAGGGGGGCTTAGTGATGCAGGCGGGTCGGCCGCATGCCGTTATTTTGGATGCATCCGAAGCATTTAGGCATCCACGCAGCCAATTTGTAGACGGATGAATCAACTGGATCTGATAATCTGGACATTGCAAACATGCTGTTCACCTAACATCTATATTTTTTCATCTGATATGAATGTAGTAGTGAAGTATGAAGTGAATCGGGTTAAGCAGAAGCAGATGTGACTGAACTCAGATTGGACGGTTGACCAGAAAAAGGTTGTTTTTGCAAGAGTGCTCTTAATTCAAAGCATATGAGAGGACAGATTCACACAGCACAAATCTATTTATCTATCCATTTATATCTATCGATCTATCTATCTATCTATCCATCTATCTATCTGTCTATCTATCTGTCTGTCTATCTATCTATCTATCTATCTATCTATCTATCTATCTGTCGTCTCTCTCTCTCGCTCTCTCACACGCGTGCTGTGTTTTGTGTGGCTGCCGCGCATCAGCTGGGAGGGGTCAGCGGAGGAGGCGGAGAGCGTGCGTGTGTGTGCGCGCATTTGCGTGCGCTCTAGCTGTCATTGTCTCAGTCTGCGGGCTCAGGGAGCAAGCGTGTGCAGGATAACGCGAGGCCCCAGCGGCCACACGTGCCCTCGTTAGTGCAGGGCATCCCTGGAAGCAGAGCAGAACGAGAGGCAGGTCTCCATCTGTCCCTCTCAGGCTCTGAAAGCAGGAGGACAGGCTGCTCGGCTCTCTCGCTCAGACCTGGTGTACCGGCCTCGGGGTCCCGTGCCACCCCCCTGCCCCTCGCAGAGAGCACAGAAAGACGCAAAGAGATTAAGATTACAGGAAAGCTGGCAGAAATAGAGAAAATACCCTGGATTCTTTGATATCCAGCTTGTCTCCATCATCGATGATGCCAGGTGAGATTGGGAAGCTTTCAGTGTGTGTCGGTGAGAAATTGTGCATGTGGTTTTTGAATGTAAATATTTTAAAATAGAGAAGCTGGACTATGTAAGGCAATTTGTTCTGTGTTTTTTGCCTTTATTGACTGCTTTTGGAAGTAAAAAAGTGCTGTTTTTTATGGTTATGTTTTTTTTAATTAATGTATTTATTGATTATGTGAGATTCCAACTGATACTTTTTAAAAAAAATGTATATATATATGTGACCCTGGACCACAAAACCAGTCTTAAACAGTAGCACGGGTATATTTGTAGCAATAGCCAAAAATACATTGTATGGGTCAAAATGATCAATTTTTCTTTTATGCCAAAAATAATTAGGATATTAAGTAAAGATCATGTTCCAGGAAAACATTTTGTAAATTTACTACCGTAAATATATCAAAACTTAATTTTTGTTTGTTAATATGCATTGCTGAGAACTTCATTTGGACAACTTTAAAGGCGAATTTCTCAATATTAAGATTTTTTTACACCCTCAGATTCGATTTTCAAATAGTTGTATCTTGACCAAATATCGTCATATCATAACAAACAGTACATCAATGGAAAATGATGTATAAATCTCAATTTCAAAAAAATTGACCCATATGATGTTTTGTGGTCCTGGGTCACATATATTCACAGGTGAATGTTATTTCTACCTGTGCAAGGGAATGCTGGTTCTATATAGAAATATTTCTGTATAGAACAGAATAATAGAGAGCTCAGTAATAAGGTTTTTATTCTGTCTGCCTGGTCATTTCTGGTCACATTTTTTATTTTACATTAAAAGTCATTTTTTTAATGCAAAATGTTTTTAATTTGCAATAATAGCTGTAATTCCACAACTATAATGTATCTCCATAATGGCTAAATGCATGCACACAGTATTCCTAAAAAATGACAATGCATTATTACAAAACATATCCAACCCTTTTCATTAAGTCTTCCAAGATTATCAATTGGCAACATTTTATTCATCACAGAAATCCAAACGTTTGTGCACAACACATAACAGAAGAAATGTAAGATGTAGTAACAATGCAGCAATGGCCTGGTGGTCTTTCAGATCTCTCAGACATCCTCATTGTTGAGCTCTAGAAGATCAGAGATCTGTTCTAAAAAGAGTAAAATGACTGTACAGGAGCATGAAAGTAAAGAAAGCAGACTGAAAGAAAGAAAATGAGAGAGGAGAGTTGCAGAGGGCAGCTGGCGTGCTGTGTGTGTGCAGGCTGCAGGGAGATCTCAGTGCTGCTCTTCACAGATGGTGTTGTGAGACAAGCTCTGTTGGCACTGCTGCTCTCCTGTGTGCCATGGCCACTACCTCTCTGCCAGCCAACCCGTCTGGTGCCCACCTCTTCGACTCCCCCTCTCCATCTACCCACCCTCGACTTCTCTTTCTGTTTGTTTCTCTTTCTAAACTTGCGAGTGTAACATTGTTGGCTGTGTATTTGGCTGGATGGCTTTTTAAACTGGAGTTTGAATGGTGAATTTCTGTGGAAATATCGTATTCAGATCTTTCAGGAGTTAATAGGATTGGTTGCATTTTTGCATTTGGGCTTTTTTTAGGAACAGTACGTGTACATTTTTTTTTTTCTCTCACTAAATGGGTTTTCGATTTGTTCTTTTTAAACGACCACTTGAAGCGTGTTTGTTAACATTGGCTTTTGTGTGAAGTGTGTGTTTATGAATTGTGTGTGCATGTGTAGAATTGTTCTGGGAAGCTCTGGAGGAAGCAGCTGTAAGCAGGCGCGTGTGCCAGGTCAGGGACACTTGAGCAGAACTGACACTGGGTTATTTCGGACACCCATCTGCACTGGAGCTACCGTTCCTCCAGGCCGCCGCCACGGACAATCTGTTCACTCGCTGGCAGAGTGCCAAACACAGTGCCGTCCATCTGTGGCAGGGACTGAAGCTCTCAGTGCTGAGCAGAGCTTGGCTCCTTCCTCTCCGCCTGTAGTTTTATAGCTTTTTTTGTTAGCAAGAGTGTTTTCGAACAGCGTGTTTTTAACGCATGTTCTCACTTTGCTATAATATGCTACTGTAATGAGATAGAGGTCATTTTTTTGGTAATATGGAAACAGCGTGCGCAGTTTCTTAGTTTGCAATATTCGGTTGCAATTAAAAGTTGTTCTTTGTTTAGGGCCCTATGATTTCCACAGTATGGAAAACGCGGATGGAATCGCGGAATCCAGTCATAAAAATGGAACTGTATAATGCAGAATGTCACGGAATTTGCTCAATTTTGGATGAATAAATCAAAAGTAGGTCAGTACACTTAAATCAAAATGCGTGTCTGTGAATATTAAGGCGTAAAAATACTATTTAAATATAAATATTTGCTACTACCCGTTTTATTTACTACACACACACTGAAGTGCACGTGATGCTTGCCGTGTTTTTAACATTTGCCGCCTCAATATATGAGTACATGAACACATGAACAATCTGTAGAACTTCTCTGAGAGTCATTTAATGAGCATTTTACCATTTCTTTTGAGAAAAACGATCGTCCTATCATATACAAACAGAAACTTAAAGGTCTTCACAGCAACCTGTCAAAATAAAAGTTTGGTTTAACTTGAGGAAACTGTGACAGAAATTTATTAGAAATGATAGTACTACTACTACTAATAAAATTATTATTACATTATTTTTAAGAAGTGTTTACCAGAAAAATTATTTACCAGAAAAATGTAAATTGGCCTAAATTTAAAAAAAAGAAAAAGAAAAAAGAAAGAAATTAAATAATAATAAATACATTTTTAATATAAAAATCAACTAATTAGAGATGTTTTTAATTATTAAAAATGTATTTAATGGGACATGTTCATGTTAAATTGTGTAGGTTTCAGGATATCAATTAATTAGACATGCTTTTTGATTGATATTTTGTCATTTAACCATTAAAACAGAGTCTAGAAATATTAAAATGAAAAAAAAAAAAATTTAAAACGGAATTTGGGAAAAAATTAAATGGATTTCATAGGGCCCTATTTGTTATTATGGAAACAGGGCCAAGGTCCTGCATTTTTTTTAGCTTTTTTGTTATCAGCAATTATCATATGATGCGTTTTCAATGCAATTCTTAGATTGCGATATATTACTCACAAGTTATGCTACTATAACAAAACAAATCGTCACGTTAGAATTATATGGCTCTGTCTGAATTGAGTTATTCACATATTCTTATTCAGTGACAACTTATTTACATTATTTGATGTTTATTTTGTAAGCTGTGGACATTTTGAGCCTTTTTTTAGAAAAAAAAAATGGTTTTATCTACAGAAGTCTATGGAATGCAAAAGCTTTGAAGCTCAATTTCTCAAAAGTGCTCAGAATGCAGATAGAACCTTATAATTCCAATGTGACAAAATGTTTTCTTGGTTTGTATAGAAACAAGGCTTAGGTATTTGTAGTTTTGTATGTTTTCTTGTAAGCAAAAGTGTTCATTTGCAATATTTCACTTGCAATTAATGCTAATTCAGTTAAGCTTTTGTAGCTTTTTCATAAGCAAACATGTTTTTGTACGATCATTTTTCAACATACTTTTAGTTTGCAATATTTCGCTTATATATTATTTTGTTGCACTTTTTTTATGAAAAGTCTGCCTAACTTTTGTTAGCCAGAGGATACATTTTTATTACACTTTCTCATTTCTCAGTATATTGATGGTTAATACTATAGCAAGAAAAAGGTCGTTCTCTTGGGTAATATGAAAACAAGGTCTCGTCCTGTAGCCTTGTTTGTACAACGTTTTCTGATGCACTTTGTCAGTTTGCAATTTTACTTGTGTGTTATGCTGCTGTACCGAGATAAAGTTGTTCTCTTGGGTAATGTGAAAACAAGTATCTCTACCTCTAGCTTTGTAACTGTTTTATTAGAGACACTGGTGTACAGGAAATTTCCCATGCAATTTCTTGTTTTTTTTTGTTTTTTTTTTGCCTAGTATGGCAACACAGCTTTTGACCCAAGTTTCAGCATTAAAGACAGCCTCTCTAGAGTGTATTTAGTCATTAAGAAGCCACTCAGTGATGGCAGCCAATCGGTTGAGGGGCAGTCATTGCCTGGAGCTACGCCTCAGTTCCTTGTACTGAAAGCCATTAGCAAACTGTGGCCAGTGCCACAATCATGCGCACACACTTAGAAAAGCGCTCAGGGTGGAAGTGCCCTGACGTTAGGTCATACTCCACCATCTCCTGCGTCTCCTGCCTGCCAGATGTGACTCGAACCATTTTTAAGGTCTCATGGAGGGGAAGAGGAGGGAGAGACAGAGAAAGAGACAGTTTGTGTGTGTGTGTGTGTGTGTGCACAGTAATTGGGCGGGGGGGTTAGTTGTTTTCTGAATCTGGTTCTACTTAGTAAATCTCCATCCAGGACTGCGTTTCATAAATTGTCGACATATTTTTCTGCGCAGCGGACTTAACTCACTCTAATTTTGAACACATGGCTTCTGTCATGTGATATTTTCAAAACACTTGCAGACAGAGGTCCCAGCAGAAATAAACCGTCATTCTGCCGCCAGGGTCTTTCTTTTTTCTCGCAATCGCCTTCCCCCCTCCTCCTCCTCTGTGCCTGTCAGTTATTCTTTTATCACGTAGCTGTGTTTTCAGTTAGCGAGAGCAATATATTATTAGCTCACATTTTTGAGTGTAGTAAAATAGCGTTTTGTTAATGTAAAACATGAGCCTCTTTATTATCTGTCAAAAATTGATTTGGCATCCGCCGCCGTGGGCTCGACTCGTCCGAGCATCAGAGACTTTGCCACGCTTTTGTTGCCAAGCGTGGAGAGACGTCCGTTCATAGCTGCCACAGCCAGTGAGAATAAGTGGCTGAAATGAATAAAGTGAATAAGTGGATAAAGGCCTGCAATTTGCAGGTTTGAGTGGTGCTGAGGGCAATGAGCAGAGTGCAGAGGTAATTGCAGACTGCTTTAGCTGCAGGAGAGGACAGGAGCTTGTATATGGATATGGATGAAACATCTGACGTTTGTTCTACAAGCATTCTGAGAACCTCCAGCGCTCTCTGTGGGAACCTCACAAACTTTTCTGGCTTCTTTCAGTCTTTCGGACTTCTGTTAGGCTGTCAGTAGTTACATGTTGTTGATCGATATGGGGTATGCAGTGGCTGATATCTTGCCAATAATATGATTTAATGACAGTGTACACAAGTATTGATGAAATGATATGGCCAAAAGTCAAAGCTTTGGACAGATTTGATGTTTCTTCGGTCGAAAAGAAGGTTTTTGAGGAAAACATTCCAAGATTTTTCCACATAGTAAACTTCAATAGGACCCAACGGGTTGAAGGTCCAAATTGCAGTTTCAATGCAGCTCCCAGCCGAGGAATAAGAGTCTTATCTAGCGAAACGATTAGTAATTTTCTGAAAAGTTAAAAATGTATGTACTTTTTATCCACAAATGCTCATCGTGCACTAGCTCTGCGATGCACGTCTATGTAGAGCCTGTTGGCTGGATTGAAACTGCAGTTTGGACCTTCAACTCGCTAGTCTCCATTGAAGTCACCTATATGGAAAAAAATTACCAGGAAATTTTCATTCTGGAGTGAACTAATGCTTTAAAAATAAAAAACATTTTTATACAGATGCTAATGCTTAAAGGAATATCTCTAGAGGAATATAAGGCTTTATCTCGGACTAAAAAGTGCATGGATGAGACCTAGAAAGAAATGAGATATTCAGGAAATATTTTCATGTCTATTTTTATGTTGAATCTTTTTATGGGAAACGTCTGAGACAAAGTTGACTCCATGAAGTATTGTGAGCTGCCTAAAGCTACATAAAAACATTCAAAAACAAAGAAATGTTGATAAGGCTGATTATAGATTCTGGAACGGACACAAGGGGGAAAGTACCACTTGTAATAATCTGCCAAGCAGACATGGTTATAATCCCAAAAATTGGCCAAGCATTGCTCAAAATATATCAGTCCATTGCAAGTTGTGAACGTCTACTTTTTCTGGCCATGTGACGTTCTGTTTATGTGATGTTTTCAGCAAACAAACTTTTTTCAATGACAGAGCTTTGCTCGTGGACTGAGCGCGAATCCCACGAGGACGTGTGTGACTTTAACCTACACGCTGCTAATGAGGGACACAGTGAAAAACACAGCAGTGTTGGTGGATAGCCAGTTAAAGCCATGTGTCTAGGTGCTGAGCCATATTGCATGTGCCGACTTTCTCTGTTTCTCTCTCTCTTTCTCCCCACTTTTCAGCTGGCATCTGCTCATGCCAAGAAGCTGAGTGAGTCATTGACTTGAGAGTTGGACGAGCTTCATACTAGCGTTTGAGAGCACTAATCTCAGTATGAAAGGCCTTTTATTGAAAAATGCTCTAATTCTGCCTCTTTAGATAAGAAGTCAGTAAATAATTATTTACTGTTCATTCAAAAGATGCTGGAAATTGCAGTTGTGCTCGTGGTGTAATTGCAAAACCGTCATTGTTCCCATTTCAATTTTGATTGTGTGTTTGTAGATGAGGCGCGAGAGAAGATTACAAGCGTTTTCTATGCGACTTCCCCTGTGAGGTCTTGCACTCTCGCAGCCTTTAAGGATTTATCCTTTTCCTCTTTTTTTAAAGTCTGGCAACAAGATACTGCACAAATCTCTGCGATTTCAACGGATGCGTAACGGCAACCGTGAATCACTTTTATTGTTCCTCTACACTTGTTTTCTTCCTCTGCACTTCATGCCAACGGGGCCTTATTTCAACAGATGGTTAAAACAGACGTTAAGATAAATCCATTTTGAAGAAGAGGACGAAGGAAAAAAGAGTGACTTCCACTATAAACGCTGCATCTGTTTTATTGGTCAGTCTTCTTTTTTTTTTTTTTCCTTTGACGCAAGACCATATTTTGAAATGGATCAGCAGATGGCTCCCGGCCTTTTCTGTTTACTGCAGAAATGCTCCAGGAACGCATTATCTCACATTATAGCCGCACTGTAAAACTAACAGTGCCCACTCGTCAGTGTCCACTTAAGTCGGCACGACTGGCATCAAAGTGGGTAGCTATAGTGTGAAATCACTTTCTTTTAAAGGTTACTGCCATCGGTAACCGATGATGGCATTTACGGTGCGTTTAAAAGGCGGAATGATTCATTCGTCTGTTGTAATCCAGAAATAACATCTCGGTTGGGCGTGCAGCGGAAAGAGCCCGACGGAAGAGTGCAATCTCTTTAAATATCGGAGTGCACAGGTTGCTGTGCGCTGCGGTTGGTGGTTGGGTGGGTTGGTAACTCTTGAGTGAGCACAGACTGATGCAGGTCCCTTCAGCGCGCGCGTCATTTGATGGGATGGAATGGAACGTTGGCACACCACCTGGCGCCGGCCAAGTGGGGCTCAGGAAAACAATTGCGCCTGGGGAGAAGCCTTGAAAAGTGAGGGCTCGGGGAGAGAGGGAACGGAGACGGAGACGAAGATGGAGATCCAAAGGGACAGGCTTTGTTGCAGGGAGAATGAGCGGAATAAGTGTTGGGAATGAGTTCCAGGAGGGTGGGGGCATCCATACATCTTCCCTGACAAGCCGGCAGGATTTGATGGGCCACGCTCTGTGCGCCGTTCCATCTGGCGGAGATGATTGCATGGTGCATCGGCGTGCACAAGTTCATAATGTATTCATACCAACGCAACACGCTCTCCCAGTTCACCCTCGGCCTCGGATACCTGAGACGGCATCTGAATTCCAATTATCCGAAGAGTCTATGTTTTCTCTCTCTCGCGCTCTCTCTCGTTCTCACCACTTCTTCATCTTTAATGCACGGCGGCTCTGAAGCGCAGCATCTGGTTGTAACGCCACCTTCGTCATCTACTTTCACGTCATCTACTTTCATCTGTCCCGCGAGACGTCTCCCGTGAAAGGTGTTCTCTGTCTTTGCCTCCCTCACCTCGTGACCCTGATCTGTTGAGCGCAAGTCCGCTATAAGCAGCCATCTTGTCGGCATTAGTATGCAGCTGATTGGCTTCCAGTGGCTTTGACGTGCTTCACGTTAGTGGGCACAGCTTTTCTCCGAGGAGCGAAAACCGTGTTCCTATGGGGAGAAACCCTCCCTGAACTTCCTGCAAACACGTAACTCTGTGGATTTCTGCATTGCTGCAGGCACTACAGAAATATAAGGCTGAATCATCACAGCCGATTAGGTTCAATACTAACTTGCTAAGTGAATAAGCAACTTTAGCTGGCGTGTGGGAGGATGAATGTAGTTGCAGCTTTCCCGGTTTTCACAATGACACAAAAGCCGAGATGCATTGGCGTGATTCTTAAATTCGTGGGGAGAGCTGCTTTAGAAACATCCAGTAGGGTTTTTAATACAATACACACCAAGAAAATGAATGAGATTATTCCTGGCCTGATCCTTCTTTTTCCTCACGTACTGCATGTGTACACAGATGTCTGTTTTACCCACTGTGGAATGAGCTGAGCATTACTACTTGTGCAGTGAGTGATGTAAGAGACATGTAAGTCGAGCTGTGTGCGTCAAACATAAGAACAGTCTCATGTTTTTTTCTGGTTACGTTATCTGAAGAAAAAAAATCTAATACAGGGTGCATGTATGAAAGGAGCAGGCAGCTTAATGGATTTTATGGGTTTTTTTATAGAGTGATGATGATATCTAGGCTACCTGATCTCATGACGAAAACATACCTGTGGGAACTTTTTTGCAAAATGCGAAATATGTACCAATAAGTACATATCACTGCAGTTTCCAATGAAAATAACACTAGAGTCGGTAAGCACTTGCAATTGTTTTCGTACACAGTTATGATTACAGCTCAATATGTTTCACTTTCCGGTGTTAACCCGACCTCGCCAGGTGTGGGGGAGGGGTTACGATTAGACAATCATGTAGCGATTTCAATGAGAGGGGGTAATAATGTGGCAGGGGGTTGAAAATAAACACAACACTGGACATAACAAGCTTGCTTAGCTCAGCCGGCATGGAATTGGACTTAGGATGCCGTATCCTTGGGTACGAATCATGTGAAAAACATGACTTGTGATGGAAGAGCTGAAAGATAAGAGATCAAAACACAAACTAAAAAGGCATGTTTGCAATTGCATTTTTACATCACATTCACTTTTGTTCATACTATCGAGTAGGTTTGGGTGTAGGGCAGATGGTGCATTATTTTAAAACGTTATGGAGCATTAGAATTATAGTACCACTCAGTGGACATTTCAACTGCTGTGACACGTACAAACCCAACGTCACATAAAATGTACCATATTTACATTCATCTGTTACAGGAGAAAAAACGAACACTCTTTTAGCGCCACTCAGTGGACATTTCTGTTGGAAACGGCAGTGATATGTACTTATTGGTACGTATTTCACGTCTTATAAAGAAGTTCCCACAGCTATATATTCGTCTTGAGATCCTGCACCACAAAACCAATCATCAGAATAATCGGAAAGCTGAATAAATAAGCTTTCCATTGATGTATGGTTTGTTAGGATAGGAGAACATTTGGCTGAGATGCATTATTTGAAAATCTGGAATCTGAGGGTGCCAAAAAATCTAAATCTTGAGAAAATCACTTTTAAAGTTGTCCAAAAGAAGTTCGTAGCTATGCATATTACTAATCAAAAGTTAAGTTGTAATATATTTATGGTAGGAAATTTACAAAATATATTCATAATCATGATCTTTACTTAATATCCTAATGATTTTTGGCTTATTGAAAATGATAATTTTGACCCATACAATGTATTGTTGGCTGTTGCTACAAATATACCCGTGCTACTTATGACTGGTTTTGTGGTCCAGGGTCACAAATGTACAGCATATTAGCTTAAAAGCTTGTAATATTTTAACCCTTTAACTGTCACCATGTTTACTTCACCATGTTACAAATAAATCCTAATCTAATCATGACAAACTATACATCGTTGGAAAGGTCTAAGACTCCTAAATAGATATTTTGCCATATTTTTGTGTTACAAATTATGTAGGAAAAGTAATAGATTAATATATGTCAAGAGTGCAACTTAAAAATCATAACATGAGTTCTGACCTTTGTCACAAAAGACTTTCTTCGTTGCCCTTTTCCCTATTACAACTTAGAAATCATAAGAAATTATATATCAAAACTTAAAATCTCTAAATTCATTCTTTGAAAGGCATTTTAAAATCAGACATTGCATTACCACGAAAATGTACATCAAAATCATATTACAAAATGTTTTCATTCATGAATTATAAAAATGTAAGTCTGGATCTTTATGTCTGTGTTCAAAAATGGGAGTGACAGTTAAAGGGTTAAACAGAAAAAAATTGTCCATTCTGGCATACTGGCCAGACCATAGTTAGTTAGCTAGCTGATTGGTTGGTTTGTTTTGCATTTCTATGTAATATTCTGTGTAGGTTATGTAATATAAATAGACAGCACGCACAGCTGACTGTTTAGATTCTAGAGACAAACTGACTAACTGACCCTGAAGGATGTGACTCAGTTCTGCACCAAATCATGCTGGTCTTTAGTAGTGGTCTCATAAAATAGTGTGAAAGTTTGTTATTCCTCTTTGACTTCAGTTTGTGTTTTTGCATGTATTTTGGGAATATAAGCGCAAAGATAATCAGGGAAGCAGCTAAAAGAGCCAGTCGACTTAGCAAGATATTCACTGTCACTGTCGGGTCATGAAAAATGACCAGGCGTGGAGTGAAGATGAGCGAGTCGGTGCTTTCTAATGCTCAGTTTGGCGTGCCGTTTAATGGCGATCCATATTACTCGAGAGCTCTTTTGAAAAGCAATAAAAGACCTTGCCGAACAGGAAAATGGAAAGCACTTCATCGTCCTTCCTGGGAGCCACATTAAATCTCTTGCTGCATCAATATCCGCGGTGGCCCGCCTAATATTCATCTGTGCCGCTCGTCCGCCAATTTCCCGTTTTGAAAGGCAAGGTAACCGGCAAACAAATGCACTCTGTGCGTTAACTCTGCGCAGATTAACTTTATGAAATCAGGGCAGGATGGATGTGCACTCTGGTATGTTTTTGAGCCTGTTTAAAAATGCAAAATTGCTTCTTTTCCACTCCAAGTGGGAACTCATTTGAATTGAGTTATGCATCTCTTTTTTTTTTTCCACAACATATTTGCGCAGCCTGCCACTTCAGGTGGGTTTAATGCTGCTCTTGTACAATGGTGTTTTATTGGCAGGCCTTTTTACTTTGAATAATAGGAGATAAAATATATAAAAACTGTGCATATGTACCTTGCGCTCCATGTATGTAATACTAAGTTTTTCAGACACTCTTCGTCAATAGTGAGATTATAATATAAATAGTAGAGAACACTTTGATCTGAACATTTTTCAGATGGGTTTTTACAGTCATTGATTGTTCTCTGTGCGGAATACAACCGTCCTACCAGTATAAAAGTGAGATGTATTATGGTGATTATTATTTCACCCGAACATAGGCTGACGCACACTATGGAAGTGCAATGCTTTTAAGTTGTCTGATGTGTAATATTTCATTAGAAAGTGGTGAAGGAAATATGAAGCATAATGGATATGTAGTGCTGACAGGTCCTTATGGAGAACGTTCCACTTTTTTATACCTTCCTGTGTCTTCAAGAGGTCACATTCTCAGTGCGAATGTCATGCACGCTTGTGAACATACACATGTATGTGTGCTCGCAGATTACAACCTATTTTTTACCACATTATCACCCATTTCTGTCCGACAGGTAAGGAGAGAGGATGAGGTTTAGACGCCTTGGGGTTGTTTCTCTTTTCCCGATTCCCAATCCAATCCCAACTTTGACCCTGATGTTAATCCTCAATTACACATGTAGATCCACAAGCTGCTTTTTTATCTTGCTCTGGGCTCCTTGTAAGACCAAAGCTGAATAAAAGTCTTTCCCATAGATTTTATCTGTCTTGGACAATTAATATAATTTTTCACAATTTCATGTGATATTTTCCAATTATAGCAATCTGACAGGCATATTGGTTGAGAATAGCTTTCACACTAGTGCTTGGGCTATTTTATTCATTTCAGACTTGTGCTGTGGCTCTTGTGAATTATAGTGCCTGGACTTGTCACGTTGTTAACATTTCAATGTAATAACTGGCCCCATACTGAGATTTTAATGTTGAATCGAGCCACTTTGCCTCGCCTCATCCCTTTCACCGACTCAAGAATCTTTCATTTCTATCATTGTGTTTTTGAATGAATATCATGGAACAAATGCAGAGTTGCCTTATTAGAAATAATTATATGTCACATTGACATTACCAGTACTGCTTTTTTCACAGTAGCCTGTCCATCATATCTTCATTTTTTTTAACAATACAGATACAAAACGGTTAAACGGCACATGTGTAGGTGTGAGACTGAAGACCCCTGCTGATTATTCTGTCATTTCTTTATCAGAGAAAATAAATGGTTAGCTTAGGCAGAACTAGATATATCCCCGCCTGTGTAATATATAAAGCTTAAGCTTTGTTTTTAGCGTGGACGACTCTGTTCTCAATTGGGGAATGGATTGAAAGTGCATGGGGAGCAAGTATGGGGCAGATTAAGCCTGCACAGACACATATGTTTAGGATCTGGTGCACACTTACAGCCACTGAGGTGCCTAGGGAATGGGAGCCATACAGAGCTGAAATTCCCACCTTTTTTTATCTCTTCTGCTTTCCTGGTCAGACTGTGGTTGTCTAAAAGCACCTTTCTTTTTAGATCATATTTCAATGTGTACATGGCAAGCAAGACAATTGTCTTTTGCTATGAAGGTGGTACACAGTCATTATCAACTGTCTGTATTTAATATTCTTCCGTGGAGTAAAACATGGTGAAAAGAGAATGATGAGTAAAAAAGAAGGGGTAAGACAGGAGCCCCTGCTGTTATCAGAGTCAAGGGGACACCCAGGACAGCTGTAATCGGGAAAGTCAGACTACACATCGCAGACGCAGGACGGCTGCTAGCCCTGACACACAGTGTTCCCACAGCTGGTACAATGCGTACATGTTTGTGTATATGTAAGAAATAGAGAGAACGAGGGTTTCTGATGGGTCAGTAAAGCACGCGTACCCTATAAACTGTCACTGTTGGCGCATGGCCAAAAAAACAACAACAAACAAGTTTTTCTTGATTTAGTGCTTTGGATCTTCTCCAAACCAACTTTGACAGGTGTTATTAGTGTAGTATTATTTGTGTACTGTTTATTTTGAAGTAGCGTTAGTTTTTCATTTTAATTTTAGTTTAAGTTTTAGTTATTTTGTTATGCACTTTTGTCATTTTTATTGTTTTGGCTCTTTAATATTTCTATGTAGCTTCAGTTTATTTTTATTTCAGTGTGGGTTTTAGCAATTTTAGCACTTGTACTTCTACTAATTTAATGTCATTTAGTTAACAAGGCAACATTTCTAATTGCGTTAAAGTTTTTTAATTCAATATTTATATTTTAAGTGTCCAGAACACTGTGGTAGACCAAATTTGAAGAAAAACAGATCGTTTGGTTCATTTGGTCTGGACCAAAAAGGAAAATGATACATATGGTCATGGTCCGCTTTGTCTCAGTCCCAGACGTCACACCCATGGAACACTGGCTAAACGTCTGATGCATAAGGCACACTTAGCTGGAAACACTTGAGGAGTTTCGAAGTCGTCATCGGATTGGTTAGATTATACAGGATTTCCGGGAGACGTGTGTGTTGTGTTCTTTAACGTTCCACCTTGAAACAACAATGCTGTGGTGGTTTACAACTGTAACAGCAAGCGCTTATCAGGATCAACTAAAAGTTTGATTTTTAAAACTATGTGCAAAATTTAAAGTTTGCGACATAGAATCTTTAAAATATGTCTGAGAGTTTTACCGGTGTGTTGTTGTGGCGACATTTCCACGCCCCTAAACATGACGTGGCACAAAACGAAATGTAATTGGTTGCTGTACCTGTCAGTCATATGGCCTCTTGGGCGGGCCTTGGACATTTAAAACCGCCAAAGTTCCCAGACCTTCTGCCTTCAGTCTGAAGATCTGGCTATGCGAGACTATGGTCTGCTTGGCATTCACACTGGCATTTTGACAGCGAAATTAAAGATACTGAACCTAAAGGAACAGTGATACGTTCACAACCTGATTGGTCAGGTTGAATGATATATATTTTGTGACGGAAATCATTGAACACTCCAAACAAAAGGAAAAGGTGCGTTCGACTCATTGAGCAGACCGATCAGTGAATGGGTACCGCTTTAAGTCAAATACACCTAATGCCATCTACTGGACTAAGCACACACATTGTCATCACAAAGAGCTCATAAAAGATACTTTACCTCCTCGTTGCTCAATGTTTGCCCTCTTCTCATTTTGTTTTGGATATACCGCTTGTTCCCTTCGTCGCATCTTGTCATTACTTCCTGTTCTTGGTTCTTTAGAAGTACTTGGTCTGTGTTGCGTTCATATTTAATTCACACCAGAGTTCATTTGGAAGTGGGCCGAGACCCGTCTTTTTAGCCATCTCAGTCTCCTTGTTCGGTGTGCATCAGGGTTCGGATCACAGCGTTCACACTTACTCAAATAAACACCACTAACAGAGCAATTGCACCAGAGTTCATTTTAATCGAACCAAACATGACAAGTGTGAACACACCCTTACAGACATCTCCATCTATACCAATGGCCACTTTGTCAAAACAGAGATGTTGATCAGTCTTGTGTTCGATATTGGCCACGCTTTCTATTTGCTAAATAATTTGCTTTTTAAAAATCTGTATTACATAGAAACTTCACATTTTAAGGAGATATGAGCATACTCAGAGCTATAGGTTTTAAATCCCTTTATTGATGTGTGCTATTATTTTTCTAAGGAATCAGATTTTTATGTGCTTTTTTTGGACCTAGGCCATATCAAGGTATCAGATTTTCATAGACCAACCAGCAAGCATTGCTCTAGAAATCTCTCACAAACCTTAGTAAGCACATGGTAACACACAAGCACTGGTATAAGTCTTGCACATACAATAAAATGTACATTAAAAGTCAACTTATTTCTATCATTCTTAACCATAATCAAGTACAAAATGGGTTGACTGACTTCTTAATTCTGAGAAACGGGGTACTTTAGATGTTACATGTCTGTTGTAGATGCTGAGGACCTCTGTGGGGCTCCTCCAGATTTCTGAAACATTTTAATGAGAGTATTGCCGGTGTCTTTGATCATTAGGGAAATGGGGATGACAGCTGGAATTTGACTGGTGTTACTATCTCTGAACTCTCTAAAGGCGTGTACCGTGTATGTAGCTATGTGTGTATATCTTACAGGAGCTCAGGTGCTGTGGAGAGGCAGCTGTTGGGATATCACTGAGGTCTCACAAGAACTGTTCCACTTTTTCTCCCGCAGATCGCACTGAGAAGCGCTCCACCATGCCCGACTCACCTGCTGATGTGAAAACACAGTCCAGGTTAACTCCGCCCACCATGCCTCCTCCCCCCACCACACAGGGAGCTCCCAGGACCAGCTCCTTCACCCCCACTGCATGTGAGTACTAGCACACACTGGACTCTGCCTAGACACCTCAACAGAATACCAATGCATATGAATGACAAAAAAGTTTAAAATACTCTTAAAATACCTTTTTAAAAGTCTGTTTTTATTCTTTTTTGAAAAGTGTGGATATCTAAATAATAACAATTAATTACTAAATAAATTTGCCAAATTTTGGATAGTTACATAAAAAATAGGTCAAGTACACTTAAATCAGGAGGTAAAATGGACTAGTTTCTATAAATATTAAGCTGCAAAAATACCATTTAAATATGAATCCTGCATGTTCTGTCTGTCTATGAATGTTTTGTTTACTACACACATACTGAAGTGCGTGTGATGCTCAGTGTTTTCAGCCTCTGCCGCCTCAATATATATCAATATATACCGTTTCTTTTAAGAACAAACAGAAACTTGAAGTAACTTGAAGAAACTGAGACAGAAATTTCATTTAATGTAATGATAGTACTACTACTAATAATGAAATATTAAAACATTATTTTTAAAGGAATTTTTATCAGAATTTTTTTTACCATTTAGCAGAAAAATGTAAATACACAAGCACAGTAAATATAGTATTTCTGAAAAATAAGAAAGAAAATAATATGTAAAAAAAAAAAAAACACTAAAAATGGAATCCAGAAAATTAATGGAAAACAGAATTTGGTAAAAATAAAACTGAATTTATGAAAAAAATAAAACATATTTAATAGGGCCTTAAAATGTACTTTTTGTTAAACATTTAATAAATTGCTGTTTAATATTGTGTGTTCATAATTTCAATTAATTAGACATGCTGTTTGACAAATTAATTTAACCATTAAAACAGAGGCTTTTTAGAAAAAAAAAATAACGAAAGGGAGTTTGTAGAGATGCATAGTTTCATTTAAAAATTATGCTGCGCATTTGTATTGTGCTGAAAATTTGGACTTTCATGGCAAAATTTGCTTTTCCAATCCATCTTCCAGCTTTTGTGTCAGTATTGTTGACTAGTTAGTTTCAAGGAAATGTGCTTCAAATATTAAATCAGGTGTGTTTGCATCCAATAGAGAGTAGTACAAAAGCTGCATGGAGATCTGATCATATGTGTAGGTCTATATCGGATTTTCGGATCCAATTTTAGCTTCAGTTTCATTAAAATATTTGAATTTTCACAGCTAGATTGTATGTGACTTAAACTGGATGTAATGTGTTCTAACTGAAACTGAGCAGAAAGTATACAAGGCTTTCAGGCCAACTGGTTGACTAGTCATTTGGAAAACCTGTCACCTTTTTTGATTTGAAAGAATACGTAGTTCGTAGTTGTTGATTTGAAAGAATACGTATTTCTGCACTCCCCTCATTACAGTCGACATGATTTCCCCTTGTCTTCTGACCTGCAGATTTTTACGTCTGCCCGCTGGCTGATGCCACAAAGAGCATCACACATGCCAGCTCAGGGGAGCGCTGGAGCGGCTCACTATCAAAGCCGTCCGTGCCACAGCCTCCCAGCACCATGTCAGTGTAATTGAGCGGTGGTGTGCTGTCAACAGCAGTAACACATTCCTCTCTCTGATGTTACATCCCTAAAAACAGATCAGTTGGACTCTGCAATTAGCGCTTATGAAAAAAGAAACAAAAAGCAAGCCGGGTCTGAAGCAATCCGGAGCCTTTTTAAAGGCAGACTCTAATTATACATTCTGAAGGTTTAACAAAGCAAGCGCTTTGATTTCCCCTCCATGTAATTGTTACCAGATGCAGCTCAAGTATCTCGTTTCTGTTCTGTTGGAGGGAGGCCAGGCAAACGAGGCTATCACGCAGCCTAATCTCATTAGAGAGACGTTGATTCCAAGCTGCATCCCTCCGCCGCGTATGTTTCTCATCGTGGCACGGGGGGCACTCGACCACATGTATTCTCCTCCTCTGGACTTAATATGTCTGATGTATGGAAGCAAGAACGCACGGCTGCCTTCTCAAAGCTGCCGTGGCTGATTCAAAACAAATGTTTCGCTGTCACAAGAGCCTCGTTCAAGCACCATCAGTCACAGGCTTTCATACGCCAGTGTCATTTTTGACAAAGGATTGCTTGCTGCTTCTTTTTAAGCAATGTTCCTGGCAGTTTTTAATATTAATCTTTTAGGTTTAGATCATTTAGTATTCTTGGGTTAAAAATAATGCCAAAGCTCTCTTTGTGGCATGTAGAAATAATTAAGTTTCTGTTTTCCAGTAACGAATGGCACCAGTCACTCCCCCACTGCACTGAATGGAGCTCCATCTCCACCCAATGGTTTCAGCAATGGGCCTTCATCATCATCTTCGTCCTCGCTCGCCAATCAACAGCTGCCGCCGGCCTGTGGCGCAAGACAGCTTAGCAAGCTCAAACGCTTCCTCACGACACTACAGCAATTCGGCAATGACATCTCACCTGAGATAGGAGAACGAGTGCGTACCCTGGTGTTGGGGCTTGTGGTAAGTCTGCAGTCACAAACTATGTGGCACTTACTGGCTAAAACTAACTATTGTAGGGCTGGGTAAAAAATATTGATTTCCCATTGAAATATTGAAATATCCATTGTAGCACGCATCCCATCCACTAAATAGCAATAAACTTTAAAGTGCTTTGTTACTTTTGATACAGTTGAGGCCAAAAGTTTACACCCCCCTTTCAGAATCTGCAAAATGTTAGTTATTTTACCCAAATAAGAGGGATTATACAAAGTGCATGTTATTTTTTATTTAGTACTGACCTGAATAAGATATTTCACATAAAAGATGTTTACATATAGTCCACAAGAGAAAATAATAGTTGAATTTATAAAAATGACCCAAAATTTTACATCCCCTTGATTCTTAATACTGTTTTCTTACTTGAATGATCCACAGCTGTGTTTAGTCTGTGTGTTTAGTGATAGTTGTTCATAAGTCCCTTGTTTGTCCTGAACAGTTAAACTGCCTGCTGTTCTTCAGAAACATCCTTCAGGTCCCACAAATTCTTTGGTTTTCCAACATTTTTGTGTATTTGAACCCTTTCCAACAATGACTGTATGATTTTGAGATTCGTCTTTTCATACTAAGGACAACTGATATGCAACTGTTACAGAAGGTTCAAACTCTCACTGATGTTCCAGAAGGCAAAAACATGCATTAAGAGCCAGGGGGGTGAAAATGTTTTAAATTTGAAGATAAGGGTAAATTTAACTTATTTTGTCTTTTGGGAAACATGTAAGTATCTTCTGTAGCCTCTGAAGGGCAGTACTAAATGGAAAAAAAATGTCCTATTTAGGCAAAATAAGAAAAATGGACACGTCTCCATTCCAAAAGTTTTCACCCCCCGGCTCTTAATGCATCGTTTTTCTTTCTATAGCATCATTGAGCATTTGAACCTTCTGTAATAGTTGCGCAAGAGTCCCTCAGTTGTCCTCAGTGAAAAGATGAATCTTAAAATCATACAGTCATTGCTGGAAATGGTTCAAATACACAAACATGCTGGAAAACCAAAGAATTTGTGGGATCTGAAGGATTTTTTTGAAGAACACCAGGCAGTTCAGCTGTTCAGGACAAACAAGAGACTCGTGAACAACTATCACTAGACAAAAAAAAAAAAAAAAAAAAAACACAGCTGTGGATCATTCAGGCAAGAATGCAGTATTAAGAAACAAGGGGATATAAACTTTTGAACAGGATCATTTTTATTATTTTTTTCTTGTGGGCTATATGTAAACATCTTTTATGTGAAATATCTTATTCAGGTCAGTACTAAATAAACAATAACAAATGCATTGCAAAATTTGAACTCTGCGTACAATGACAGGCTTCTTTCTGGTGACATATGCAGGATTTCTTCAATCAGCTTAACCCCCTGTCTCTGAAATCTTAAAATCCAATCAACAACCAATGAATTTAACAACTTTAAATGAGAAAAAGGGAAGGATTTCCTAACATAGTGTAACGTGTATATTCTGACTCAAAGTCTAAGAAAAACAGTCTTCTCTACTAGGATACTAGTGATTATTGTGTCTCCTGAAAAGTTTACAGACAGTAGAAATTTATTTGTTTTGCTTTCTTGCCACCAAAAAGGTTTGGCCACCAAATCTTGTTTGGCTTTCATCATAGAAAATAAAGCCTTGTCCAGCAACAATAAATCAAATAGAACGCATCTGTAGCTAAGTATAGCTGAGAAAAAAAAAAAAAAAAAATCCACTTGACAAGATGTGCACCATAAGCTGTACCACAGCGTTATTTTTGTTAATATGTAGTTATGAAATAAACAATGGTGAAATAGCAGCCTGTACTAGAGGAGGGCTGCTTTAATTAGCCATTCCAAAGGAAAGCTCTTTTTTTCAGCGGGCATTTGTTTATTTTTTGCTGTGTCTACACGCAGAGGCTTCCTTGTGTCCCCTTGGCTTCCGTGGCTCTTTTTAATTCGCTCCCCACTCTGCCTTATTGAAAAGAGTGACACACTTAATTAGCGCCGCCGATGCTGGAGAAAAGCTCAGGAGGCTTTCTGGCTGTCAAAACAGGCCGCTGCAATCTGGCCGAACAGATGTAAGCCTAATGTAACAAAATTCAGGTCTGGGAAATGAGGGGAGAAAAAAAAACGCCTGTGTATTTTTCTCAAACGTACGACTCCCCGCTCTCTTTCCCATCTTTCCTTCCACTAGCTCTCTTGGAAATAACATGTAGAAAATTGAAAATAGTGTCCTATCAGTCCTATCAGTCTGTTAAAAGATGATAGAGCAGAGAGCAGGAAAGATTGAAATTAGTCATTCCTCTTTTTTTTTTACACTGCCAAGTTTAACGGGGTGAGATATATGTCAGTTCGGCAGGGAATAAGACCTGTTTTTTTAAAGCTGCATATCTTGTTATGCTATTATGCTGCGCAGTGTGATACTGCATCTGTAGTTTTGTTTGCATGTGTTTGTTGACGCAATGACGATGCGGTCGGCGCATGCACATGTAAAAGCCTCCAGATCAAACTTCCCCTTACGAGGCCTTTCACCACAGCCATCCATATGCCTCCCATTACAGTCTTCAAATCATTCAATCTTCAGCAGGATATAGTTTTGCCTCCAATAAGTAATATTATCACATAATGCTTTCCACATGTATTCATGCGTGCACCGTCTTTTTTTCCTCTTTCCCTGCAGAACTCCACTCTAACCATTGAGGAATTCCACTCCAAACTGCAAGAAGCGACCAACTTCCCGCTCCGACCTTTTGTCATCCCCTTTCTGAAGGTATTGCACAAGCAATCTGGAAATCATTTAAACAACTGAGGCACAGATGTACATATTTCTCCCAGCTTTCAATTTTTTTTCATCTTTCACTTTTAAATGGCCTAAATGGATACATGGTTTCCTCGTGAGCAAAGAGGTATCAGGTTTCTTGATCACTGGGACCTATTTTTTAATTTCTGATGATGTGAACCTACATTAATCAGCATAGTGGGCTGTCCCACTACACACTGTCTCTCTATTTATTCACGAACACCCTCGTTCGTTCAGCTTTTCTCACACGCTGATTTTCGGAGGGCAGGGCACATCTGAAACCATTACCAAAGTAAGACGATCTGTTGTCTGGGAGAATATCAACCTTTGCCCTCTCTGTCGCCCATTTGTCAGTGCGGCCCTTATTTCATTACAGTTAAATGTGTGTCTGGGCCTGTTTATGTTGGAGCACTTAACACGAACCATTCAAATAAACACTCTGCATATTATTCTTTCGACCAAGGGAAGTATTTGAGTTACACATGCCATACTTTCGCATCGTGTTTGAGATTAAAAAGATTGTATCCTCTAGAGCGAATGTGTAATTTGTTAATTTATGACATATGTAGCAAATAGACATCAGCGCTTGATAGAGATTAAATTCTCATGAGCATATGGTGACTGCTGTATCCATCCACCCTCAATCGTTAGCCATTCGTTTTCATCTGCTTGTAAGTGACAGCTATTACGTACGCCACTCCAACCTACTTGTTCCCGTCCCTCTTTGTCTAACCTTCACCGCCCCCCCTCCCCGTTTCCCATCTTTCTCTCACGCTTTGCTTTCTTCCGTCTCCCTTTCCATAATAATGAAATAAGCGACCAGTGGAGATGGATCAAATCTGTGTTGTTTACTCCATTAGAGGATGATGGAAAGGGGTCCGTCCGTTTGATGTGGTCTCGTGCCGTTCGAAGGCATTTCATCTTGTCCGCTGCTTGGACTCTGCCGTACAAAAATTGGTCCCATTAGAGGTTGCGCCGGTCGCTGACGGATGCAGAGAAGCATACGGGGACACTTCCCTGACTCGCTCGCTCTCGCGAAGCTCCACGCCATATGGTTACTGTATCATCCAGTCAGGAGGGGTGGTATCAAAGATGCAACTTGTGTTTTTTTCTCTCTCTCTCGCGCTCCCTCTCTCCCTCTCGTCTAATTTTAGTGGTTTTCCTCAAAGGAGCCTTTAATGACAAATACCATATGGCTGTGGGAACAGGGGCTTTTATAAGTGTGCAGAAGCGCAGCTGCAACAATGTGCATTAGCAGCGTTTTTTCATTAGGCTAATGTTGTCTAGCGACCCTCCCGTCAGAGTTGGGTTTTGTGGGGAAGTGTTTACAGGAAGGGCAGCGTGCATCACGCTAATGATGTAATCCAAATTCGACGCCAGCTGACGGCCTTCGTGCTGATGGCTTTTGTTTATGATTTCTCTAAATGGATTCCTCGTCTGATAAATTTGTAATATTTAGCCGCCGCTTCGTTCAGCAGGCTCCATAAAGCCTGTAAGCACATGTGTTCCTCAGTGGCTCTGTGCCTCATTGCTCAGAGACGTACTCAGCGTGACATAGTCGGCGCTTCACCACATGCTAGCGGTGCAGAGGAAGTGAGGATTACATATACGTGGCAAACTGCTTTGCGGCTTGTGTTTGATATGCTGGTTTCCAGCTAGCTGTGTGCTAATGGACCACACAGGAGCTGGAGAACACACTCAGACATAATCAAAGAAAATGTCGAATCATTGCACGTTTATGAGCAATAATCAATAATTATACTATTATTATTCTAACTTTTACTTGAATTAATTATCTTGAAAAACACTGCAAGAATTACTTTCTTCCTTAGAATTATGTCTTGTTTTTCCATCTAAACATTCTTAAAACAAGATGAATTGTTTTCTATAAAATAAAGTGAGTTTAAAGCAGTATTTCACTTCCAGAATTCTAATTTCCTGATAATTTACTCACCCCCCCCATGTCATTCAAGATGTTCATGTCTTTATTTCTTCAGTCGAAAACAAATTAAGGTTTTTGAGGACAGCATTTCAGGATTTTTCTCTGTATGGTGGACTTCAATGGGGATTAACGTGTTGAAGGTCCGAATTGCAGTTTCAATGCAGCTTCAAAGGGCTCTACAAGATCCCAGCCGAGAAATAAGGGTCTTATCTAGCAAAACGATTGGTCAGATTTTCTAAAAAAAAATACAAATTTATATACTTTTTAACCACAAATGCTTATTTTGCACAAGCTTGTATTTTCTTAATCAGTATTTTTGTCTTGCTTCCCGGTATATCTAAACAGTCTTGTATCAAGAAATATTTACGTTTACATAAGATTTTTAAAAACGTATCAAAATTAAGTGACTTGATACTACAAAAAATGAAAAACAATGTCAGGCAATGGGGTAAGAAAAATAAAACTTGCTTTCTCTTAGAACTGAGTTTTGTTTTTACTCCACTGGCAGATGTATTTCTTGTTTAAAGAATTGGTTTTCTTCCAAAATTCAGATTTCCTCATAGTTTACTCACCCCCATGTCATCCAAGATGTTCATGTCTTTATTTCTTCGGTTAAAAAGAAATTAAGTTTTTTGAGGAAAATATTCCAGGTTTTTCACCCTACCCTACCTTTTTGAACCGAAGAACGAAGAACGAAGAACTAACCGCACGTGACCTTTGCAAAGTGATTGCGCAATGCAAAAGTCATTGCAGAACTAGTGCTAGATGAGCATTTGTGGTTAAAAAGTATATATTTTTATTTTTTTTTAGAAATTGACAAATTGTTTCGCTAGATAAGAGTTAGAGCTAGATAGAGCCCCTTTAAGGCGCACTGAAACTGCAATTTGGACGGTTAAACCATTGGCCGCCATATAGTCCACTATATGGAGAAAAATCCTGGAGTGTTTTCTTCAAAAATAATGTCTTTTCGACTGAGGAAAGAAAGACATGAACATCTTGGATGACATGGGGATGAGTAAATTATCAGGGAAGTTAAATTCTGGAAGTGAACTCATTCTTTAAACAAGAAATACATCTGGCAGTGGAGTAAAAACAAAACTTAGTTCTTAGTTATATCGTTATATCATGTCATTTCACTTCTCAAGTGAATGTTTCTTTATACAAGACTGTTTAGACATACTGGGAAGCAAGACAAAAATACTGATTAAGAAAATAGTTTTTTACCATGTACATGTTGTATGTGAACTGTCACTAACTATGAGGACCTCCATTTAATGAAAATCTGAGGTCATTGAGGGTCAAAGCAATTTCACTGGCCTCTGGTAATTTTCATCATAAACTGCTAACAGACCATTACCTCATACAGCTGGCAACCAGGCGGTCCTTTGTAAACAACCCCCATCATTAACATCATTAAAATTTATCAGAATAACTTTTATTTATTTACTTCTTTATATTCTACCATTTAATCTGCATCATGACCGGCGGCTAAAATTTGGCCACACTATTTTTTTAAAAGCCAAGCTTTCATTGTGTTTCGTTCAATATTCAATCAACGCACCGCTCCTAATTTTAGCCATTACATCACTGAAAAGGCACACAGTGGGAGCGCGCTGAAGAATATTCCAGAGCTGAAAAGATGTTTGATTATAGTCTTAGATCAGAGTCACAGGCCATAGAGAAAGAAAAGAAAGAAAACACAGATGAAGAAAGCACAGAAAGAGAGAAAATAGACATCATCCTCCAACTAACACCTTGTGCTGTTTAGATGCTGCAATAGTCCGACTGTTGCTGGATGGGGATTCACAAAAACCTTTCATCTGCCGTGAAAATGCTCCTCAGTGTGTCTTTGAAGTGGCGAGGCCTCCAAGTGCTTTCGGAGAAAGCCAAGCCAGCTAGTAATCACGACGGAGATGCAGAGGAAATGAGACAGAAAGAAAGCGAACGTTGCCCCCCCTCTCCCAAACCATCTGCTTTGAAGATGTCACTTTCTATGTTGACCATGATTGCTCATATCAAGGGCCCAGGGCACTAATGCATGTTTCAGGTCACAATAGAGTGCTGCTCGAAACGGCGCGAGAGTGTCTTTATTTTGGAAGAATGTACCTGTAATGATAATAATGAGTAAACAAAAAACGGTGTTTAGAGCCTCTGGCTGTGGACAGCTTCATAGTGCTACATCTTCTCGGCACATCCTGACCGCTATCTCCCCCTACAGGCCAACCTGCCGCTACTGCAGAGGGAGCTGGTGCACTGTGCACGGCTGGCCAAGCAGAACCCGGCTCAGTATCTCGCCCAACATGAGCAACTCCTGCTGGACACGAGCACCACGTCACCCGTCGACTCGTCTGAACTCTTGATGGACGTCAACGAGAACGGCAAGAGAAGAACGCCTGACAGGTGAGCTGAACTGTAAATTAACATCATCAATCAGCACACTACATTTTCACTTGCCTACGCACAAAACTGGACCACAAAACCAGTCTGAAGTAGCACGCGTATATTTGCTGCAATAGCTAAAAATACATTGTATGGGTTAAAATTATAGATTTTTCTTTTATGCCAAAAATTATTAGGATATTAAGTAAAGATCATGTTCCATGAAGATATTTAGTAAATTTCCTTCTGTAAATATATCAAAACTTAATTTTTCATTAGTAATATGCATATACAAAAATTCACGGATAATTTACTCACCCCCTTGTCATCCAAGATGTTCATGTCTTTCTTTCTTCAGTCGTAAAGAAATTATGTTTTTTGAGGAAAACATTTCAGCGTTTTTCTCCATATAATGGACTGATATGGTGCCCTCGAGTTCGAACTTTCAAAATGCAGTTTAAATGCGGCTTCAAATGGTTGTAAATGATCCCAGCATAGGAAAAAGGGTCTTATCTAGCGAAACAATCGGTTATTTTCATTAAAAAAATACAATTTAAATACTTTTTAATCTCAAATGCTCGTCTTGTCTTGCTGTGCCTGAACTCTGTGTATTCCGGTTCATAACAGTTAGGGTATGTCAAAAAACTCCAATCATATTTTCTTCCTCAACTCCCTCAAAATCATCCTACATCACTGCAGAAGTACAGATCCAGTCTTTGCAATGTGAACATGCAAAGAAGATCAAACACTCTTAACAAAAAGGGTAAAACAACGATATAGGGCGATTTTGAAGTTGAGGGAGAGCATGAGATGGGAGTTTTTCGACATACCCTAACTGTCATGAACCGGAACAAAAACAGTTCAGGCAGAGTAAGACAAGACGAGCTAAGACCCTTCTTGCTCGGCTGGGATCGTTTACAAACGCATTTGGGATCGTTTGAAGCCACATTTAAACTGCATTTTGGAAGTTCAAACTCGGGGCACCATACATGTCCACTATATGGAGAAAAATGCTGAAATGTTTTCCTCAAAAAACATAATTTCTTTATGAAGAAAGAAATACATGAACATCTTGGATGACAAGGGGGTGAGTACATTATCTGTAAATTAATACTATGTTTTCTTTACAAAAAGACAGCAATTTACAACAAACTATTCACACCAGCCTTGTGCCTGGATAATGAAAGAAGAGCTCACAGTAATTCATTTTTTGGGGGGAGTTGTTGATAAATGCTTAATTGAGCATTCATTTGTTAGCAAGTGGATTTTAGGCACCCACATCCAACTATAGACTAGAAATACATGTTTGTAAAACAGCTGGAGGGCTGTAGAAATGTTGCAGGAGGTTATGAGTGTCTATATTGTCATGCATCATTTGGATTCTCATCCTTTAATGGAGCAGAACCAGGAGGAACCAGACACATCTGGAAAATGCAGGTAGATTTTTTGGAGGCTTCCTGTTGAGATGCTTCACTGTAAAACTAGAGCAGGGCTACATTATGTTGTGGCCTGAGAGAAAAGATATAAAAGCTTATATGTTATCAGTTCACTCCTAGGAGCTCCTCAGAATTATTTCCTCTTTTCAGTGAGGAAATCTAATTTTTAATATGCTGTCTTGGATGAATACATATCAGCTCAGGTCCCCATGGTTATTAGAGAAGAATATATTTTTCTCTTTCTATCTCTCTCTTTTTTTTAATGTAATACCTGCATTTTTTTGCGTATGCTCTAATGTATGGCTAGGTGAGCCTGGGGACATGGCTGATAACACATACAGATGAGACTCAGCTCAGATACGGCTGGCTAAGCGCTTCTGTTTCTGCTTAGCTCGGCTCAGCTCGACTCGACTCTCCGCGCTCAGAATGAGGAGGTGCGAAAGAGAGAGAAAGCAATATTGGAATTTGAAAGGGAGCAATGCTGTCTTTAATCACGGAGCACAATGTACGGTCACTTCAGTCTGATTAATATCAAAGGAATCGGGAAACTACGGCTACGGAGTGGAGCGCACCCCACAATGCATTCTTAGTTCGACTCTCCTCATTTAGAAGAGAAATGTGTGCCGAGACTTATTTGAATAAAATATTCCATTGTGCTGCACAACCCCTATATATTCGAAAACCTAAAAAAAAAGTGAATTCAAAATGAGGTTCAGATTCAGTTCACAGCTTTCAGTGATCACCACAGTCTTGTAAACTAAGATAATTTAAGACGTTACCTGAGATTTTAAAATGCTAACACACGAAGACTTCAGTGAGATCTATACTTGTACACAGTAAAAAGGTTTGGCCTCTGTAAGATTTTTATTTAATGTTTTTGAAAGAAGTCTCTTATACTCACCAAGGCTGCGTTTGTTTGATCAACAATATAGTAAAACAGTAATACTGCGTGAAATATTTTAATTTGAAACAACTCATTATTACTGTCAATGTTGAAAACAGTTGTGTTGCTTAATATTTTTGTGGAAATGTAATATTTTTTTCAGGATTCATTGATAATTAGAAAAGTCGAAAGAACAGTATTTATTTAAAATAGGAAGATTTTGTAACATTATAAATGCATTTGCTATCTCATTTGATTAATTTAATGCATCCTTGTTGAATAAAAATATTAATTTCTTTAAAAATAAAATAAAAAAATAAAAATATTGTTCTTTCTGAACAGTGAGATTTTTAATGCATTTATTTGATTCAAAGTACAGCAAAAAGTCAAATTTTGCTATAATTTTTCTATTTAAAATAACATTTTTCTTTTTGAAAATATTTTAAAATGATGCATCTTTACTTCAGTCACATGATCCTTCAGAAATCATTCTAATATTCTAATTTGCTGCTCAAAAACATTTATTATTATTATTATTATTATTATTATTATTATGTTGAAAACAGCTGAGTAGGATTTTTTTTTTTTGAGGTTTCTTTGATGAATAGAAAGTTCAGTGGAACAGCATTTATCTGAAATAGATTTTTTTTTATAACATTATAAATGTCTTTATGATCAGTTTAAAGCATGCTTGCTAAAAAAATAAAAATAAAAAATAATAATAATAATAATAATAATAATAATAATAATAATAATAATAATTAAGTATTAATTTCTAGAATTTCTTTCCCAAAAAAGCTTTTTATTACAGTTATGCTGATCTTTGGATCTTTCTTTTCATCAAAGAATCATGAAAAAAATGTTCTCAACAGTCTTAAATATTGATGATAATAATAATAATAAATGTTTCTTGAACAGCAAATCAGCATATTAAAATGATTTCTGAAAGATCATGTGACACTGAAGACTGGAGTAATGATGCTGAAAATTTAGCTTTGATCACAGGAATAAATTACATTTTAAAATATATTAAAATGAAATGCAATTAACTATTTAAATAGTAAAAAATATTTCACAATATTACTGCTTTTGCTATATTTTGGATCAAATGCAGGCTTGGAGAGCAGAAGAGACTTCTTAAAAAAACATAAAAATTACGTTTGACTGGTAGTATATATTTATTTAATTATTTATATTTATATTTTAATTTTTTACATTTTTATTTAATATTTTCTTTGTATTGTAATTAGTTTGTAATTGTAATTGTTTAGCAAATGCTACATGAAAACACAGTACACAGTTTTAAATTCATTTGAATTAAAGACAATAAAACAAATATAATAAAAATAACAAAAATAAAATAAAGTATAAAAATGAATTTTGCTAATATGCTAAGTAAAATTCTCTACCTGTGTAATAAAATTAAATTAAGAGGTCAAAAAAGACATGTTTTATTGACTGAAAAAAAAAGCAAGATGAGCACATGAAAACCACATACCGTACCTGAATCAGACACACAAGTTCACGAAGAACAGATAGAATTAGAATTGGTAATAAGATGTATGAGACTGGGGTAAAATAAAAGCAGCTGTGTTTTGGAGGTGTGGGTGGAGGAGAGAGGTGGCTTTGAGGAGCATATGGACGGTGATGGATGCGCATTAGCAGCTCATAAAAGCAGCTCATTAGGAAGTTCAGTCTCTTTCAGGTAACCGAGGGACGAGCGCCTCACAACACACACACGCGGCGACTCACACGAGTACCAGCATCTGCGAACACCTGGACCCGTGACACATGAAAGTGAAGGGCAGAGCAATGTGAAAGCCCTAGGGTTTAGGTGCGCTGAGTGAGTCCTGTAAGTGCACATCTCTAACGGTCCTCGTGTGCTCTGTCAAGACCTCCTTTTACTGACAACAAAGTGCTCGACGGAGGCATAGAAGCTGCTTTTCTACTTAGCACATTAGATGACAGACTCTTACTGCCTCAGGAGCAGTTTCACATTCTCCCTCGACCCACAGCGGAGGAAAGTACATTAAATCAATGAACACGCTGTCCTCAGAAGACATCTCAATGTCAGACAGTGTCTGTCTTGTTGGAGTGGTAAAACACAAAAATGAAAGACTAGTTTGTCTACACTCTCCCTGACATGTCTGGAAAGACAACCAGTTTTATCTGTGTATCTATCTAGCTATCTATCTATGCACTTATGGATTCTTGTATCCCTTCCCAGAACCAAAGAGAACGGCTTTGAGCGGGAGCCGCTCCATCCCGAGCACCCCAACAAGAGGCCCTGCACTATCAGCCCTGGCCAGCGCTTCAGCCCCTCCAACGGGCTCTCCTACCAGCCCAATGGCCTGCCACATCCCACCCCGCCCCCTCCACAGCACTACCGTCTGGACGACATGGCCATCGCACACCACTACAGAGATTCCTACCGCCACCCCAACCACCGCGAGCTCCGCGACCGCCCTCGGCCTCTGGGTAAGAGAGGGCAGATTACAGCAGCATCTGGGGACAGTCATTAATAAGAGTGTTACTGCGCTATGAAAGACTGTTAGAGTCTGAGACGTGCTATATAAGCCGCCTTCTCCTCGGCTGCGGTCACCAATGCCTCCAATCCTCAAATTTTCAATAGCATATTTCATTTTGAAGCAAGACCCCTATAAATTTTGAGGGTAAAAACAAGTTTCAAATAAAACAAGGCTCATATTCAGTTCATAGTCTTTAATAGAGCCCAAAAATAGAGAAAGTCACAATAAAAGTTTCTTTTTAAAGGAAAAGGTACTTAAGTAAATAAATAATTTTTAGTAATTAGATGTAAATGTAAATTAATAATTAAACGTACTGATAATAACAAAAACAATTAAATATAAAATATATATACACTACCAGTCAAACGTTTTTGAACAGTAAGATTTTTTTTAAAGTCTCTTCTGCTCACCAAGCCTGCGTTTATTTGATCCAAAGTACAACAAAAACAGTAACATTTTGAAACATTTTCACTATTTAAAATAACTGATTTCTATTTGAATATATTTTAAAATGCTAAATATTTAGCATCATTACTTCAGTCTTCAGTGTCACATGATCATTCAGAAATCATTTACATATGCTGATTTGCTGTTCAAGAAACATTTTTTATTATTATTAATATCAATATTTAAAACAATTAAGTAATTTTTTTTCAGGATTCTTTGATGAATAGAAAGATCCAAAGATCAGCATTTATTTGAGTCAGTATAATTTTTTTAATTTTTTATGGGAAAGAAATTCCAGAAATTAATACCTTTATTTAGCAAGGATGCTTTAAATTGATCAAAAGTGATGATAAAAACATGTATAATGAAAAAAAAATAAAGTTTTTTTATTTCAGATAAATGCTGTTCTTCTAAACTTCCTATTCATCAAACAAACCTGAAAAAATCTACTCAGCTACTTTCAACATAATAATAATAATGATAAATGTTTTTTGAGCAGCAAATCAGAATATTAGAATGATTTTCAGCTTTGAAATCACAGGAATAAATTACATTTTAAAATAAATTCAAATAGAAAACAGTTATTTTAAATGGTAAAAATATTTCAAAATTTTGCTGTTTTTGCTGTACTTTGGTCAATTAAATGCAGGCTTGGTGAGCAGAAGTGACTTTTTAAAAAAAACAAAAATGAAAAATCTTACTGTTCAAAAACTTAAAAACTTTAAAGAGCTAATTCACCCAAAATTGAAAATTCTGTCATTTATAACTCATCCTCATGTCGTTCCAAACCTGTAAGACCTTTGTTCGTCTTCAGAAAACAAATTAAGATATTTTTAATGAAATCTGAGATCCGAGGTCATGGAAATTGTTGAATAAAGTCATTATTTTTGTTTTCTTTGCACACAAAAAGTGTTCTTGTGGCTTCATAACATTACAGTTGAACCACTGATGTCACATGGACCATTTTAACGATGTCCTTAGTACCTTTCTGGGCCTTGAACGTATCAGTTGCGTTGCTGTCTATGCGGGGTCAGAAAGCTCTCGAAAGTGTTCCGAAGATGAACGAAGGTCCTCAAAAGTCCACTGCATGTCACTCAGACTCTTAGAAGTTAAACCAAACGAGACTTTGTTAGATCAGGAATATAAACTCCTTTAAAAATGATTTGAGGTTTACATAAAACCAACTCCCCATAACGGGATTAAATGTGCTAAAAATACTCAAGCACGTTAGCCAGTGATATATGCACGAGATATGCATAAGCCTGGCAGCTCTGGTGCAGCGCAGAGAGAGCGTGCCCGCAGGCTGCACGGGAGAACGGAGTGAGGGATGAGAGCATGTGAGGAATGAAGAGTGTGTGAGCGATGGAGGATGTCAGGAAGCGGGTGAGCTATGGCTGTGAAACAGACGGGCACGACATGCCGCTGAGGGCAAGCAAGAGAAATGGAAAACCGAGGCCCAAATAGTAACACGTTTAACACTCGCTCTCTCTCTTTCTCTCATTCTGTGTCAGGGATGCACGGCAGCACACGCCAAGAGGAAGTCATAGATCACAGACTCACAGACAGAGAATGGGCAGAAGAGTGGAAGCACCTTGACCATGTAAGAAAAGTAATAACATTTTTTATTACTATCCAAAGTGTATGTGTGTGTGTGTGAGAGAGAGAGAGAGAGAGAGAGAATATGACAAGAAGTGTGTTTGCTGATACGTTTCTGTGTTTGCATGTTTTTTTATGTACTGTTCTTCTAGACTTCAGATTTTAGCTTTAAGGCTACTGTTTATCAGATTTTTTGTGCAAGATATCATAAAGATTTTAATATGAATGCAAACATCTCTTTGTTAACAGTTTTTATCTAATAAGTTTTAGGAGAAACATCAGTTGCTATATAACTTGTAAGGTCTCCCAAGCTATAAAAGAGCAACCTCATAGCATTAACTCTTTGTCAGGGGTTGGCATTCATGCTTCAGCGACTGTAAACATATAGAGGTGTGAGTCATCGTTCAATGCCAGCCTTTAACATTGTGTTTTTATATCTAAATTGGTCATTTCTATTTAGAGTAGATGCTGTGTTGGTAACACTCTGCCTATGTCTCCCCCACAGCTCCTGAACTGCATTATGGATATGGTGGAAAAGACACGTCGCTCTTTGACAGTGTTGCGGAGGTGTCAGGAGGCCGACCGGGAGGAGCTCAACTACTGGATCCGTCGTTACAGTGATGCTGAAGATCTTAAAAAGACCAGCAGCTCCAGCAGTAGTCAGTCCAGACAGCAGAGCCCCGCCAGCCAAGAAAGTAATGCTTTAGGTAACACATATTCAGCACAAGAGACTGTCTACATCACCTGAAAAGCCTCATGTTCTATTTTGTGCATCTACACTACCAGTCAAAAGTTTTTGGACAGTAAGATTCTTAATGTTTTTAAAGAAGTCCATTCTGCTCACCAAGCCTGCATTTATTTGATCCAAAGTACAGCAAAAACTCTGAAATATTTTTATTATTCAAAATAACTGTTTTCTATTTGAATGTATTTTAAAATGTAATTTATTCCTGTGATTTCAATGCTGAAGTTTTAGCATCATTACTCCAGTCACATGATCTTTAAGAAATCATTCTAATATTCTGATTTGTTGCCCAAAAACAGTTTATTATTATTATTATTATTTCAGATAAATGCTGATCTTTGGATCTTTCTTTTCATCAAAGAATCCTGAAAAAATGTTCTTAACTGTTTTAAATATTGATAATAATTAAAAATGTTTCTTGAACAGCAAATCAGCATATTAGAATGATTTATGAAGGATCATGTGACACTGAAGTTTTTGAAATATATTCAAATAGAAAATCCTTATTTTAAATACTAAAAATATTTCACAATATTAGTGCTTTTGCTGTATTTTGGATCAAATAAATGCAGGCTTGGTGAGCAGAAGAGACTTTAAAAAACATTAAAAATCTTACTGTTCAAAAACTTTTGACTGGTAATGTATTTGTATATAAACTTGATTTGTCTGATCGTAAAAAGAACAGATTTGCAATCAACTGTATTTTGACTGTTTGTACCAAGTATTGAGTTTATTGTAAATAAACTGTCCTTTCTTCTCTCTCTTCCAGACATCCATAGGGAGCTCCTTCACAGGCCAGTGTCTGGATACGTACCTGAAGAAATCTGGAAGAAAGCCGGTTAGCATGCCGTCTTTTGCATTTTTTTTTTTTAAAAACATGCACACACACTCATGAGCACAGGTGGAAAATCAAAGCTAAATTATTCAGACAGACCTCTTTCAAAGCCTGTCTATGATTTAAAAGCTCTCTGAAATTCAATCAGTCAGTCAGTTAGTTATTTGTATGCAGAACTGCAGAGTCAGGTGGGAACCTGGTCGGTGTCACACTAAACTCTGGTGTGATCTCAACATAACAGTTGTTTTCATGAGATCACGTCTGTGCTTGTGAAAAATCGGGGGAAAATTAAAATTAAATGCAGAAGAAATGATGCACATATAATGGTGTTGTAACACCAGGCAATAAAAGAAATGCACAAAAAAAAATGCAGAACAAATATTAGTATCTCAGTGAAAAAAAAAAATTAGATATTTCAAAAATGTAATTTCTGTAATGCTTATAAAGCTACTAGAATTGCTTTCTTTTCATGCATATTTGTGATAAATGACAATGGAAATGAAAAAAATGTTTTGTTGAAATATAAAGGTTTTGAAGATAAATATGAGAATCTTTAGAAGCAGATATAACACTTTTTTAATTTACAGCATTATTTGAAGCCAGCGTTATGAAATATCTGTAGACGCTGATAAAACACTTGGAAGGTTTAGTGGGTTCTGAAAAGTCTGTCTGTTTTTGTGTCATTTTGTTTGACTCCTGTAATGTTCCCTGAGTCGTGTGTTGGGCAGCTCGGTGATTGGCTTCACTGGAAGCACCTCTACACATTCCAACAGTGATGTCAGATCATAAAGCTCTTTTATTGCTCTGGCTGAACAGGACACATAAGTGCTCCCAGCCTTTACAGCACTTCAGCACTCCTGCCATTAGCTGTGCAACAGGCTCTCAGCTCTCCACAGCACTCTGTTTTATCACAGCAGAAGAGCTGGTTAAAAGACGGATAAAGATATTAAAAGGCTTTGTTTAAAGAGCAGCTGATCTGTGTGAAATATGACAAGTGATGGATTCTGTAATAGCAGATTGTTTACCTTGGCCTCAGCACGCTAATACGCGACAGACGCATCTGCTAAAGCAGTTTGTCTTCGCTGTGTGGTCTTACCAAAGGCTTTATAAAAGCAAACAAACCTTCCCATGAAAGTGACGTTACAAAAGACAGTGCTCATACATTGCCTTCGCATCATAACGGCGGTTGTGACACCCTAAACAAATCACCACAGATTGAAATTCCATCTGAATAGTGAAAATACAAATCCAGTAAAACATATCAGGGAACGTGGTGCATTTTCCGTGACCTCAGCCCATCAAGAAGACGACTTTTTGCACCAAACCACCATGGTTTCACAATTCGGTCCAGTCTTGATGAATATGTCCCTGGCTCTGTAATCCTTCATATTTAAGACTGGGGAGGAGGGTCTGTGTGACCGCAGCCATCCATTTCTGTAGAACAAGAGACTGCCATGACAGTTTAGTCTATTAAAGCTCCTCAAGAACAGCATGCCTTTTTCGAAACCATTGTACGCCCCTAGTGATGGTTGCACAACGCAAGCTAAAAGTGTTTAAGAGTCAGAACTGCCTTAAAGCGGTCTTCACAAGTTGCCACAGTGTAATAAGGGGTGAATGTCCTTTTTTTTTTTTTTTTTAGAAAGATTGTGTACAGTAGGTGATGAATATTCAAGCCTTTTCTCGCACAGTGCCATATCCTGATCTGTATGGGCCTTTGGGGGCGCAATTGAAATGCATAATTTAAATATAAATTGCCCGATTTGCATATGCAATTAGTCAGGCTGCAGCCTTGAACAATGAAAACAAACAAACACAAAAAAAAAGCCTAGTCTGCTCTTGAGATGAGTTTTCCAGCCAGAAGTATTTACGGTTAATGGGATAACAATGTAAAAGTACAGATAAAGTATGAGTTCAAGGAAATGCATTTATACTTCAGAGGGAAAAAATATCAAGGATTACCTGTAATCTGCCTTGTGCACTACAGTCAAGTCTTTGGTTTGAGGCAAAACAAAAGCACTTTTTCTTGTTTGTTTGTGTTCAGCAAACACAGAGAGTCATCTGAGCCCATTCAAATAGAAATTGATGTTTCTAATTAATCCCCAGATTAATCTCTCAGCTGCTTTTGAACAAAACAAGCCAATAGGATCAATTAAACAACATAAAAATAGTTTTCCAAATGCACAATAATTAGCTGTTGAGTTACTTTGAATGAATTAAAATGACAGATACTATTGTTAGGTGATTGTTTGTGTGTATACATATTGAGAAAGAGAGATTTGTAAAGGTTTTTGGCATATACACTTTCAGTTTACTGGAATATGTGTGTTAGTGCTGTTTTTAATAGTTTTGTTTTGTTTTGTTTTTTGTACACCTGCCATTAGGGCTGGACGATATGACGTTTTTTTAACTAGTTGAAAATAAAACTACAACATGATTCAAGTAACTAGTTAAAGAAAATTCTATTCCAGTTGCACCACATATGAAGTTGTCTACATGATCTAAAAGTTAAACAAATTACTTGTTAAATATCTTTGCAGAAACGATGAATTTCAACTACATATTTTATACATATTATACATTCAGAAATAATATGAGGAAAATGCTTTAAAAAAAATCTCAAAAGTCAAGGTAATTTAAATTCAAAATGACTGAAGGTATAACACTATTATTAACTATAAATGTTCTGTAAAAACAATGAACAGCAGCTTTCAGCCTGTCACCATGATGCAAACATGAAATATCAGACATACAGTAGTAGTTCTTTACAGGTTTTTTCAATTGCGCTGCTTTTCCATTGTTTATTCTATGTAAACATGGACACATTTGTCTGTTGCACTCGTGTCTCATGCATGAAACGGCATTCTAAAAATGCAGCGCTCGAGTTCAACTTCTATCTTCTTGCATGTTTTTCCTATTTCTTTGATTTGTAAAAAATAAAATCAAGCAAAACATTAAATCATAAAAATTCATTTTGATACAATTGCATGATTCAATTCTGATTCACAAGCTTGTGATTCAATCTCTGATTCGATTCAGTATCGATTACTTTTGGATATATATCAGGTACAGTACGTGCCAAATTTCTCAAGGAAAAAAAAAAAAACCCTCTCAACTAAAGCTGTAAAATACACATGGGAGTCAGCTGGTACTACATTACTATAATATTGAAGGTTAAAATTAATTGATTTGTATACAAATTACACTCAATTAAGTTTTTATAATAATGAAGTTACAATTACATAATTATATTTCTATTCCAATTTGTGTTTTGAAACGTAAACATTATAATGGTGTCGGTCATAAAAACCTGACGGATTTATTGAAGCATAAACAGTAAAAAATATAATGAATATGTTATATGGTGCATATTTTTAGAGTTATAGAGTTCATTTTTCTGGCTGACTAACGAGTTTATAGTCACCAAATATGTTTTTTTCTAAGGTAAATGTGAAGTTACTTGACATTGTTTACAAGCTGTTATATTGGCGTCTTTGCATGGTTAAAACACTGATTGAGCGATTACACAAGACAGGATACGGATTTATGTTGTACTTTCTTTTAACATACATTCGGATGTGCATTCATGTTTATTTTGTGCTGAAACTGGTATTTGATGCAAAGGAGATGATCATTTCACATGAGATTTACGCTGCTGCTTCTCACTCCACATTGTCACTCCACATTAAACGGCGCTAAAATGGCATTTATTGTTTGAATATTGTAATAAAATGGATAGAAATTTGAAATCTGAGACTTTGTTTCATATCAAAAGTAACAAAACACAAAGCTTATTGTGATTTATTGAATGGGAGATGCGCTAGAATGCTCCATTCATTAACTGAAAACAGGCTAGACTAATCGATTCTTGAAATTTAAGAATCGATATTGTATCATAACAATGTGAATCAATGAAAATTGAGAAATTGCTATTTTTTACTCAGCCCTAATGTATATGGATGGATATACATACATCTTTGGCTGTTGTTGTGAGTTATCAAGCTCTTGTTACCTTAATGCACTATTTCTAACTGATCTGACCTTTAAAATTTACTTGATGTAGCAATGTAGACAGAATTAGTCATATTAAATAATATTTTAGACTTCAATAAAACAAGTTAATTTAGATGTTGTTCACGTTTATATCTAGTTAGCAGAGCTGCGGATCATTTGTTATATTAACATCAGTTATTCTCTCTGAACTATTTGCTAGATTTCTGTTGCTGTGCCCTGGACACTTAATAGCACTGTGCTCTTTCTTTCAGAAGAGGCTGTGAACGAGGTGAAGAGGCAGGCCATGTCTGAGTTGCAGAAAGCCGTGTCAGAGGCCGAGCGCAAGGCCCACGAGATGATCAGCACTGAGCGAGCCAAGATGGAGCGCACGGTGGCCGAGGCCAAAAGGCAAGCGGCAGAGGACGCGCTGTCAGTCATCAACCAGCAGGAGGACTCTAGTGAGGTAACAGCTTGTACGCCTACCGCACATTGTTATTATATTAGTGAACAGCTGCAGCATTCACGTACCGCACAATGATTCATTGGGATGGTAATATATTCCATAATTGATTATATTTTGCATTATCTTGGGGATTTTCTTTGATTTTATGTAATGTGTACATGCCTGATTTATTTGGCTGGGCTGTTTTAAGTTTCATGGCTTACGGTCGATCTCCTTAGTATGAAAATCTTTATGGAGATCATATGAAAAGCACAGGGGAAAGAGAAAGTGTGTCCCAGATAATTCCTCATGCAGCCCGGTGTCACGCAGAGCCGAGGAATATAACATTGCATTTATCACCTCAGGCAGAGCGCCGCTTTTCCTCCTCTAAATGAAACATGTGGACAGTTAAGGTGGTACTGATTTGGATGAGGGAAATTGGGAAGGGAGCGTCGAGTGTCTGCGCACAGCGGGGGTACGGCTCGTTTAATCAGTTAGCAGAGAAAGGCGGCACGCATCTGAGTTTAATTGCACGAGCCATGTTTATGCACGTCCCCCCGGAGGATTGCGTCGGTAGCCGTTTATAACTCCGGCTTCTTGTCTCTGGGACGCATTCGAGACTTTGTGATAATTGCTCTTATTTGGCCCGGAGACAAACACAAAGAGGCCACAGTGGTAACCTGAGTTTCTGTGTGATCTTCGAGCGTTTTGTAGTTAACCTGTTACAAATGTGTCCTCACGTAGCGCCATGTGGAACTGGGTAAAACGACCGCGTTTTTCCCCAGCTAGCTCATTATTTCCGTGTTTTCAAAGCAGGGAGATCCAAAGAAAAATAAAGCAGAGTTCTCTATTTAGACTTCAGCTCAAATGGGAAATGTTTGCTGCTAATGAGCCGAGACTTTCGCTCGTTTTTTTCCTCAAAGGTCCACGCATCTATTATTTCCTAATTGGGATAATACCCGTGGAAAGAAGTGCACGTTTTTTTGAATGTATCACGGCTTAAACCTCCTCCCCCCCTTTCTTTCCTGTGCAGAGCTGCTGGAATTGCGGGCGCAAAGCGAGCGAGACTTGCAGCGGTTGCAACACGGCGCGTTACTGCGGCTCCTTCTGCCAGCACAAGGACTGGGAAAAGCACCACCACGTATGTGGCCAGACTCTCCAGGCTCAGCAGCAGGGCGATACCCCCGCCACCGTCAGCTCTTCGGCCACCCCCAGCAGCGGAGCCGGCAGCCCCGCCGACACGCCGTCCGCCGCCACTCCTCGCTCGGCCACGCCCGGCACGCCCTCCGCCATAGAGACCACGCCGCGCTAGAGCCCGAGCGGCCCGTTTCTGACTCACCTGCCTCACTCGCTCCAAAATGCTAAATCTAGCGCACTAACAAAGAGAGAAGACTGTACCGTGGAGGTCCATTTCGGGTCATATTGACTTGCCATGATAGAGAACACAAAGATATTCTTTGTTTGAAATTCTCATTGTTACTACAGCTATTATCGATTACTGTTGATAATGTCGTTTATTGTTGTTGTGGCTCTCTTACGTTCTTGTAAATAAGAAGACAAATGGAGTAGACAGCCGAGACCTCTCAACGAGTATATTTGACCTCCCCTTCGTTCCGTTTTTTTTTTCCGCTCCGAAGCTCTTTATCCAGTAGCTGGGATATGAAACTATTTGACCTCATTAAAAGACACTTTAAATGACAAAAACCAAGGAAATACTTCATAGCTGATGTAAGCAAAGACTATACCAAGACAAAAAGACAGCGTTCCTTGTAAAGAAGTCAACAAGACGTTGACGAGAAAAAAACACGCCACGACGGGCATCTGTGGCGGTGGACGGGCACGCTGAACTCTGCAGATGTGCAGCAGATTGTGAAGGAACGCAGATGTTCGTCCCTCTTCTGCAAGATAATATCCAGGTCAATGGTCTGAGAAATAAAAAGCTGTTTCGCCGAGGAATGTAGGGGCGAGGAGGGCCCGTGCTGGATGTTGAGTACCGCACGGCGTAATGAAGGATGCGCTCTGAGCCCTAATCCCAAATGCACTCCATCAGCTCCCTAAACAGGAAGTGAAGTCATCAGCCCACCAGAGCAGGACTGTCAGATCCTCACTGTGACAGCCGCTGGGAAACAAAGGGCTGAGAAATTACCCATAAATCACTGGCCTAGAGCCCTCACTGGCCAACCCCGCCTCGTTCTGCTTCTTTTCGCCCTTCTAGATCTCATTGTGTTAAACACTTGTGTCCTGTGCCGTCTCCAATGGTTATTTATTGTACATGTGCTGGACAATTGTGACGAACGCATTACAACTTTTTAGTCTTTCTAGGTGCAAAAAGGAAGAACATATTTTCCCGTTTTCTCGCTCTCTTCTCTCTCGCAAGCTGCTTTTCTATTCGTATGTGTTTGTGCTAGTCCCCTTGTAGTTCTCTAAGAAGAAAAAACACTTTTCCCATTGTCCTCGAAAGACGCTATCTCTCAGAGCTGCTACTTCAGTCTCATCCAGATGTTTTTTCTGAGAACTAGCATGTTACATGGAATGCTAACATAAATGTTTTTGTACATGGGACGTACATAAATGTATTTGCACTGTCACGGTTTTTCTCGGCATGCTTCTTTTGGCTTTTTTTTTTTTCCATAGGGAGCTTCGTTACATATCTGTGATTTTCTTTTCTTGTTAAAAAACTGAGAAAATCTATGAAAAAAAAAAAAAAAGAGAAAAAGAAAATGGAAAAAAAAGAAAACAGAAGTATCACGATCTGCTTTTGTTAACATTTTTTTTCTAAACATTTTGCTTTGAATAGTTAAGGACAGTGCATGCATATGCATACTGAACGCTATGGTATATGTTGTTTTTGTTTTCTACAAAAAAGACAAAAAATGTACAAAAAAGACACTAACTAACTTTCCAAATGCAGAGGTGAAAAACAGACAGCTTTAACACTGCAGAGCACCAGGATACACAGTATTACAAAAGAATTAACATGGAAGACAGCCAAAGACAGACATGAAGGACCAAAACCTGATTTTATCCAAGATTTAAACATGACAAAAGAGACTCACTCCAATGCATTCTTGTTTTCTCGACGTGTTTATCAGGGGAAGCCACATTGAGCAATGTTTCCATTCGAAAACCTTTAACTCTCCCCTGTCCAGAGCCAAGACCAGCCCGTAGGGAGGAGGAGCCACTCAAAAAACCATGTAGCAGGAAAGAGGGTTTCACGTGTGGATGATTGAGCAATAACTGGAAAGGTGGATCCCATATGTAGATCCTGCAGGGGCGAGGTTTCACAACCGTTTCACTGTCGTCGCTTTTCTTTCCGCATCATTCCTCGTTAACGGATTCGTCACGAGAACGCCGACCGGCCCGAAGCTCTTCTCGTTCATAAACGGCGCATAACCAAACCTTCAAGTGTTTCAAGATAAAAAGCCATGTGAGAATCTAAAACTAAACAACCTCGTCAATGGCTTAAGAGGAAGAGGGGTCTAAACAGGCACTTAATTGCACGGCTCACGTCCCCCAAACAATGGTGCTAAACGCTGTGCATTTGACCTCTTAGGAGGAGTGGCTCTGGACGCACTCCCGGCATGCTACGGTTAAATAATCCAAAAAAAAAAAACAAGGTGTAAGACACCTGTCCGCATCTCCAGAGAACCTGCCAGCTAAGCTGTCTTGAAACACTAGTGTACTATTTTTGAATATAGTTAGCGTTGATCAGGGTGACCTGAATAAAATAAGCGCGGACGAAGCGTTAAGTAACTCCTCCTTCTCCTTCCCAATCTAGTACGTCTGTTTTGCTACAACCTTTTTTCCTCGGTGGCAAAAAGTCTCACTCTACCTCTGACAGCACGTTAGGAGCACCAGTCGCTGAGCGGACACTGGTCTAGTCAAACCAAATGGGCACATGACAACAGGACTTAAACCCAAAGTTAAAAGCTCATATAGCTGCAAACCATATCACTACTTGGTAACAATGCAGACCTCATGAGAAAAAAAAAATGATGAATAGAATACGTGAAATATAAAAAACAAAAAAAAAAATGTTATGTTCATTTTAAGTTTGTCATGCGTACAAGTCGCTTTGAGTCAACTCAAAGTTAAAAAAAAAAAGGATTTCAGAGTGTTGACTCCATTTGATATACACTATAATTCAATACATGGTCAAAGATGAGAAATGTGATATATTCCTATTGCCCTCCTCTTCTCCTGCACCCCCTCCCCCCCCCCAATTTCTGTCTTCTGTTGTGAGACATGCTTGGCCGCTCGTCAATGTCGTTTAGGTTCGTGTTTATGGGGGATTCGCACCAAACGTGAGCGAAAAGTAACGGCTGGTGAATTTGCGCATGCCTTTTTTGCCAGGTGTTTTGATTATTTTCTCCAGTTTGTAAAGTGAATTAAACTTTGGGGTAATAAGGGACGGTGGAAACATTAAGTTAAAATGAATTGGTCGGGTGGGTTCAGGACGGGCAGTCATAGGATTCTTCGAAAATCTTTATTGTGAAAAAAAAAAAAAAAAAAAAAACTCATGAAAGTCGTTGTGCAATACTTAACGTAAACATGAACCACAGGTTACAGGTGGGCTGGGAGGGTGTGGACTCTTGTCACACCGTTTCAGTGTACTCTAGGGTTTTTGAGTCTACTATGTCAGAACTGTGGTTTCTTGTTTAATCTGTTTTCTTTATTTTATTCTCTCATTTTTGGGGGCTGTAGTAAATGGTCTGTCAGTCTGTGAATCTTTGCAGTATGATTCTGGTATTGTTGTACTCTTTACTGTGTAATAAATATGTTCATACCTGCATTGGAGACTGTGCATTTCTTTTTGGCTGAGTTTTGAGTATCTCCTACATCTTTGAGTAAACTGCTCTCCCACAACCAAAAAACACATTTAAAAAACATTTAAGCATTCAAATCTTAGATTTTTACTAAGATCCTTTCATTATCTGTTGAAACCCATAATACTATTTAAGATATAAGCAAGCTTAATATATATAAATTCATAGTTTAGTGGGTACTTTCAATTGGGGGGTGGCTGTCCCAAACCCTAAACCCCTAAATTTCAATTTCTGAAAATGATATTTAAATAATTTTTATAGTTTTTCCATTGTTGTTTTTAAAAGTATCTTTTTGATTCTTCTAAAAAGTCAAGTAAAAAATACTTACTTGTAATACTTTCTTGTAACATAATGCAATTAGGAAACTTTTTTTTTTTTTTTTTTTTCTACACCCCGATATTTATGATCAGGAAATATTTCTGTGTCCCTCTCTCTCATAGCTGCATGGTGAGTACATAGGCCACATCATTTTGAGGTAAAATGTGTCCAAAAGTCTGAAAATCTTTGTGTAACTAAGGAACGCCACTACCGAACACTCTATTTTTTATTTAATGCAATTAAGCACACTTTTTTGGGAGTTATTTCATAATATTTAGTTTTTATATGTGTACAACTGTTCAAAACTGTGCTACCTAACCATGTGCTGATTAGCATCTTTGAGCTAGCTTCAAAAGTATTAAAAATTGTCGCTAACGAAACATTTGGTGGAGTTTCGTTAGTGATATCATTGATTTTTTTTTTTGGGGGGGGGGGGGGGGGGTTATTCTATAAAATTGTCACTACTGTAACAGTCACGACTGAAACATGTCATCATTGTTTCAGCAGTGATAAAAGGGAACACATAATCCTCACATCTGGGGGAAATAATTACAATTTTAGTACAGTTATGCAAGTATTTTGTATTTTAGTATGTTTTAGTAGAGTTTAATTATGCAACTCCTGTAATGTGATGTGGTTGCTACCAAAGCATTACTGTCACTACCGTAAATTTGCATTAACAATCAAAACATGGGAAGTTTTGTCAAAAAAAAAAGGATACTGAATTATCAACGAAGATGTTATGATAGTGTTTGGTTCAATATATACATTCAAACTAATGAATCCTTAACTTTGAAATCAGTATGATCAACTTTTTGCCTTTTACAAAGAAAAACTGGATTCAAAATACAAAAATTCTAATAAATTACACATGAAATGTTAAAAATATAATTATTGATTTACCTCTGAAAAAAAATACACACGTATATATATATATATATATATATATAGATAGATAGATAGATATAGATATATATAATGTAAAATCTTAATATGTCATTATAACCCTTCTAATTACATTTGTATTACTGTGTCTCGATAGTGACAAATTTGGGGAAAGGACAAATATTCCAATGATCATGTTCCATGAAGATATTTAGTAAATTTACTACCGTAAATATATCAAAACTTAATTTTTGATTAGTAATATGCATTGATAAGAACTTCATTTGGACAACTTTAAAGGTGATTTTCTCGATATTTTGATTTTTTTTGCACCCTCAGATATTCATATAGTTGTATCTTGACTAAATATTGTCCTATCCTAACAATCCATACATCAATGGAAAGCTTTCATATACTGTATAAATCTCGATTTCAAAAAATTGACCCTTATGATTGGTTTTGTGGTCCAGGGTCACATATGACAATTAACTGCAAATGTGTACCTTGGATATTATACAATTTGCATACATGCACATTTTTTGGAAAAAGAAACATTTTTTCAAGACGTTTCCAACTCAATCTCTGTAGAATGATCCATATATATACATTTATATATATATTTTTTTTTTGTTTGTTTTGTTTTCTTTTGTTTTCTTTTGTTTTATTTTGTTTTGTTTTTTTGTTTTGGCTTGGATGCATCATTCACATTATTTAATTTAGCAAATTACAAATTAAAAATACAACAGAAGTTACTTCTAAAGCAGAAGTAACATGAGAAATACTGTTTTTTTTTTTTTTTTTTTTTTAATTATTTACAGGGTTCCCACAGTTATCTAAACCTGGATAATATGAGGAACTTTTAGAATTGTGATTTCCAGGTCTGGAAAACATTTTAAAGCGTTGTAATATTTGTAGTCAATATATTACATTTTCTAGTTATTTTCAGATATGCAAAAGGCCCTGTATAGAAGCCAATTTGCATATTGGAGAATCATACTTGTGGCATATAAAGAATAAATAATTTTTACTTTTTATCTCATAATGTTGACTTTTATTGACATCCAAAATTTTCCCACGTTAAAAAATAAATACAACCTCACATTGTGTCAATCATGTTCACACACTTCCTCTGAAACTTCCCTCATAAAAAAAAAAAAAAAAAATTCGGATCGTGTTCAATTCTCTGCGTTTTTCGCATCCACAGCAAGCATTTTCAGATGTTTTGAGCATGCCGTTCTGTGCGCGGTGAGTTTTGACGAATACGAAAAACACATACGAAAACAGGAGTGTGCAAGGACCTTACGTGTGATAACGAATCATAAAAGTGAATGTAAAAAGCGAGCGCGCATTCCAAAGCAATTTGCCCTGCATATTAACAGCAGCTCCTGATGCCCGCAATTAATACTGTATACAATATAATTACCCAACGATATAATTGCGAGAGAAAGCATTAAAATATATTTTCCTCCCATCTCATATTTATTTCATTTCCTTTCTGACTTTAATTCTGACTTAGTATCCCATAGTTATACTTTTCTCTTATAATTGTTTGTCTATTTTGACTTTATCTAATAATTTTGACTTTTTTTGCATTTTTTTTTTGCCTTTTTATCTCATAGCTACGACTTAGTATCTCATAATTTTGATTTGCCAGGTATGTTTTTTTTTTTTAGTGCAGTCTGTATAAAAACCACAAACGACTAGAAATGGCATGGAATTGGTCAAAATGTGCGAATATTATATACTTCTGAGCTCACTTTAAATGGGCACAACTGTTCCCAAACCTAAAACTGTACTGCAAGTAAGAGGCGTACTGTTAAAGGTTGAGTAAATTGTATTTCGTCACATATATGTATACATAAATCGAAAAAAAGCTTGACGTGAAATTAGGCTTTGAAAGCTGTTTGAAATGCCTGCTACACCCAACATAAGTGGCCTTGGGAATTGAAGAGTAAATGCTCTCTGAAGGGAAGCTATTAGTGTGGAAGGTCTGTATTTAAAGTGTCACTTAATTCCCATGTCCCCCATTTTACATTTTACCTAATGTAGAAATGTTAATATGTCCAGTATTCAGCCCACTTTGTCCTGAAATGTGACAGCAACATTGACAAGGAAACACATTTAGTCCAGCAATTACCTTCATCCCGGCCGAAAGGCTTTATAAGTGCGTCCGCCCCCCACGCCAAAATGAACCCGGGGATTGGTCGATCGCTCAGCCGCGACAGAACCTTCAGAGAATCACACGATTCTTCCGATGGGTCTATGCTTTTGTGAAGCTCTCACGCCTCTTATCTGCGTTTATTACCGTTTAGCAGATCATAAAGCTAAGGATGAGTTGAAACACTGTGATATTCCTGCCACTTACCACCTTTCGCGTTTCAACCCGCGTTTTTTATCAAGTGGCGAGAATTGACAGACCCTCAATTAAGCGAGGTCTGGAGAACTGTTCTCGGCCGATAACAATACAAATGGATTCTTTCAAACAGAGAAAAACAGCTGTCTCTATTATTTGAATGCTTCACCTTTCCCCGCTCCATTAATTGGGTCTTTGATCACAGGCAGAGGTGCGGAGTGGCTGATAAGCAAAAGGTTATTAGTAAAGTAGCCCGGAGGACCGAGCCGTGGCCTAGCGCGGGCTGCGCGAGATGAGATAAGCCCGTAATGCCCGTGTGTGCATGTGCTCGCGAGCGATAGGGCCGCCGTCTGCCCCCGAAACGCTCGCGCGAGGAGAAGAGCAATACTCCGACGAGACGATAGCTAATGCGGGATATAAATTCGGCTTCCAGGGATGGAACGCAGGATTAAACTCCATAAAGAGTTCGCCTCTAAATGGTTTACATTTTTTGCCTCTAAATCAAACTGTGTCGCAGAATTTCACCGTGCTTTTTTGAACCCGATATGCGGCGAGGAATATTACTGTAGGCCTACAGTGACGGAGGAGAAAATAACGCTCTGCCTTTGAGAGTCGAGCGAGAGTGTCTCTTTGATATGCAGCCGAGCTAAATTTGAGGTTTTAAATCTGATTTCATCTAAGCCTGTTTATAGTCCCATGTCCACGGATGAGGCGCTGAGTGATTCGAAACACCTCGTTCAAGAGGCTTCGCAAAACTCTTGTGTAATGGGCAACGACGGAGGAATACAACTAGGGGGTACGAGAGCATATTAGGCCTGTTATGGTGGGGGCAAAGTGACTCTATGGAGAAAACATTTTTGATTAAATTACAGAACACAAGGTTATCTTTCTCCAGCACATGCCTCGCTGCCCCGGGCCTGGATAATCTGTTAATACCATTCAAGCAAAATGACATTATTAAGGAAGTGGAGTGCTGCATCTCCACCCAGGCCTGAATGATGCATGTAGCCGACCCTCCATCATCCTAGACAGAGGATGTGGGCCGAGATGGAGAGCGAAGGAGAGAGAGAGGCTGGCTGGCAATGACAAAAGCTCTGCTTAAATGTCAGCTAATGGTTCCACGGCACCCCGCTGATGAGTGGGGCGAGAAAGGAAGAAAAAAAAGAGCAGAAATATATCTACCGTTTATCTCCAGGGGCTGAAGAGCTCAAGCCTATATTTATCCAGTGAAAAATAAAACAACGCTGCTCTTTCTCACACTGTCTTAAAATCTGCTACATTGAGAAAATGTGTAATCCATTATAGTTCTTGGTGGACATTAAATCTCTGGTTTCAAAAATGTGTAAATCTGGGATCTAGGTTGAGTAAATCAAATCTAGGCTATGGGAAGGCACATGTATAAGCAAAATTAAACAAAGTCTTACTATATGTATATAGTTATCAGGTGCGTTCCTCCGAGGAGGCAAGGGAGGCAGTGCCTTCTGAAAAAAATTGGATGAGAAAAAAAACTCAGAGTATAAAAATAAAAAAATGCAAATATAAGAAACATGACATTAAAAAGTGTATAATCCACTTTGTTTTTCTATAGAAATATTGTCCAACAGCGACACCAGCAAGTAAAGTTACAGCGGGATGCCGCGTCATTCTCGCCTCCCCTGAGCCTGTTGAATTTTAACAGACTCCCTAAAGCATGCCGTGACTTTGGTGGGGGGTAATTGAGAATGAAAGGGGGAAAGTCACATGAGAGGAGGCAATATGATTGGACATAGCTGGTTATGATCATCTGTGGTTGTGATTGGTTCATGTGATAAATCCCGCCTCTCATGTGCGTTTTGCATTCGCAAATCATCTTAATTTAAAAAAGTATACTCACAAACTTAGATATAACCACTTTATGTAAAAATAAGATTTAAAATGGCATGAAACCAAGATCTGTGGGATTTTTTTAGTTAGTAATCAGCTTCGCATCTGTGACCAGTATTAGCAGAGCTTTGATGACAGATGATCCAAAAAAAAAATAAAAAATAGTTAACTATTAAAAAGAATAGCTGAACATAAGTTTACAAATAAAATATATTGTTTAAATTGTTACTGTCTCTCTCTCTTTTCTTTCTCACTGATAAGTAAGTAATCTTTATTTAACCAAGCTAATGTGACTGGGACATGAATTTGCATTTGCATGAATTTGCAAAGACTTTGCCTCCTCATTTCAGAACACCACTGCACACAACTGAAATATATATTTTTAAAAAAAAACATCTGTCAAGTTTGTTGGTTATGTTTCCAACATGATTCAAACTTAAATAATGTTTCAAACTCTCCTCCTAAAAACTCTTCACTTCCGACAAACTTATTGTAAAAATTGGTTCAAACTAACCACTAAAATTAATCTTGAATTGATTGAAAATTAAAATTGATTGATTGATTGATTGATTGATTGATTGATTGGTAATTCAGATTTACTGTGTGAACTATTTTTTTTCAACACGGAAGTAAGCCTATGGGTAAGGCTTCCAGTTTATTATCTGCTAAAGAGAAATAACAAGAGGAGTAACAACATGCAGTAAATGGTAAAGCTGTTTACACTGCAAACCAGTGTGTTCATAATTAAGAAAATACATTCAAATAATATTGTAAGAATAATTTGCAATATTAAGCTGCAAAACGAGCTGTTTGGGTAACTAAAAATAGCTGGACATTGATGAGACCGGAAACCAGACCCATAAAATTTACAAATGGCTGCACCCACTCTTACAGAAAGAAAAAAGTTTATATTAAGAGATTTTCTAGAAATGTATAAAAAGTAATAGTAAATCTCAGTCTAGAGGGAGTTACATATGAAAACACTACTTGAAGCATCAACTCAGCTCGTCCTCGGGACAAACCTCAAAGAATGTTTTAGATGTCTCTCTATTGAACACACTAACAAGCTGATGGGATCAATCGGGTGTTTTAATTAGTGAAACATCTAAAACATTCTGGGAGGTTTGTCCCGAGGACTGGAGTTGAGAAGTGACCTATATGCTGTGCATTAATGAGAACAGGTTAGGGGTGGAAGCACACCTCTAGAAATGCAGAGATAAAGACAGCACAGGAGAATCACCTGCAGGCCCCTTGAAACCGAACTGGAGCTGGATTGCGAGAAAAGTGCCGACGTGCACATCGCCAGAAGCCCAGAGCTGTGGGTCTTACCCAGCTGAGATGACTGATGGCTAATGAGAGCAGAGTGAGGACCGGGCCGACTGCTACCCACTGTGTGTTTAAAGCGTGATTGATGCTTTTCATGGCTCCCGAGCCCCCTCTTCACAGGAACAGCTTGCTCTAAACACACAGGGCAGCACTTGCTGACTTAAATACAAACTTTGTGTTTACGAGAGCCAGCCTAGTGCACAATAAAACTTTAGGAGGCATATGGAACCCACAACTTTCAGACCTCACTGGATGTGCTCTGCATACTGTCAGTTGGCTAGGCTTAAACCTAATGCAGCTGTGAAACAGGCACGTGGCTCGTCTTATGACAACGTAATATGGCGAAATGTGCGGTCAAGGCCTCGGTAGTAATCTTTCAATCAATTCTGGGTCCGTTGAATCATCATAGTTCCGGGAAATTTCTATGAACCCACCAGGGTTTTGGCACTGGAAATATCTAAGTGGGACTGTGCTATCCATCATTCTGCTAATATAGTCTTCCACGAGGATTTCTCGTGTGAGATATCACACCAGCACGATCCAGGCTGCCATCATCGGAATATTGCAGCCAGCTGATGCATTTTTTGTAATCTGTTTTGTAAACTGTTTTGAGAAATACTGCTAAAGAGATCTCAGCGGGCAAGTTTCTGAGTAAACAGAGATGCCATACACTGTGTTTCTCCAAGTGCTTATTATGTTGATAAATGGTTGCAAATAAATGTGACTTTCTGTTTGCCAGCAAGAGGCGATACAGTGGAGCAGCTGGGTCAGGTGCTGCCCAACATATGTGGCCTCCTCTTTCGGAGACAAATGCATTTGTTGTGATGTGAAGTAAACATTCATTATTCCTCTTATTAATTATAATTATATTGAGAGCTTTTTTTATATATACAATCATTAAATGCATGTTTAACATAAAACAGTTATGCTGCATTCCATCAGTGCTGAAGTGACTCTTTATATATCTTTAAAGGCGACATCGGATGCCCATTTTCCACAAGTTGGTATGATTCTTTATAGTTTTCATGAAATGTCTGCAACACACTTTGGTTTAAATTCCTCAACGGTTGTATAAAACAACACCCTTTTTACCTTGTCAAAAACAGCTCTGTTCACATAGACACCTGTATTGGTGTATGTCTCTTTAAATGATAATAAGCTATGCTCACTCTACCCTTCCCTTCAGTTTTTTGTGTATTTGGTGGCACATTACCATAAAAAAAGTGGCTCTGATGTAGGGAGAAAATGAAGACTCTTTATTTTCACTTTTACATCCAACTACAAAACACTTTGATTGCTTACAAGACATTATTGTCATTACAGCTGCTCGAGAGCAGAGAAAATGGTGGGCAGTGTACAACTGGCTGAGGGTGGAAATATGCTAATACAGGACAGTCTGTCCACAGCTGTGGGTGGGGCCTGAGCAGTATGATGTCATACTGCTCAGAAAAACAAAACAGCTTGATAATTGAGACTGTTCAAGTTTTTTGTAGATTAAAAAAAGGAGTGGATACATTTTTATCATTGCATCCAATGTCTTCTTTAAGGTCCTCTCACACCAAGAATGCTAAGTATATTGAGTCCTTGACATCAAAAACCAGAAGATTAATTTGTTTGTTCTCTTGAGATTTTCCTATTGGTTTTTTATTATGGGACTTTTTAAATTCATGAGTAAAAATAAGGTCTGTGGTAAACAACTTGACAATACTTTACAGTGTAAATTTCACATACTTACAAACATTACCTATTTTATATAGCCACTTATTACAAACATGCATTTTTAAAAATAAATATAACTACTTCAAATTTTGTGTTTTCAGTATGAGTGTGTGTAATTCACATATCCAAGTATCCAAGTCCAAGTATCGTCAATTTACATTAAACACAGGCCTTATTTTACTCATGAATTGAAAGCATTTTTTGTCTTTTATGCCATTAGGTTGCAACGAGTTAATGTCTCTAAGAGTGAGTCACTGAATCACTCATCCAAATGATTCCTTTAAAAGCAATGTTTCATTTAGGAAGAAAACAGTCTTTGTGAGTGAGTCTTTAAATCATTCACTCAAATGCTTCCCTCAAAAAATGATTAATTTAGCTCTTTTAGTGAGTCATTGAATGATTCATTTAACCAGTTTGTTCAAAAATACAGATTTATTCAGCGACAAAGCACCACTGCTGTGTGTTACTGTGAGATGCACAACCAAAACAAAAAAATAGACAGTAATTGGGCAATATTGCATCTGAAATGTAACGTTGTTGATTTAAAACAACAATACACTTGCAGTTGTGAATGCAGTTGTTAGTTGTGTATATAAAGAATGATAAAATACAAAACATAAAGGAGCATCTTTATCCACTTCATTTTCAATGTGATTCTCTTTGTATTGTGAATAAGTGAGAGCTCCTATTTATCAGCAGCTATATGCACACAACTCAACCTGATCTCACAACGAAAATGTACCTGTGGAAACTTTTTCACAGGATGCAAAATATGTACCGACATGTATGTTTCATGACATATTTGATGTAAAATATCCACTAAGCGGTGCTAAAACAGTGTTTTTTTTTCCCCAGAACAGATGAACGAATGTAGTACGTTTTATGTAACGTTTTGTACGTGTCACCGCAGTTCTGACTTGAAATATCAGTTGATGTTTTAAAATAGCATACCATCTGCACCTAAACCTACCTGACAGTATGAACAAATGCAAATGTAACGTAAAAACACAGTCATGCCGTTTTACCTTGTTTTTCAATCTCTCATCTTTCAGCTCTTTCATCATGAGTCATGTTTTTCACAGGATTCGTACCCAAGGATTCCAAGGATTCTTAAGTCTAATTCTGTACCGGCTGAGCTACTGAGGCAAGCTTGTTACATCTGGAAAGCTGTAATCATAACTGTGTACGAAAATTATTAAAAGCGGTCGCTGTTTTATCGCCTCTAGTGTTTATTTCTGTTAGAGACTGCAGTGATATGTACTTATTGGTATGTATTTCGTGTCTTGCAAAAAAGTTACTGCAGGTACATTTTTGTCATGAGATCAGGTAGAAATAAGTAGAAGAATAGCCAAGTGCAGTAAATAATTACAATAATAAATTAAAATAATATGATAACAAATACCAGTTTGCAACATCAAGCAGCATAACAGGCTGTTTTTGTATAGCTAAAATAACTGAAAGCAGCTGACACCAGAAGCCCTGCAGTGCTCTTAAAAATAAGGTGGACAGATTGTTGGGTTGAATTTGAGAGCAAGTCAACCACAGGACTACACTTCAAAATGTGAATTGGACTTTTATCCTCATTGGATCCTTACTCAAGTTTCCTCTCTCACACACAACTGCACTGATCACTTAGGAAATGGAGGATGTGAGAAATTCAGTGTGGCAAAGCTGGTGATGTGCCTTTCATTCCACCAAATAAACAACCAGAGAGAGGTCATAAATCAGTGGGGCTCCGTCTGGCCTCCCCACCCCCATCCTCCTCGCTCCTGAACGCAGAGCAACGGCATGAGGAGAGAAAGGCGGACGAGAAATATAGAGCAGAAGAGAGCTAACGTAGAAGGGAGAAAAAGCAAGAGAAGTATTGGAGGTGAATAAGTGCAGCTGACGGCCAGAGGAGTGACAGGACACACCTGAGCTCCTGCGCATGATTAATAGTGCTGGAGAGACACGCCGGTGTTAAGTACCCAGAGTTCCTGCGCAATTTATAGCTCCTGCCGCGCTTTCCCCCCATCCTCATCTCTGCCGTCCCCCCACCACGGTCTTCCCCAGCTGTTCCACACCTGGACAAGGGCCCGGGAGAGAGACGAGCCATCCATCTCTCACAGGCCACAGAGGGAGGGGTGAGGGAGCGCGAGCACCCAGCAGGTGCTCCGTGGAGTTAGGGATGGAAAGAAAGCGTCAAAAACACACGAAGCCAAACAGCATTGCAGGTAAACGGATCTCGGGTCTCAACGCGAAATGCAGCAATCACGCATCTGCCGCATTTAAAATTAGCAAGCACTCAAAAGTCTGCTTATCAGGCCCCCAAATCATATTTCATGCTGACAAGCGTCATAGCTCAGATTCCTATAGAGTCTCCGGGAAGCGAATAAACCGTCTCCCTCGGTCACACTTTGATGAGATGTGATAAAAGTGGCCCCTGTTGGAATGGGAATCTGTATGGATGAACGATTCCTCAAAATGTGGAATTGATTTTTCAGTAAATTAAATTTTTTATGGCTTTGAGACTTAAAAGGCACCTTATCTTCACATGGGAATCCCACCCAAGACCCTCAGATGATTTGAAATCACACTGAAATATGCATCTGAGCTCTGGGCTCTCTAAAAAAAGGAGGGGGGGGGGGGGGATTAATTCCAGCTGCAAGATCATGGAAAGCAGATGAGCAAGCCTTGTCAGGATTGGCACAGTGTCGCCCTATTTGCACTCGTTCTGATCAATCCAGTGGCAGAGATGACACCTCTAACCCCTCGTGAGACAGATCTTGTCTCGCGTGCCACAGCTCTTTCATCTTCACCTTCACACGCATTGATGGATGAGCTCATCCTCCAAACCCTCACAAGGGCAAAAACTACTGGATTTTTACATTTTCTAATGGAAATGTGAGCGGTATTGGTGCAGAGCTAACTGGAACAATCCTAAAGTGGTTTCCAGGGCATTGCTGTTCGATTGGTAAGGTGTTCATGGTGATGTTTAGAATATTTTTTCAATAATTGCTAGCGTGTTGGTGGACATTTTGAGGTAGATGCTTAGGGGTTGTTGATGATTTCTAGGTGGTTGCTTACTGGCAATGTCAAGCCTTTTTCAGACTGAAACCAGCTAAAGGACCAGCTTAAACCAGCATCAAAACATACCTAACCAGCATCCCAGCATCAAAACATACCTACCAGGGTACTTTTTCACCAGGGGCAGTAGGAGTGTGCGATAAATATATTGTCTGCGCTAATATCGTAATTGTTTTTTAAAAATGTGCGATTTGACATTATCAAGTATATAGTATATTTGACATTATCGAGCAAACAAAACACACCTACAGAGTGCACGTCTACATTACATAGCTTACGTTAGATTAAACTATTGTGCGTAATGTTACGGATTTAGAGTGTGTTCTTTCACTGCATGATTCATTCTATTAAAATGCATTTGGAATTATCACATAATTCAAGATATAGGGGCAGAAAATGTATATATTTATATCATTTCATAGTTAATCAATATCACACAAAGTATGCCGTTTTTTCCTTCCAAAAGTCAGTATGATTACAAATGTGTTATTTATTGTACACAACAGTTCAATAGACTATAAGTTAATATTAAGAGACTTAGGTTTTAGACACCATATTTCCTGTTTTGCTCTGTTTTGTATCTCTGAGCACCATGAAGGTGTTGCTCAAAAATCTAAGACTTATTAGAAAACATTAATTTCTATCACTGCTGTGAACTGACCACACAGAATATGAAGCATATCAAAAATTCAGGAGTCAGATGTCCACGGTAGTCTTTGATACCAGCACAGTAACACATTTGGCAAAATATTGTCTTATTATCGTTATCCATAAAATCCCAGAAAGTATCGAGAGATTTTTTTTTTTTTTTGTCAATATCGCACGTCCCTAGGTGGCAGTTTGCAATACGTATGTTATTTTATTGCCGTCGCACTGGATTATATTTCATTAAATATAGGCAGCAGCTGAAACGCAGGAAGCTGCGATTTGTGGCTTTATTCCGTGCTACCGTTTCAAAATTCAAAGAGGTGCGTATACTAGCGGTACATTGTCTTTTTCCGCTTGACTTGCACTTCGCAACAACACCAGCTTGTTTCTGCAAAGACATCCAGCATGTTTTCTATTAAAAACGTCTAACGTGTTTACGTTTTACATGGTGTGACAACGTAGGAAAAGTTACGCTAAATCTGAGCGGTCAGACTGAAACAGATTTTAAGGAAGGCGATTTGAATAGGATTTCAAACCACAGCTTGAAATGGATTTCATGTAGTTCGCTCCCATTCAGACTATAGCCTCGTTCATGCCCACTGTCAACCCAAATTTTGCGCAAATCCGACTGAAATTCAATCATATTGAACAAATCCGTTTTGAGCTACATTCATATGTGGTTTGGAATCCTGTTCAAACCACATACCTGGAAATGCGTTTCAGTCTGACCAGTTAGATTGAAATTTGGCTTGACAGTCTGAACAAGGCTTTATTATTAACTAAAACAGAAACTAAATGAAATCATTTTCATTTAACTGAAATAAAAATAAAAGCTAGACAAAATTGGAAAACTGGGATTAAACTAAAATACATTTTCATGACTTCACGTTAAACTAAAAAAAAAAAAAAATAAATAAATAAATAAATAAATAAAAAAAATAGTAAATAGTAGTAAATAGAAATAAACAGAATAAAGAGGCCATCTGACCCCTAGATCTGGCTTTCAAGAGGAGATTTAACCATTTTTATTTCAGTCGTTAAACGTAATCAGATTACTTTTTTCAGTGAGTTACTTGTTCAAATAAGTACCCAAGTTACTTTGTTTTTCCATCTGTTGACTGACACCTCTCCTGTCCTGTGTTGAGAGAAATCAGGAGTAAGTGCAGAGGCACTTCCTTTAGTCTGAGGCTTCTAAATTTCACTTTTGGTGTGAAAAACCCTTAGTTGCTATAAACTTTTGTGTTTTTTGTTATTGAAGGGATAGTTCACCCAAAAATTAAAATTCCATCATTAATTACTCACCCTCATATCGTTCCAAACCCGTAAGACAATTTGTTGAGTCAACTTAAAATAATTTGTAACCTGTGTGCCTTAAAATTTTAAGTTCAGTCAACTCAAAAAAAAGTTTATTCAACTTGAAATGTTAAATTATACTAAGTGACAACTTAGATATTTGAGTTGATTTAACTTACAATTTTAAGGCAGCTGGGTTACTTGCCCATCTGTTAAGTTTAGCAAACACAAATATCTAAGCTGTTACTTAGTACAACTTAACATTTCAAGTTGAATCAAATTATTTTAGTTGACTGAACTTAAAATTTTAAGGCAGCTGGGTAACAAATTATTTTAAGCTGACTCAACAAATTGTGTTTTTTTATTTTTTACAGTGTAGTCCATGTGAATAAAGTTGTCATTTTTTGTGCACAAAAAGTATTCTTGTAGCTCCGTAAAATTACGGTTGAACCACTGATGTCACATGGACTATTTTAACGATGTCCTTACAACGTTTCTGTGCCTTGACCATGGTAGGACCCTGACCGTGGAGGGTCAGAAAGCTCTCCTGAGGGTGACATTAAGGTAAGTCATTAATTTTTTGGTGAACTAACCTTTTAAGAAACAAATAAACAAGACCAGCCCAGGTGACAAAAAGTAACACAAAAAGTAATGCATTACTTTCCATAAAAAGTAACTAAGTAACACAATTAGTTACTTTTTCATGAACTAATGCAATATTGTGATGCATTACTTTTTAAAGGCAGTACAGTCACAATAAGGAACAAAATATCTGTCTCTACCTTTGTTTCATTGTGACTTTAAGGTCATAATCATTGTTTGAGATATTGTACATGAGAAAGGGATGCAGATACACAAACCGATTCAGAAGAAAATACTGTGGCATACTTAGCACACAGTACCTGTAGGCAGTGCAGGTCTGCAGCTGTATTCAGCGTTTGCCCTGCGGATACAAGATAAATGTGTGACAGTAGCCCATGTAAATGAGACTCTATGTGCCAACTAAACCATGTTCCGTTCTCTTCCCTCGGGCGGCTCGTAGCTGCACCCTCACATTCAATGTCATGCTCGCCTTAATCATGCAGAGATTTACTACCCTCCATAATTTCTTCAGTATTATACATCTTTGTTTTTCATAGCCTGCGCTTCCCTCCAGCAGTGAGTCGCTGGGCTCAGCAGTGTGATTTCCTCACCCTCTGTCCCAGCCATCCATCTACAATGACTGATGCCACCCAGATCTAAAACAAATGTTTGACCAAGCTGTTCCACTGTATTATTCAGCTGTGCGAAGGACCTGACACGTTTGACATAACGCATTTGCCCGTTTAATTATATAGATTCCAGATAAATATTTACAGATGGTCTTTTGTCTGTCTCAGTGAGAGTGATTTATTCAGATGTGCCGAGGAGGTTTCTGCCTCTTTGACTGGCTTGAATGCATCAAGGATGGAACATGCTGGAATTTTCTGGCGATGATTTTTCCTTTCCACTGATCATTTGTGTGACACACATCAAGCTGCCATTTCTAGACAGCTGCATAGAGCTGTCATATCAAGCCAGTCTGTTAAGAGAAACCTGTGAATACAGGAAGAAGGAAGATTAGTTGAAGGTATTCCAGTGAACACATATGGACACATATCAAGATGATTAGAATAATGATCTTCTTTTTTTTGAAAAATCAGTCATGTCCACACACTGTCCCTGCAGCAACTGATAAAACAAAACACTTTCTGGACTTTCCCAGTTATTTTTCCAGTAAATTTTAAAGCAATAAATAAATGGTATCAAAAAGCTGGTTAGCCCTAAGGTTATTAAATTAAACAATTTCATTACTTGAAATAAAATAAACATTAACCGAAATAAAGTAGAGCAATAAAACTTTATCTATCTATCTATCTATCTATCTATCTATCTATCTATCTATCTATCTGTCTGTCTGTCTGTCTGTCTATCTGTTTATCTATCTATATATCGATATAACAAGAACTAATAAAATGATAACACAATTACATTAATAAAACCTTATCTAAAATTTAAAAAGAAGACTGAAAATATAACAAATATTTATCAAAATAATACATAGGGTTATTAAACTGAACATTTTCATTTCTTGAAATAAAATAAAAATGTATTGAAATTATATAGATAGATAGATAGATAGATAGATAGATAGATAGATAGATATAATGAAGCACCAAATAGGAAATAATTATATAAAATCTGAATATATAATTGTAAATTGTGAATATATAGAAGTAAATCAGAATATATATAAACAAGAACTATAAAAATGACGATAACACAATTACATTATGAAAACTTTATCTAAAATTTAAAACTGGCTGAAAATATAGAAAACTCCAAATATTTATCAAAATATTGATACAAATAGTATCTCAGTTATACTAAAGTAACAGTATTAACACAGATTTTTGGAAAATATTCCACTAATTGTCACCAGTCCAAGACTTTATGTGGAGTAGCTTGCACAAACATTGTGAAAAAAAAAAAATAAATAAATAAATAGTTATACTTAATTTCTAAAAATTTATATATATATATATATTTTTTCTTTATTTATCTTTTATTGTGTTTTGTAAACAGAATTTAACAACATATGAAGACGTAATATATTTTGAATTTAATCCTTATTGCTCAATTTTAAGCAAATATATAACAAGATTTTGTGAAGATTAAGTTTAAAATAAGAAAAAACTATTTGCCAGTGGGCTAAGAAAATAATTATCTTTTTACATAATTTGTTTGTATTATTTTTAGAATTTTAGATTATCTAAAAATATCTGAAATAATAACCTGCTTTAATCATAGAGCAAACATGATGACACTAGTTTATTAAATGTCATATGCGACCCTGGACAACAAAACCAGTCTTAAGTAGCATGGGTATATTTGTAGCAATAGCAAACAATACATTGTATGGGTCAAAAATTTTATACCAAAAATCATTAGGATATTAAGTAAAGATCATGTTTCATTAAGATAATTTGTAAATTTCCCACTGAAAATATATCAAAACTTAATTTTTGATTAGTAATATGCATTGCTAAGAACTTCATTTGCACAACTTTAAAGGCGATTTTCTCAATATTTTGATTTCTCAGATTTTCAAATAGTTCAGCCACATATTGTCCTATCCTAGCAAACCATACATCTGTGGAAAGCTTATTTATTCAGCTTTCCATAGGTATAAATCAATTTCAAGAAACTGACCCTTATGACTGGTTTTGTGGTCCAGGGTCACATATAACTAATGTAACTCTCATATAGTATTCTGTTACTGTACATCGAAAGGATATATTTATTTGTATAATATTTATTGACTTCAAAATCATCTTATGTGATTAAGTTCGACACAGTTTGTTCTGTCATCTGTTTATAAATAATAAATAATAAATTAAACTGACAAAAAGTATTGAAAAAGTTCCTGTCTTAGTCTATTCTAATAAGGGATGATGTATTCATGAGAAATGTGCAATCATCAGGTCTCTTGAATATCATGGCCTCAAAAATCATCAGCTAAATCAAAATGTTCAATCATGCCAGCTCATCTCACAGGAGTTTCTATTCGCTAGTTCCTAACTAGACAGTCTGAATATCAGTCTCAAAGGGTCACAGTCTTCATCGTCTCATTTTCGAAATGTTCCTTGCATTACCAGAGCAGTAGCATTAATGGGTGGGTTGAGGGGGTTGACTTAAGCCAGGTGCTCCAATTAGGCTGGCTGTGTTCCAGCACATACGGCTGCAGTGCCGCCCGTCACCAGCGATCGGAGCGCTTTCCCTTGCACAAACACACCTGCTGGAGTAAACTCAGCCTCCCATATGCTGCACTAGATTCATAAGCATGCATATCCTATTCTATATTCAGATTTATTGAAAACAAAAACATAACTGTTGTGGTTGAAAATCTGTGATCTTGCGTGACCTACTGTACAGTGAGAGAAACTGGTGAATAATATGTCCTTTAATAGATCTGTGGGCTGCGTGTAATGTCAAAATCTTGTTTTCGTCTTAAGTCTAATCATGTGTGCACATATGAGCCAGACATATGGCAATGTGATAGGGTAAATGTAACATATGAAGGGGCAATGACTGATGCTGTGGTGGAGCGTTACTGAAATAGAGAGCAGGAGAGAGAGATTAATGAATATGGCGGACATATTCCTCAAGGACGTTGCTCCTGTCCCTCCATATGAAACAGATGTTGAGCCGGTGGAGGTAGAATGCCACAGGCGCGGCATGTTCCAGAAAAATCCAGCGTACAGATGCCTCTACCTGGGTCGTGCTGGTGTCAGCTGCCTCTCACATTGAGCATGATCCTCGGGCCATGTGAGCCATCAGGGAATGATGGGAAAAACAGACCGGTATTACTGAGAAGCAGACAGTAGACACAGGCACCTACACTGGGATGGTCAAGACATTATGCTGACTGGCAAAAATGACATGCAACACTTGATTTACACAAACAAAGGATACATGGACGGCATATGTAGAGATATTTTTACCCAAACCTGTTTAAAGGGATTTGGAAAGAAAAACAAAACTAGAGGTGTCACAATTCCTCTATGCAATTAGAGTAAAAAATCCTTGACACTAACCAAAATACCAGAAGTGGAGCATTCCACGGACGAGAATCCATAAAACGCATTATTAGACTGTTTTCCAAGGCTGCATTATCCACCTTATTTTTCAGTGCGGAAGTAAGCTGTTTTTTGGTAATGTGTTAGAGTTCCTGTTCATTATCTGCCATAGAGAAATAACGAAAAGTATACTGAAGTGCCGTAAACGGTAAAACAGTTTGCACTACAAACTGTCGTGTTCATAATTAAGACAATGCATTAAAATAATATGGTAAGACACACTAATTTCCAAAATCAAGCAGCAAAACGAGCTGCAGATAAACATAGCTGGACGCGGATGAGACTGGAAGCCAGACACATTAAATTTACAAACGGCCGCTCCCACTCTTACGGCAAAAATAAGATGGATACACATTACACCCACTTAAAAATCAAAATAAAGCACAATGCTATTGTGAATTCACAAACGTTACGATTTAATTAAATAAATATATTAGACGCAGGTTTTGTTTACATGCGTGTAGGTTACGTAACCTTACGTGTTTTGGGTCTCAGAGCTGTTTTCAGGCTGCTCCACACAAACACTTATTATTTACATGTGTGGAGCCTCTCAAACTCCATCTCTGCATATTGCTGCGAGTTTGGGTTTATTATAACGTTCATCTGAGAACGCGACTTGCGTCATTTCATCAGATGTGTAAGGTAAATTATTTATAAACCTACATAAACACAGGAGAATACATCATTGTCTTTCTATGGTAACCGTTCATCGCGATTTCAAAATAAAAACTCAAAACCTCACGCTGAGTTCAGATAATCAAGAAATGACAGTGGCTGTAGCATTTCTGTCATTAAGAAATGGCTAAATATTAAAGATTACGTGGACATTTTAATTAAATGTTGTTTAGTGAATATTAAACAAGGATAGGATTGCACAGTGAAGTGTAAAAACAATCGTCAGGCCGTTGGCGCCCTCTGCAGACATTTGTTATAATTCGTAATGTGCCAGTTACTCGATTAATAATAATAAGCGACTGGATACTCAGTTACCAAAATGATTGTTAGTGACAGCCCTAAAAAACACACATATTAATCACTTATAAGCATTAAAAAAAGACGTTTCATTTATATAAGCGTTAAAGTCAACAACATTTGCAGCCCATTTTATTTAGTGTGTTTATTTTTTTTGACAGAATAAGGCTTTTGAAGCTTCATGAAGCTTGAAGGTCCACTGACAATGATTCTTTATATGAAGAATAAAATAAACATGTTGACAAGCACACTACTTTATTAAAAATACTTGCTGTTATTTTCTTTTCTTTTCGTTCTTTGTGTGTATGTGTGCACGTATTCGCCATTTTGTGTATTTTTACACTTTTTCCTATGTTTATTTGATATTACTCTAAAGTAAAACCTTCCTGTCAGTGACTCTTAGACTTAAATGCCTTTTTTTTTAATTCAGTCTGATTTGCAGTGTGGATAAATGTACCCAATAGTTATACCCATATTGCAGTGGAACTTTTTGTTGGCTTTGACTTTAATGTGACATATTTCTGGGTGAAATAGGATATTCAAGGAGAGAGAAAAAAAACAGGACTTGGGGGACTTCATCTTGAAACACCACTGACATCCACCTTTGAGGAGGTCAAGTTCGCACGCAAGAACATCTTGACGTTCCCAGTGGTATAACTTTTTTTTTTTTAATCTATCATTATTTGCTGTTTCCACTGTATGTTTTATAACATGAACATGAATAAACATTACTATTGGCATGCAGTGGTGAAGAAAAATACAATAAATAGCCAGAAAAATAGCTAGCTAAACAGCCTAAAGTCTAAATAGCTATGTGGCTGTTGGTTAAACATCATGTTTTGGGCTTACAATCTTAAAAATAGATGGTCTTTATTAAGGGCTTTTACACCGCAGGAAACTTTTCATAGTTCCTAGAACCACTGGTGGAAGTACCTGCTTTTTGACGTGTTCACACAGCAGGAACTACGGTTTTAGTTCTAGGAACTCTGGTTGGAGCCGGTATGTTCAGTCCTAGAGAGCCGCAGTCCTGCAGAGTTCAGCTACAACTCTGAAAAAAAATCTCACCTGCTTGTAGCCTTAGTAGTCCTAAACCCTGTTGAAAAATCCAGCATATGCTCATGCTGGTTTGGTATGTTTTGAAGCATGGCTGCTGGTTTGAGATGGTTTAAAGGAGAAGTTCACTTTCAGAACAAAAATTTACAAATAATTTGCTCACCCTTTTGTCATCCAAGATGTTCATGTCTTTGTTTCTTCAGTCATAAAAAAAAATTACGTTTCTTGAGGAAAACATTTCTGTTCTATGATCTCCATATAGTGGACTTCATTGGTGCCCCGAAGTTTAAACTTCCAAAATGCAGTTTAAATACAGCCTCAAATGGCTCAAAATGATCCCAGCCAAGGAAGAAGGGTTTTATCTAGCAAAACAGTCAACAATTTATATACTTTTTAACCTCAAATACTCATCTTGGCTATTCTCTGCGAAGCGCATGCATAGTCTTCGTAACTGGGGTCAGTGCAGTTAAATTATGTCAAAAAACTCCCATCTCGTTTTCCTCTCCAACTTCAAAACCGTCCTACATTGCTGTTTTACCTCTTTTTGTAAAGCGCATTTGAGTTTCTTAGCACGTTCACTTTGTAAACAATGGGTTGGTACTTCTGCAGCAATGTAGGACGATTTTTAAGTTGGAGGAGAAAACAAGATGGGAGTTTTTCGACATACCTTAACTGTATTGACCTGGAATACACAGACTACGTATGCGCTTAGCAGAGAATAGACAAGACGAGCGTTTGAGGTTAAAAAGTACATAAATTGTCAATTTAGAGCCTTTTGGAGCTGCATTTAAACTGCATTTTGGAAGTTCAAACTTGGGGGCACCATTGAAGTCCACTATATGGAGAAAATTCCTGAAATGTTTTCCTCAAGAAACATAATTTCTTATCGACTGAAGAAAGACAGACATGGACATCTTGTATGACGAGGGTGAGTAAATTATCTGTAAATTTTTATTTCTGAAAGTGAACTAGCTGGTCATGTGCTTGTCCTGAGTAGGGTTGCAAAAAGGTAGAAAATTTCCAATAAATTTTGGAAACATTCCAGAAATATTGGAAACTTTCCAGGATTTTTTTTGGAATCTTCCAGGGATGTTAGGAAAGTTTCCGGAAATTTACTTTCGCCCCTTTGCAACCCTAGTCCTGAGCTGGTTTAAGCTGGTCATGTGCTGGCCCTAAGCTGGTCCTGAGCAGGAGCTAGTTGTTTAGGACCTGCTTAGGACCAGCACATGACCACACCCCTATATTTTTAAGAGTGATAGGTGATGTATTAACCAAAAAAAAAAGGTCATTTCAAAGATGGAGTAAACTGTTAAAGTTAACATTTTTAATAATATGCACAGATAAATTCTGCACCATGTTTACAACAATTTAGTTTTGATTTCATGTCTATCTGAAACAGCATGATGGACTTATAAAAAAGAATTATCGCCCTACTAACTTAGTGCTCATATCATCCCCAGTGTCTGTGCACACAATTTGCTGACCTTTTTTCCTATTTCTTTTTCTTTCAAGCAAGGCACATCAAAGGATTGTTTGGTTCAGCGCATCTGCTGTAATTTGTTTCAAATTACAAAACTTGAAAACCAACTTTCTGAGAAAAACAAAGCCTCTCGAAAGTACGAAAGAGGCCCAGGTTTATAATTCCCTATGGATAGTCTACAGTCATTATTGTGACTACTGAAACTCTCAAAGAGCACGAAACAAGATTAAAGCTTATTTGCTCTTTGAAGTTTTTTGCTTCTTCTGTGTTTTCTTGCTCTTAACAACACAAGGTGTTTTTACACTTGGAAAAAGGGGCGAATGACCCAAAACTGCCACTGTGAAAGGGACTTTCTGTGGCGCTCCGGCTAATGAGGAGAGGGCCAATGATGGTATAGCCTCATCTTCGCCTCAAAGCCTTCGCGCTTCACTCTGTCTAACACTTACTCTCATTTGTTCTGAGCCGAGGCAGAAAAACAAAGCCATACATGGGATGCTTCTGAATGTGCCTTCTTTTCATTTTTTTTATGAAGAAAAATATATCAATATACCAAATGAACACCACATTTTCTTTAAACACTGAGCTCTGGCTTTGATTTTGGGCACAATTATATATAAAATAAAATGTGACAATCTACAAAGCTTGACGCTCAGTCAAAACCTTCAATTGAAGTCTTTTCGGGCTAAAGCACTGCCTTAAAAAATCCTATTTTCAGTGTTCCTGATTAATCATATTTTTCTGGTTACATTTTGGCACATCTCCAGTCCTCCTCAGCCATTTTGTTTAGTGTATGGTATTCTCATCCTCTTAGATGCTTTCACAGTCTCTGCTTCAATGCTTTTCAATCCCGCTCGCTGTCGGGACGTTTACTAGAGAGACACAGTGCCCCCTAGTGGTGCCTAGAAGGAGTGTGACAGATTGATTGTGCAACCGTCATGTTGACAACGCCTTGGTGCCATGCCAGCAGCTCAATAGGAGAGCCCTCATTCAGCATAAGATGCCAGACAATAGATTTCCCTGATTGGAGAGTGCTCTTCTTAGCTTGACAGTGGTTCACTGCGTGGTATTGAGTAGCTGTTTTTCCCCTTCTCAGAAGCAGGCCAATACACCAATCAATGATGCTAATTTTAATACTTGAACTCAGAAGATAACAGGTCTGGTTGTAGGACTAAAAATCGACCCACACCAGTCATATTCAGAGGGGTAGGCCTGTTCTCCCTAGGGATTTGACATATCCGAGAAATGAAAGACAAGCATTGATGTATAAAAGCAGTGATGTGGTCAGAATGCAATAGTGTTAAAGAATAAACCAAGATAAACCAAGAAATAAAATACAAAAACCATCACATTAAGAACAATGATTTATATAAGTGAAGACAAAATTCTTATTACATTCAAAAGGGTCTTTAAATAATGGTGAAGATCTTTCACAAGGAGAATTATTTTAGTTTTCACTAGTTTTAAAACAGCATTTTAAATTGAAAACGATCCTCATCTACACTAGCGTTTTCACTGCATTTCAGTGAATGTGAAGCAGCCACGCCATCGTTTTCAAAAGTTTTCGTTTTGGTCCATTTACACTGAAACGCAACCCCGGAGTTTACAAACTAAAACAAGGTCTGCAGCGTTTTAGAAAATCTCTCTTTTCGATGGTTTTTAAACTATTACTATGCTTTAAACAAAACAATACAACAGACATTATAAAACCAGGAGATAGAAGGAAGAAAAGAAAAGGAAAGAAAAGAAAAGAAAAGAAAAGAAAAGAAAAGAAAAAAGAAAGAAAAAAAATTACAATCATTGACATGCATGACCTTTACATTACTCAAAGATTTTGAAGACAGAACACGAACGGACAGTTTTGATTGCCTTTTTATTAGTACTATTTTGAATAGTACAAAAATAGTTTCCCAATTCTTTATAAAACATTGTGAAACAGAGTTTTTTGTTAGATAATTTACACTTAGGAATGTGAAACTTAACTAATAAAATAAATAGATTAATAACAAAAGGTTCATTATTGATGTTATCATACACTCTTAAAAATAAAGGTGCTTCACGATGCCATAGAAGAACCTTTTTTGTCTAAATGGTTCCATAAAGAACCTTTAACATCTGAAGAACCTTTCTGTTTCATAAAAGGTTCTTTGTGGTGAAAGAAGGTTCTTCAGATTATTAAAAGGAAATAGATGGTTCTTCAAAGAACCTTTGAGTGAATGGTTCTTTGTGGAACCAAAAATGGTTCTTCTATGGCATCGCTGTGAACCTTTTAAAGCACGTTTATTTTTGAGTGTAATTAAAATATCCAAAAGCTACATTTTCAAAATGCAAAAATAAAATTAAAGAGTACCTTTTCTTTGATAAACACAGAGACGTCAAACCATAACTTTTTAACATAATATATAACATAGTGCAAATACCAGCTGCCTTAAAAAAAAAATTGTATTTGCAGATATTAATGAAATAATGTTAAAGTTTTAACACACCTATATGGTGCACTTTGAAATAATATAAAATTATAAGGTTTCTTTTACATTTTATTTTAGTAAACCTTTGATGTACTTTAAATAAACACACTTGTTTACAGCCTACTAAAGTACTTAAAAAAATTCAGTTTTTAACTGTCACATGCTATTTGATAAGTTATATATTTTAAATGTACTAAATCAAAACTTCATTACAAATATGGAATTACAAATATATTTAAACACATGACATCCAAGTTTAATGACAAAATATTAGTTTAGCATAAATGCTTCTCATTATGCTTGTAGTACACTTCAACAATATTTCAAAGACAACAGAGGTATGAAATTACACATTATGTATTTAAGTTATACTTAAGTGGGTCATAAAAGCACTCTAAAGTTCAGCTATAATTGTATTTAATATAAAATGAAATACACTGTAATACATTTAAATGCAGTTAACATGCAGGTTTTGTGAACATTACATTCAGTTTATATTCAGAATGTTCTATTCCATAACAAGTACTCTTTTCACAAGTATGCTAAAGTGCACTTCTTCTTCACAAGTGTTGTTATGTGCCATCAAAGCCTTTTTGTTGCACTTCTATAAGGCAAGATGAAGAGTTCAAATGCAAAACCAGCTAAAAGCCATCTCGATCAAAAATGAGATAATGATACTGAGTGAATTCACCTGACACATAGTATACATCCATCAAATACTTTAACTTCAGACTCGCTAAATTCCAGCCTCAGCCCAATCAGAAGTACCAGTACTTACATAGAAACCTATACAAAGTAGCCAGAAAGAAATGCAAATTTTAAAGAAATACGTCAGATGGATTTAGAGGCTTTTGCATCTGAACTCTTCAGATATAATTATACATACACAAATTGCATATAAAAAGAGTTTTAAAAACAATGAACAAATAGTATATAACAGTATAATTTTCAGTCTTGCATTGCATATTCTTACAATTAAAAAGGGTCAAATTCTCTCACCAGCGCTCAAGGACATTCAGGGGTATAAAGATGGACCCGGGAGACTGGGCACAGCTAGGAGAGATGAGCAGGCATGCCTCAGGCAAAGCACAATCAAAGCAATCTCATTCCGGTTACATGCGTGTTAGAGATTATGACAGCAATATGGTGCGATGAAACCTTGTTTGGCTGATCTGTCAAAGTCCACGGTGACAATAAAGCCCTGTCAGTGCTATCTTATAAACAATTCATGTTGCTTATATGATAGATATAGTGAAGTAACAGACTGCAGGTAAATAAGGCGAATGCATGTGCAATATTTAGGTGGAAAAAAATTCTGTGTTCTATTATAAGCGATGCCGTGATGCATTACGGTGAAATCTATGAAACGGGTCAAACGAAACCCAATTAAAGAGATCTAATCTGTAACGTAGCTACTGAAGCGTTCCTAATGTGCACGTGTTTGTGTGTGAGGGCTTGATAGGAGCTTAAATAGTCTGACAAAGAAGAAATGTAATAAAGCTCCGGCTTTCCAATAGATCATCCTGAGTGAATTTGCCAACATTACTCTTCCCGTTTCAAGGCTAGTAAATTAAAATTTATGCACACCTACTTTATCTTCCTTTACGTTCCCCATGAGGTGGCGAGGAGATATTCTCACCATAGGCAATATTCGCTTTCAGTAATTATATCAGTGTAGACTTCCTAATTAACATATGGCATACATGTTCAGAGTGTACAGGAATAATGCTCTCAGTTCTCCACTGCGTCTCCCACTGTGTGATATTTTCTCCACTGACAGATATTCTGCATTGCTATTAACGTCAATCAAACACATTCTCTCTATTCAGGCAGCACAAATGCCCACAAACGGGCTCGGGCTTGTGTCGTGACATTCCCGCATCGTTGATGTATGAAAACAACAGTGGAGTGTTTGTGCGAAACGAGGTTAGCAAAACAAGAGGAAAGGCTGGGCTCTGTTTTAACAAAGTGGTCTGACAGAGGAGAGCCGCTTACGTGCATACACACATCCGCAAACACACACACGCGCTGACACCAGACAGGGCCCGAGGCGGTCCTGCTGCTCCAGGACCCCAACATCTGCTCTCTGGAATAATGCATGTTTCATTTCAGATGCTCCCTCTCTCTCTAAAATGGAGCGGTGATCTGCCTGTAATGCGAAGGCCACAGATCATGCGGTAAACTCTGCTCTGGTAGCCTCAAAGCTGTCCTCGGGCGCGCAAAATCCAGCTACAGAGATGGAGAAGACTGGTGCGCCATTTGTTTCCAGTGCACTGAGTAATGGATGCCACTGGGCTCTGCCACAAAGGCAGGCTGTTTCAGACTAGACGCACAAAGAAACACTCAGGGTGGTGTGCTTCCTAATGCACAAACAAATGTAAATGTATACAAACTAATTAACAAAAAGCCCTCTAGCCTGTTTGTATTTTAAGCTTACAATATGTACTGTAAATGGAGATTGAGATTTGTGAGTTCTCTTAACAATCGCCTTAATAATTGCCAAATGTCATTAAGCAGAATATGAGCAAAACAAATACACATATACAAATTTTATCTCACAGTTCTGACTTTTTTTCTCAGAATTGCGAGATATAAACTCGCAATTCCGATTTTTTCTCAGAATTGCATGATATAAATTAACAAGTGCAAGTTATAAACTTGCCAAAAAAGTCAGATTGTGAGAAATTCCTTTTTTCTCAGAATTGCAAGATATAAAATCACAATTGTGAGATATAAAGTCCAATTTTGAGGGAGAAAAAAGACTGATGTTCTTAGAATTGCGAGTTTATATCTCACAGTTCTGACATTACTCGCAAATGCTTGATATAAAGTCAGAATTGTCAATTCTGAGAAAAAGATCTAAACTTGCAATTCTGAAAAAAAAGTCAGAATTGTGAGTTTATTTGGCAATTCAGACTCTGTTTCTCAGAGTTGCGACTTTATTTCCCAGAATTGCAAAAAAAAAAGTTTAAGTCTCGCAGTTCTGAATTTATAACTCACAATTGTGAGTTTATATCACACAATTCTAAGAAAAAAGTCAGAATTGCGAAATAAAAAGTCGCAATTACCTTTTTTCATTTTTTATTCAGTGGAGGAAACAGGCTTCCATAGCAAGATGAGGCAAATTTTGCAGGCAAAAGGTTATTTTGTTGTTTATTGTGTCCATGGTGTAGCGATGTATGAAGTACTGTTCACACATAAGTTACTTTCAAACCACAAAGCTTTCTGCAGGTCAATGTGACAAACCTGAACCTGTTATGAAATCATGCTGAAATTTTTCACCCTCACACGTGGATTTCCATATGACTGAATTTCATCCGTGACAATTCGTCTAACACAGAGGTCTCCAACCTTATTTTATTCAAGAGCTACTTTTTAAAAATTAAAGTGGCTGAGAGCTACCCATGTTACTTAAATCTCTTAAAAAATGTATCAATCCAAATTGTTATACATGGCATTGTAAAAATATGCTGGAAATATTAAAAAGTACTTGTATTTAAAATTAGCAGCACTATGCACTTTTTGTTCAGTGAAACAAAAACAAAAAATGATAGCTGGATTTTAAACTGACAAAAATAATAATAAAATCTACTTATATTACATGATTAAAAAAATTTTTGACCATTTTTTAAAGGGGTCATCGGATGCCCATTTTCCACAAGTTGATATGATTCTTCAGGGTCTTAATGAAAAGTCTATAATATACTTTGGTTAAAAATTCTCAATGGTAGTGTAAAACAACACCCTTTTTACCTTGCCAAAATCAGCTCTGCAAAAGCATCCTGTTCTGGTCGAGGTTGCTTTAAATGTTAATGAGCTCTGCTCGCCCCGCCCTTCTCTTCTCTCTGTGGAGAGACGAGCCTGTTTACTTTAGCTGTGTTTAGCCGCTAAACTTGCTAACTAGCACGTTATTAGGAAAGACGATCACAAAGATTCATAAAAAAAAACCTTATACTCACTTCTGCTGTAAGTGAAACTGGATCACGAATGATTCGCGCGAACATAGACACATTTATGTAGATCGGGAGGCACATTCCCTTCACAAACAAACGTAATCCACTGCATCTTCAGCGGCTCAGATGTCGGGAGTGAATGACGACCACTATGTTCATTATTACATCCAGCAGCACAACAGCTCAATCAGAGATATGCTTGTCTAACTTACATCCCTTCTCCGGCATTTATGGTGGGTCTGAGGTAAGACACTCATGTAATAAACTATTGTGGGAGCAGCCTCTGTCGGTGTGACGCCATACCGACAGGCATCTGAGAATGGCTCAATTTGAAAAAGTGGATATTATTTTTACAGATTAATTAAAAACCACTGCACTGATTTTTATAATTTTAGGTTAGATGTGTACAATGCCAACACACATTAATGTTTAAACAACATGTGAACTTTACCTCCGATGACCCGTTTAAAATAAATTACATTTCAGCCTTTAAATCTTTTTTTTTTTTTTTAATTAAAAGGATGAGTCAGAATGATACATTTTATTTTATCTGCTCCATAAACAGTTCTAAGCCAATGTGCATTCTAAAAATCTCAACAGCTTTGATAACAAGGTAGCCTATTTTCCATCAACCAGATAAGATTTACGACAAAAATATGGTCCGATTTTTCGCATTGGTCTGAACAAAAATATGGCAGACAGGCTGAATGAAATTGTAAATCCACTATTTGACAGCAGATGGCGCTTATTAAACTACAGAAATAAAACTGTTTCCACAGTAACCTCTGTAAACAAAAATGTGCTACGCTTCTCAGCACTGCTTTATTACACATTACATGGAGGAAAGATGGAAAGCAAATGTCATCAAAACTTCCCTGAAGACATTCTTATTAGACAGACAGTTCCCAGATGGCACACGATCTGTTAAAGATCACTTGATCTGGAAAGCATCTGCTGTGTCCAAACATCTGACAGACGTCTTTCAGATGTCAGTTTTACATACATTCTAAATTATAAACATTTTAAAGACATCTAATAAATGTCTATTTGATATCTGATAGGAAACGTCCTATAGACGTATTGCAGATGAGCAAACACTCTAAAAAATATGTGCTCAAGATGTAAATGCAGACGTCAAATAGACGTCTCTGTGATGTATGTGTGATGTTAGGGTTTCCTATTATGTATTCATACCCTGATATCACACATACATCACGGAGACGTCTATTTGACGTCTGCATTACATCTGGAGTCATTTTTAGAGTGTTTGCTCATCTGCAATACATCTATAAGACATTTCCTATCAGATGTCAAGTAGACGTCTATTAGATGTCTTTAAGATGTTTATGGTTTAGAATGCATGTAAAACTGACATCTTACAGACGTCTGTCAAATGTTTGTACACAACAGATGCTTTCCAGATCAAGTGATCTTTAACAGACAACTTGCAGATGTATGTGTGCTATCTGGGTACAAATAATTAAATCATACATTGTTTCATATAATTTTCCTCAGCAGTCTGCCTTAAGTCATGTTTTCACACAAAACCTGCTCCGCGTGTTGCGCCTTGGTGAGAGTCTTAATAACTTTCCTTAAAGCTTAGTATTTACTGTGAGTTTTTCAAATTGCGATAATCAAATTTGAAACGGGATAATTAAAATAACCTTACAGCCGATATGTGAGCTACCTCCAATCAGGCCACGAGCTACTGGCAGATCGCGAGCAATGTGTTGGAGACCCCTGGCCTAACAAAGGAAAATGTGATGTGACCGCACCTTAACTTGGCATTTCGTTGAACTGTTGTTTAAAATCAATATCACACTCAATTACTGTTCTGAATAGCAGCACAGCTGTGATTACCTATGGCATCGTGCCATGACTATGCATTTGGAAAACATCACTCTTGTTGTGCTACTGCTTAAACACAGCATTAAAAAAGCAATGGGTAAACAGTAATCTTTTAATGGTAACAGCTTAATTTATTCATGCATCACCGAACGCTGGGAGCCTGAAATCAGAAACATCCTTCAATGTGAAATTGTTGGTTCAGACAACAGCCACTGAGTTGGGTCAACATTTTAGGGAAATGTATGTTCAAAGTCGTTCACATTTGCTTTTTCATCAATGCGCAAAAGCATTAACCAAAAGATCCTTATGTACTCTTGATGATTTACAAAGACTGTTGTGATCGTAATACAGCGGATGGTTCGGGAAGTGCTATATTGAGAGCCTTGTCTTTTGGTTGATTGATTTTGCTGACGTTTGAATGCAATACAGTCTTATCATGGCCGAGCGGGCGGCTCTCCTGACAGCTTTCTGCTTGTTGGTGCATTTGCCTCAAAGAAAGTAATTTAGTAACATCAGACCGAAACAGACTTGTTTACACTATCTCCTCTCCTCCTTTCACGGGGAGTCCATATACCATTTGTGAGGCGCATTAACGCTCGCCAAGTGCACAATCGCTTGGAAATTGAGGCAACTGCTCTGGAATAATGGCTGAGCTTGACTGAGGGCTGTATAATAAATGACTGAGTCTCGTGGCACTTTTCAGTGGACATCCACACAGTCACCATTAGTTTCCTAAGTGCACTTTTCCCCGCACTTCTAAATTGATTGAAACAAAATGTCACAATTATGCCCTGTAGCTCAAGCTTTAATTATTCATCAATTAGCGTTTTCTCCCCCCCTTCTTTTTTCTGAACTGATTTTTCATTCAGTTTGCAGAGATGTATGGTTCCCCTGCTGTTAACCAGTCCAAAGTCATTAGTTTCTGGCTTTGCAATTAAACCTGCTGCATTATTCATCAGGCCCAACTCGGTAGACTCTGCTCTGAGCTCAGGAGGCCTGCATGAGAAATTAATTTGGAGAGATGAAGTTTCCTCTCAGGTTAGAACAGATGCCATTGGCCCAAACAGAGGGTAGGTATGGAGTGCTTTCATTGTAGTGGATTATAATGGCAAGCGAAAAGCCAGACTATAGAAAGGGGGAAAATGTGAATGGAAAAAATATCAGAATTGGGCATAGCCTGTGGCGAAGTTCTTCATATTACTTAAAAATGACTTCTCAGGAGGAAATGTTATAATGACTACATATAATAGTCATTTTGTGCACTTAAAAATGATTAGAAATAAAACATTTTATTTCACTGTAATATAATTTTTTTAAGCTAAAGTATAAATGATTCTGATAAATGATAGAGAAGTGCATGATATTTGAATCTAATATAGAAGTATACTAAATGCTGCAAAAAAAAAAAAAAAAAAAAAAAAAACATTCACTTCAGCAGATATCAATCTGACAGCCAGATCAAAGATCGTCAGTGATCAAACGTTGCCATCTGCTGGTGTATCCCAAAAACATCAACTACTCATTCTTTATAATAAATTGAGATTTAAAATATTATCATGAGCAGTCATGAGGTAAAAATATGCATTTTTAATTTATAATCGTACAAGCCCATAGTACTGGTGGTCATCTCTGTTGAAGCAGTCATAGGAACAAAGCAGAACTCTGACTGGAACAGACTGAGAGCTTTTCATTCCCATGTGCTGTTCAAAGACAATAAGTACAGACTCCAATTACTAAAGGATAGTCTAATAATATCCCTTTGTACTTTTATTGACATTCAATGTGGATCATACAGAAAAAAGTAGTAACATTTTGGCATTATTTTTGCTAATATTTACTAATTAGCGGCATAAGTTAAATTGTGACCCTGCTAATTTTTGTTGATTGAAATAACAAATGTTGTCTGTCTGCCTGAGGCATACTAAATACCTATTATGCAAGTGTAATTCAGCAGAGTGTCAGGTTGTTAAACTGTTAAACTGTCATCAAGCATCCTGAGCGAAGCACGTTCTGCCAATTTTCAACTACAGCGCTACTTCTGTGCATTGACTGCCACAGGCACTCAATGCTGAACATTTGTGTTGTGCAGAATAATCTGATACCTTTCTGGTGTTCATGAACTGCACACACTCCAGCCAGGTGGTGAGGAAGGGCTGTGAGCACAGAGCACACTGGCCCCAGTGAGACAGCATGTCCTGCAGCTCTGGGTAGGCTGGAAGGGCTCTGGACACCACTGACAACTTATTAGTGCTCTGCTGGAGGATCAGCCTGGCTGAGAGTTCCTGAACACATTAAAGGGATAGTTCACCCAAAAATGACAATTGTGTCATTAATTACTCACCCTCATGTCGTTCCAACCCATAAGACCTTAGTTTATTTTCAGAACACAAATGAAGATCCGAGACCTTTCTGACCCTGCATAGACAGCAACGGTCAGAAAGCTTTTGGATTTCATCAAAAATATCTTCATTTGTGTTCTGATGATGAATGAAGGTCTTACAGGTTTGGAACGACATGAGGGTCCCTTTAAACTATCCCTTTAAAACTACAATCAGCAGCACCATGAAAAAGTTACTTAAAGGTGAAATGCTTACTTCTAACGACTTCAAATTGTTTTCCCACTACTAATATCCTCTAGCGAAATACTAGCAAGACAGCAATCAGACTTGTGCAAAAATGTTCAAAAATAATGAATAATAATTATTATTATTATTATTTAATACAAATAAAAAGTTACCCTTAATGAGAGGACTTCTTTCTCTTGAATGGACTCCATCAGTGTGAATGGAACTAAACTGTTTCCTTCAAAGAACAGTTCCTCCAGTGTGAGAAACTGAAACTGAAACAATTAAAGAGAAAAAGAAAAGGACATTTTTTAAATATTCTAAAATATTTTATATAGTATATATAGAGTTAGTGAATAAAAGTAAAAAAAAAAAAAAAACATTAATCCTATAAAGCCTTCTGTACTGTATTTAATACACAAAGGCATCTAAATGATCAAAATAATTAAAACGCTGCTGTTCTACACAATCTACTACATGCCTGCTATCACCTGGTTGATAAGTTTATTCTTTTTAGCATATTTTACATTGTTATATTTCCAGGAGCGGGTCGACTGATTATCAGCCTGACAGATTATCAGCACCGATATTAAGCAAAACTGATTTGCTGAAAAAATCATTTAAAAGCATTTAAATAAAGTTTTTGTCAGAGCCCCTTGTTATTATTATTTTGACATTCATTTTCATTTTTACATAAGACATATATATTGGTTCAAAATATCAGTTATCAGTCTACTTGATCTGGAATAATCGATATCACCCCCTAATTTCAAAATGAACACTTACTGGACTGAAGAAACTTGATTATTTTTACTTGATTGTAGTTACATTTTACTTTGCTTTGCACATATAATTAAAAGTACAGAGCTTTTATATAATCTTTAATATCATCTTACTAAGAGTGGGAAATATAGAGCATATTTCAATGTATTTTATGTGAGTACACTGTAAAAAACAATTTGTTGAGTCAACTTAGAATAATTTGTTACCTGGCTGCCTTAAAATTTTAGGTTCAGTCAACTCAAATAAAGTTTATTCAACTTAAAATGTTAAATTATACTAAGTGACAACTTAGATACTTGAGTTGATTCAACTTAAAATTTTAAGGTAGCTGGGTTACTTACCCATCTGTAAGTTTAACAAACACAAATATTTACTTGTTGTACTTAGTACAACTTAACATTTCAAGTTGACTAAACTTATTTGAGTTGACTGAACTTAAAATTTTAAGGCAGCAGGGTAACAAATTATTTTAAGTTGACTCAACAAATTGTGTTTTTTGTTTTTTTACAGTGTAGTCTGTTATATACTTTTATACAATCTCATAAAAGCTTAATGTATCACAGATTTATAAGGGGGCTGAAGTCACACTAATTAACATTTAGAATCAGCTATATATTTTGGTATAATCAGCTTATTTAATAAATATGTTCGTAAACATTGCTAAAATCATTAGTAAATAACCAAAGCATTTAAATAAACAGCTGAAATGGCTGGCAATTTGTCCGAATAACTTACACCAACTGGAAACACAGATAAACAATTTCCGGCAACATCCAAGATCTTCAGATTTTTCCATCCGAGAGCACCCTAAGCAAAGAACGATGACTTAATAAACTAATATGCATAAAAATTGGGTAAAGTATGATGATAGTCGTCTGTCTTGCCTCTGGTAGTTCCGTCAGGTTGTTTCGGGCCAAGTACAATTTCCTTAGCTGTGGTAAATTGTATAACTGCTGTGGTATTTGAGTCAGTTTATTATTAGTGAAGTTAATCTCAGTCAGACTCTTCATAAAGCCCAGTTCAGCCGGAATCTGCTGCAAATGATTGTCTGTGACACTGATGCTTTTTAGACTACACAGACTGCAAATAAACAAAAAACATTTTAAAAATCAGGTATCACGATAGTCAAATAGAAATAAAAGTGTAAAAGATGTCAAAAGGTTTAAATTTTCAAGCGACAGCTGAAAACTCATCTCTTTCGTCACTAATTGAAAAAAACCTTTTTCTCTTTTCTTAATCTTTCCCTCTCTAGCTTGTACTTATTTGAACAATGTCTGAAACTTGGTATTACGAGCACTTCTTGTGTCTGTTTGCCTCTTTATTAGATGATTCGCTTGATGTACTCCCCAATTGTAAGTTGCTTTGGATAAAAGCGTCAACAGACTTGAGTCATCTCACCTCTTTATTTCTGCAGGAATGACTTTGATTCTATTGTGGTTCAAATTGAGAAGCTCAAGATTTGGTAGACCCTCTGCAAATACAACACAACGCAATCAATACTCCCGAACCAGTTCAATTAAATATACCTGAATAAGATAGATTTTGATCTTACCCAGCACCTCTGGTGGCAAATGGCTGATTTTGTTTCCATACAAATAAAGCTTATTTAGACAACGGAGGTGTTTTAACACAGATGGGATCTCCTCAAGAACATTATTTCCCAGATTGAGCTCTGTCAACTGTAAAAATACAATGAAAGTACAATGAATGAAAATTATAAACAATGTTTACGTAAAAAAAAGTAATTTAGTCGAATATTAATATTAATATTAATGTAATCTTAGATTTGTCGTGCTGTTTCTTGCTTGCGGTTTGTTTTTGGTTTTTTGATCAAACTTGTTTTCTGCTGTTCAATATGGTTTATATTTTGTTTTGGGCTCTATCATAGAATAATAATATTAGTATTAAGAAGTATAAAACAAAGCAATTATACAGATAAAACGAACATACCTTCTGCAAACACATTAGTTCAGACGGCAGACTCGACAGATAATTATTATTCAACTTTAATACAACAATCCATGTCAGCCTCGCAAAAACCTCTGGAAGATGTGTAATCTTCCTCGAGCTCAAATTAAGAGACTTTGATTTCGTTTTTAATGCTTTGATGATTAAATCGTTTGCCATTTGACACGTCGCATGTATCTTTAACTTGAACTTTTCACACGTTTCCATGGAGATGCAACGCAACTTCTTAACATAGCGTTGACTTTGGCCGCTGGCGCCACCTGATGGACTAAAATGAGAATAACATGCTGTCATTGTAGCCTCAATATTGACTACAGAAACAAAGACAAGTAAATCAACAAGATGTTTTGCACGTTCCACGATTAGTGTACAAAATGACCTGAAACGTTATTAAAAAGTGCTCTTTCAAAAAATGCTCAGTGAAAAGTTTTTAACCTTCAGAAAATCTTGACAGTTAATTCAAACTAAATATTGCATGATTTTTATTGTCTACTCAAACTAAATATTGCGTGGCTTTTATTTTCTACTAATTTTCTATGTCCTTTGCGATTTATGTAACCTAAATATCTAAAGACTTAGATCTATTGATTTGTGATTTTGCCCTTTAAGAAAAAACCTAAATAAAATAGAATGAGATTCACTTGTCTTTACATCAGGATTTGTAATTTGAAATTAACGTGTCTTCATATCATGACTTTAAAGTGTCCAAATAATTTCTTATGTGTAATAATTTTAAGGAATTTGACATTATTTCATAACAGAGGAAATCATGTAGTAACAGGGTTTGTAAGAATACAGCTAAACACCGGATTTTTGGTCAGTTAAAATTAGTGTCTGTCTGTTTACTACAATTACTTGAATATTTATTGAATAGACTGTCAAAATTATGAAGTGATACGAGTTTAATTTTGTATAGTCTAACCTCTGATTTTTTTTTTTTGCTTTTTGAAACGGTGACTGTATTTAAAGGGATAGTTAGAAACCTGTTAGACCTTCGTTCATCTTCAGATAACAAATTAAGATATTTTTGATGAAATCCAAGAGCTTTCTGACCCTGCATAGACAGCAATGCAACCTTCATGTTCAAGGCCCAGAAAGGTAGTAAGGACATTGTTAAAATAGTCCATGTAACATCAGTGGTTCAACCATAATTTTATTAAGCTATGTGAACACTTTTTGTGCACAAAGAAAACAAAAATAATGACTTTATTCATTCATTTCTTCTTTTCCATGTCAGTCACAGTTAATTGGTGTTCTGAAGATGAATGACAGTATTGTCGTTTGTAACAACATGAGGGTGAGTCATTAATGACAAAATTTTAATTTCTAGGTGAACTATCCCTTTAATATCCTGTTAATTAACACAGAAAGTTTTTATTGATAGAAAGTTATCTCTATTTAATGACATGAGCAAGACCATGATTCAGCACCTCTTAGAGCAAATTACTTGCACATATGCAGTTTTCCAAGTAATAACACAAAGCACATAGCAGTTTATTCATGAATAACACTGACAAGCATGGACTATTACATTAGGCTTGTCCACTGCAACTTAAGTCACCAGCATGTGTTATTTCATCATCCTCTGTGAGCATCCTGACCGAATCCGCTGATCCTAGCAAAACGGAATCAAATTCCAGAAGGTCCACTTCTACAGGCTAATTATGCACAGATGCATATATTAATGTGTGTCAGTGATGGGTCAACCCTCTTCCTCATTTGCCAAATCTTTCAGAGGCTCCACAGAGTTGTAGTGCTCACCAAGTCCATACGCATGCCGCATATAACTGTAAGAGACAGTGAAATGCGTTTTAGCACAGCAGTAGAGAAATGAACGATTTGTACCTAATTTTATTATAGTTACTTACACGAGTGTGATTTTTGGCTTGTCATATTCTTCACCAATAATAATAGAGGGGGATTCTGCCTGAATGACTTCTATTGGTAGCTGGAGGACCTGTGAAAGCGCTTTTAACTGTCATGGAGAAAATAAAAAAAGAATTGATATAAAAAAAAAAAAAAATAGACAAGAGCAAATGGTGGATTATGACGTTTTAATGTGCAATTTATAAGGACAATTTTTTTTCTTTTTTGTATTCTTACCTCTAACTGTCCGCCCCAAGCAGCTGTGTCTGCAATATCATTGCAGTATTTCTCAAACTCATCTAAAGTAAAATTGAATCCAGACTTAGCAACAAAATCCATTCATATCATATTCATATCAAGAATAAGTATTTAGCTTGCATTTATCCTTCAAAAGTAATGGCTGCTGAAAACCTAGCTTTGCTTTATCAGGAATAACTTATATTTTAAAATATATTCAAATAAAAAAAAAAATCATAATCATTTTTTAATAATTTTAACTGTGTTTACTGTATTTTGATCATATTCTGAAGAGTATGGCATTCACCTGCAGTGTACATGTCTCCTGAATTGGGGTCAGTGAGGAATGGCAGAAAGTCATCTGCATGGCTCCTCATGTACTGAGCTGTTTGAGCCCGAAGCTCTTTAAGGCTGAGAGTGGTGCCTCGCTCCGTCAGCTGATCCTCCATGGCGCGGTACATGCAGTGACCGTCAGAGGAGATCTCTTTGATTTGCAGATGCCTCTCCATCAGCTTCTGCCTCAGCTTTAGACCCTCCTGATGACGAGAGCCTGTGAGGTTCTCCACTTCCGCCTCAGCAATCCGGTTCTCTCGTTCCTTCTCAAGAGCAGCCCTTTTATCCTGAAACACCAGCAATTCTCAGTATCTTTAAAAAAGACCACCTACACCCACCTAAAATGGAAAAGAACATACCCGTCTCTTCTGGGCTTTAGATGGCCGAGTTTGCTTGCTTGAATCTGTTTTTTCCTCATTGTTTTCCAAGCTTGCAGAATCCAAAGCATCTGAAACCTCCTCCACCTTAGAACAATCCTTGATAAGAGTACAAGTGAGCTGCAATCATATGTATCTACTTTATGGTTTCTAAGTAGGGTGTTTTAACATCTAACAACATAATTTCACTTACAGAAGAAGAGGTCTGAAGTTGTTTGAGCTCATTTTCATGTTTTTGAGTGAGTTCTGCCTCTAGTTTAGTGATGTCTTCAGTCAGCTGTTTCCTCCTCTTCTTGTCATTTTTGGGAACAGCATTTTTCATACTTTGTATTTTTGCTAAGACACCAAAAAATACATCAATATTTAATATGCATTATAAGCATTTTTGTTTCGTTTAATCTTATGCTAATAAATATTTATAGATTTGTTTATATTTATTGATAGTGACATGCTGTCTTACCTTGCAGGTCTTTCTTTTCCTTGCGATGCTGTTTGGCTAACAGCTCCTCTGCTGTCTCCACTTCCTCCATGTCAAAATTAACTAAATATTCAAAGCAATAAAATGTTTGCTGAAATGGAGCTAAACGATGGATATATTACTCATTCCCATTAGTTTGATTTACTGCTCGACAAGGACTGAATTGCGGTTTCAGCCCATAGACTTCAGTTGATTTTCAGTTCAATTGATTTGCATGTCAAGCGCATGGATTCAATGGGAACACAGAAACTGAAGACATCCGGGAATGCAACATATCAAAATAAAAGTCGTAGATACTTAGACTGTTTTCCTCTGGGTATTTTGATACAATAGTATAAAATGAGAGAACAAATAAACGGTAAATTGCGCAAATTTAAACCAGTAATTTACGCAGCGCCTTAAAATCAGTGTCTTATTTTTGCTCCGAATTATTTTTGAAACCCTTAAGAGTGTTGCCATGACCGCGTAAGTAACTGTCTCTTCTTTAATCTTAAATTACCTTTTAAAAATAGATCGCCGTGGTTCTCGGTTTTTGGGACTAATGTCCAGTATAAAATCGTATATTTGAGCTTGCTAGTGTTGGTACCCTAATACAATAAAATGAACAACTACGTTAACATTAGTAGCATTCTCCCTCCTGCTTATTTGAGCTGGATATAATGAAATAATTTATTTTTAAATCTTTACAAGCTCCTCCTCTAGGTGTAATAATGCGAAATAAGAAACAACAAATAACATAAAAATGGGGTTGCACATTTTGGTGTGGTTGGTCGCGTCATTGTGCGGCTTGATTAATCATTCTCTGTTGCTGATCGTTGCTTACTTTTCAAGTGAAATCTGGCAACACTGTGAGGCAGAGCTAATCGAAAATATTCCAACAGCGCTTACGACTGATCGACACAACTCTATATGATTATTATGTCTGACGTCCAATTTATGTTGACAGTTGTAGCATACTGGCTTTAATACCACAGATTCATTAAAATAAGAGATAATTTTGTAGTAGAAGCGGGGTTTCTGCAGCCTCGCAAGAAATGTTGGGGAGCCAGGGCATTCAACCTGTCACGCTAGTCTTCAATAACTCCAAGAACTGCTTTCTTCACCTGTCATCAAACTTAGCCACTCATCTCAGTCTTTATGAGGTTTGTATCCAGCTAGCTGCTTTATAATATATGCATGTCAGTCACTGGTCTTTAACCGTACTGTGTGATTTTATTCCATCATATGCAAAGTTCTGAAAGTTTTGAGTCATGTTACACTAATGTGATGTCAGAACCAGATCCTGGAGCTGTCATGGGGTGTTTCTGCACCCGTGTTCCTCAGCTGGATCAGGTCCAGGTCTTCAGGTACAGAGAACAGAGTTGAGATCAGCAGACAGCTGGGAGAAAAGCTTGGGCTCAAGGAGGGAGAACAGGTTTGTCACTGTAATCAATATAAATCAATGGTTACCAAACCATGGTTACTCTTTGGTTACCAAAATTGTTCAGAATATCTTCTTTCTTCTCAAGATTACTTAAAATGGTTTAAAATAAGATAAAAACATCCATTAAAATAAACAAATCAACTAAAAATGAAGATTTCATACGTTTGTGTTGTGTTGTAGGGGTATCTGCGACCATGTCATCAGGTGCAGTCGGTGCAGCAGGTGTTCGTAGAGCCTCTGTCTCCAGATGACTGGGAGATCCTGGTGAGTTCACGATGGTATGATTTATCTCAGTTTTCAGTCTTTAAGAGATGTTTAGCTGACATATAGTGATATATGTCCATTAAAATGCATATAAAACTTTTTGAATTTGAAGATCAGGGTAAATTTAAGTTATTTTGTCTTCTGGGAAACATGTAAGCATCTTCTGTAGCCCCTGAAGTGCTGTACTAAATGAAAAAATATGATAGTATAATATGATAGAACACATCTTCTTTTACCTCCCAGCTCTTAATGCGTCGTTTTTCATTCTGGACCATCAGTGAGAGTTTGAACCTTATGTAATAGTTGCATATGAGTCCCTCAGTTGTCCTCAGTGTGAAAAGATGGGTCTCAAAATCATACAGTCATTGTCAGAAAGGGTTTAAATACACAAAAATGCTGAAAAACCAAAGAATTTGTGGGACCTGAAGGATTTTTCTGAACAGCAGGCAGTTTAACTGTTCAGGACAAACAAGGGACTCATGCATGATCCCTGTTATTTTAATAAAATAATTAACATTTTGCAGATTTTGAAAGGGGGATGTAAACTTTTAACCTCAACTGTACACCAAATAAAAGAATAAAATGGATTGTTTCATTTTAAAATCTGATCTGAACTTTGTTCCAGGAGCTGCACAGCATGGCTCTGGAGCAGCGACTCCTGGATCAGATCCGAGTGGTCTTCAGTAGGGGTGTTTTTCCTGTGTGGGTGGACCAACACACTGTCATCTATATCAGGATAGGTTAGTTAGCCCTGTTTTAAAGGTACATCATATTGTAGTTGTTGTTGGGTTTGAACGGATTAATGATTCTTTGTTTTTTTAGCATCCCTGTCTCCATCTGTTCCATTTGGCCGACTGGAGCAGTTCACTGAGCTTGTTATCTCCCCAAAACTACATCCAGGAGTTGAACAACTGCTCCAAACTCAATCAGAAGATCCAAGCCAACATCTGCAACACCAGAACATCAGTGCTAGGTCATCCTCCAGCTCAGTCGTCCATCAGGATCCTGTCAGTGATCATCTGCAGAGTCAGAATGAAGGTCATTGGGGAGGAATAGCTGATCTGAAAAGCCTGGTTAGATACCTTTTTACAAGAGGATTTGAGCCTGCAAAGGAGAATGTCGCAGTTCCCACAATTCCCACCATCCTGAAAGACTGTATCCTCCGGACCTGTGGAACCCCTCCTAGGTCTGTCAGTAATCTAGGCTCATGTCATGGAGATGTCCATATACTGCCATGGAACCTGCAAGAGCAAGAGAACTGGAATCCAGGGCAGTCTGCACTAACATACGGCAGGCTTTCAAAGATCCTTTCTCCTAAAGAACTCAGGGAGAAAGTCAAGCAGGCCATGGAGAAGAAGAAGATCAGAGATGGACCCGACAAAGGGAACGACATAGAGGAACATAAAGATAATGCTGTTGTGGTCAGGATGCTTTGTCACAATCTAAAAAGGCTGCAGGAGGACCAGAAATTCAATAAATGTGAAGAAATATACTCTGGGAGAGTCTGGGTAAGTAAGTTCAGTTATAGTGTTTCATAGAAATATCATCGCCATAATTTCTATGGATGGGACCTTTTCACTTTGACCAGTAAGAGACCACCTAATAGTCAATCAGAACATCATAGCAAACAATGTGATAAAAACACCTTGACAACATCTGGCAATGCCCTGTTCAAATATTTAAAAATATGAAATATTTAGAAACAGAAACTCTCCCCGATATTAATAATCTGATCATTTTTACATTTCAGACTGTACATCCTTTGCATAATTAAATATTAGCCAATATATACACCTTGAAGAATTTTACCAAAATAACAGGGATCATACAAAATAAATGTTATTTTGTATTTAGTACTGACCTGAATAAGATATTTCACATAAAAGATGTTTACATATAGTCCACAAGAGAAAATAATAGTTGAATTTATAAAAATGACCCCGTTCAAAAGTTTACACCCCCTTGATTCGTAATACTGTGTTGTTACCTGAATGATCCACAGTAGTGTTTTTTTGTTTAGTGATAGTTGTTCATGATTACCTTGTTTGTCCTGAACAATTAAACTGCCTGCTGTTCTTCAGAAAAATCCTTGAGGTCCCACAAATTCTTCTGTTTTTTCAGCATTTTTGTGTATTTGAACCCTTTCCAACAATGATTGTATGATTTTGAGATCCATCTTTTCACACTGAGGACAACTGAGGGACTCGTATGCAACTATTACAGAAGGTTCACATGCTCACTAATGCTCCAGAAGGAAAAATGACATATTAAGAGCCGGGGGTGTACACGAAGATGTGTACATTTTTTCTTATTTTGCCTAAATATCATATTTTTTCCATTTAGTACATGCAGCACACAAGCTACAGAATATACTTACATGTTTCGTAGAAGACAAAATGAGTTCAGTTTACCCTGATCTTCAAATTCAAAAAGTTTTCACCTTCCAGCTCTTAATGCATTGTGTTTCCTTCTGAAGCATCAGTGAGCGTTTGAACCTTCTGTAATAGTTGCATATGAGTCCCTCGTCTGTCCTCAGTGTGTAAATGTCTTTCATGTGAAATATCTTATTCAGGTCAGCACTAAATAAAAAATAACATGGATTTTGTATGATCCCTCTTATTTTGGTAAAATAATCAACATTTTGCAGATTCTGCAAGGTGTATGTAAACTTTTGACCTCAACTATATATCCAATATCAGCTGGTGTAAATAAATGAAAAAAAAAAATCTAATATAGACTGATTTAGTATAGATAGTATATTGTGCATCCCTAGAAAAAAAACTGGTTACGTCTTTTTGTTGTTGCAGATCCCAAAGGTGCTGCAGAGGCGTTTGAGGATAGTCGCTCGATCGGCTGTGAGGATTCAGCCTTTGAAATCAACGCCAAGAGTTGCAGAAGCAGTCATGGTGCAACCGTTACAACCATTGGTATGTTTTTCTTTGAGACTTGATGCTTTAAGTTGTCAGATAATAACAATATTGTATTGTAAACATATTTCCTTTCTGTTTGCAGGCAGAGAGTGAAAAGGAAGAAGATATTCAGACTGCGTTCCTCAACTGGTTGCATGCTCAGAGCCATCAGCCTTTGACCTGTCTGACAGGCCGCACGAATGTCATTCTCTTACCCTGTGCCGAAGGTGTGAGGAAGAACCATTAGAATTTATGTTTTTAATCATATTACTATTATTAGAGACTTACTTGCGTTTCTCTCTTCTCAGGAAAAGAAGAGTTTGTCTTGTCTGTGCTAAAACCAGAGCAACAGCAAGAGGATGAAATGTTCTTTCTATCCACCATTTTACTAAAGAAGACAAATGTGCAGGTATAAAGTCATAAGTTGTTTTTACAAATTATTTTTCCTACTCCTGCCTACTCAACAAACCAGCTCAATCTGTTTAGATTGTCAGAGAGCCACATGATTCTGACCACAAGGGCTCTGATAATGATAATGAAGATCCACATCTTGGCTTTCCCTCCCTCAGTTCTCTTGGGTATGCTTGTACTCTTTTTAAAAACTTTTTGAAAACTTTCTGATGAGTCAGTGTAGCCCTTCTTTGTTGTGTGTGATTGTTGATTCTGTTTGCTCAGTGGGGTAGAAGACATCAGCAGGTCAGCTTTCAAGCACATCTCTCATGCTCTAATGGGAGGTCCTCTCTCGCATGAACTGGTCTCCACAGGACGTGGACTGAGGGGTGGAGCTCTGCTCATCACAGGTGCAAAGGTAACCTTCAGACACATTTGCATTATATACAGTTTCAAAGTCATATGTAGGATACTTCTGCTTTATATCTCTTGATATCTTTATGCATTAAGGCCATGCTAGCAGTTGCAGGTGTTCGATTATCAACATTATTTAAGATCATACATTTCAGATCTCTGTAAATAATTTCTAAAAAGGTTTTTATTATCACTTACTGTAGGGAATTGGACTCATTGATGTATTGAACTAGTTTAAAAGTGAATAATCAAATATGGAATAACTGTGTGTCCACATAGTTTAATATCTAGAATATTAAGTTTGATTTAAAGTGTCAATATAAGTAGAACGAAATTGCAATTTAATGTAGAAAATCAAATATTTTGAAAGCAATGAATGAATAAATAGATGGTACAAGTTTTCTGTAATAAAATTCCTGCTTTTCTTCATAGGGCAGTGGAAAATCTTCTCTCTCCAGAGCACTGTGTCGAAAGGCCAGTGAAGAGCTGGATGCCCACATTCAAGTTGTGGACTGCAAAACACTGAAAGGTAGGCAAGAAAATTAGATTGACCAGTTTTGCTGTGCATTCCAATTTAAAGGAGACCTATTTTGCCCATTTTTACTATATGTAATATAGGACTCAGGTGTTCTCAGAATGTGTCTGTGATGTTTCAGCTCAAAATACCCCACAGATAATTTATTATATCATTTTGAAAATGCCTGTTTTGAGTGGAAGCAGAAACAGGTTGTTTTCGTGCATGTCTCTTTAAATTCAAATGAGCTGCTTCTCTCCGCCCTCTTTTCCAGAATAGGGCCGTGCCTTTACAGTTCCTGTCTCGGATACAAAAAAACATCTGTTTGGTTTTGATTATCATGTCTATCATTCTCAAATTATCCATTTTATATTTGTTTTTGATAAACGGTTTTGGGACTCTAAATGGTGTTCTGTGTAGCTAACGATAGAACAGTTTGCATGCTTGTGACAGCACAATGGGTGGAAACATGCAGATTAAGGGGTGGTATATTATAATAAGATCCCCTTTCTACATCACAGGGAGGAGCGAAATCTGAGCGGCTCGTTTTTTCACGTGCCTGCAGAGAAAGGCTTACCAAAACAATGTTACTGGGTTGTCCTTTTCACATTTTATGGGTTGGTAGATGCACAGGGGACCCGATTATAGTACTTAAACATGGAAAAAGTCAGATTTTCATAAAAAGTCCCCTTTCTATCTTTTATTTCCATCAAATTTCTTGATGCTATGAATGAAATTCCTAGGTAAGAGAGCAGACACGATCAGACAGAGGCTGGAAGAGGTTTTTGAGCAGGCGGTTTGGAGACAGCCCTCAGTGGTCCTGCTGGATGACCTGGATCACGTGACCGGTGCCGCGACCTCACCTGAACATGAGCATGGGCCAGAGGCAGTACTGCGACAGCACATCGCACAGAGTAAGACATCATAACAGATATGCCTGGTTTTACATATATCTCTGTGAGGAACCATCTGATGGACATCTTCGCTCTGCATGTTCTTCTTAGGTCTGAGGGATTTGGTGGATGAGATGGTGGTGCGCTCCAGTCTAGTAGCTCTGATGGTCACAGCACAGAGTGAACATGCCCTTCATCAGACTCTGACAGCGGTGCAGGGTTCACACTTTTTCCAGTGTTTCTGTAATATCCAAACGCCGGATCAGGTGGGTTTATGGAGCTCAATCTAGGGCTGCGTGATTTGGGTAAAAAACTCAAAATCAACTCAAAACTCCAAAAAATTGAATTACTTATTATTTTTTTTTTTATTTTTTTTTTTTACTTTTACTTTATTTTTTTTTGGTGGGGGGGCTATTTATGTATGTATTTATTTTATTTTATTTTATTTTATTGGTAACACTTTACAATAAGGTTCATTAGGTAACACTAGTTAACTACTTTAGTTAAAATGAACTAAGAGTGAACAATACTTCTACATCTGTTAATCTTAGTTCATGTTAATTTCAACACTTACTAATGCATTATTGAAATCAAAAGTTGTGTTTGTTAACATGTTAACGATAACTAACAATAAACGACTGTATTATCATTAACTAACATTAACAAAGATTGTTTGTTCATGTTAGTTGATACATTAACAAACATTAACTAGTGGAACCTTATTGTAAAGTGTTACCATTTTATTTTATATTTTATTTTATTTTGATAAAAAATTGTGATTTGAAATGTTTTTTTTAAAAAAAGCTCCAGGTTTTCTGTATTTGGGATTTTTTTTTGTATTATATATCAATGGGTTTTGAAATTATACATATTTTTTTAATTATTAATATGACTGTAAAAATAAAATACTAATAATAAATTTATGAAAAATAATAATTAAAATTAATATTAAAAACATAATAGTTATTATTATTCCCAATTAAAAAGAAAAAATACCACTATTGTAATATTTCGATGTAAAATAAAACAATAAAACAATATAATAAAGAAAAAATTGTGAATTTAAAGTGTATAATTACAAAACTAATATTAATGACACAATATCAGTTTTATATTAATTAATCATGCAACCCTACTGCTTACGTTCCCAATTCCTTGCCAGAATAAGTGCAATGTGGACCAGACATTATACCTAGTCAAAAGTCTGACTACACAAGACTAGTTTTATTTTTGCTTGATGTTTTATTTCCCACCTAAAATAGTGACTGTAATATGATGGTTTCTCTTTATAGGCTCAAAGGGTTGAGATTCTAAGGTCTTTAATAACCAAAAAGAACTTTCAGGACTGTGAAACTACTCTTGACCTAGACAGTGTTGCCAGAGAAACAGAAGGATTCATGCCACAGGACCTGAACCTGCTGCTCGAGAGGGCCATCCATGCCAACACCCTACACAGCAGGAACAATGGCAGCTCTGAAGGCGAGTGCTTAATCTAGTTATATCTTTCTAGGATTCAGCTGTTTTGATGAAATCTAAGCTTTCTGCTATCACAGATCTGAACTACAAGGACTTTAGACAGGCCCTTCAGGGCTTCACACCGCCCTCCCTCTGGGGGGCTCCGCTGCAGGCTCCCACCGGAGCTGGCATGGAGCGTATCGGGGGACTTCATCAGGCACGTCAGCTCCTGATGGACATCATACTGCTGCCAGCTAAGGTACAGCTGCTACTGTGCATAATATGTCCATTTCAGTGGAAGCTTTCCCAAACTAAAAAATCCAGTATTTGTGCAAAAACAGTTATCATAACTGGGGAAGTCAAAGTAATTCATAAGTCAAAAACTGTAGTGGTGGAAATAATGGTCTGTTGCGTCCAGTACCCGCTGCTGTTCTCCAGTCTGCCACTGCGTCAGTGCTCCGGTGTGCTGCTCTATGGAGCTCCTGGCACAGGAAAGACGCTACTGGCTGGAGCTGTAGCCAAAGAGAGTGGTATGAACTTCATCAGCATCAAGGTAAGTGAGTGTGTGTACTGATATCAAAATAGTGTATAAATGTACCGTGTAATGTTATTTATATTTAATGTTGTGATGTCTTATGTGTTTCTCCAGGGTCCTGAACTCCTCAGCAAGTATATTGGTGCCAGTGAGCAGGCGGTTAGAGATGTGTTTCAGAGGTCTGTCCAAATGCACAGTCTCTTCTGTATGAAATATAGTAGCAGTTCACTAGAGTCATCACAGAATGTGCATCTGTGTTTCTGCAGGGCTCAACAAGCTAAACCTTGCATACTGTTCTTTGATGAGTTTGACTCTCTGGCCCCTCGAAGGGGTCATGATAACACAGGGGTCACTGACCGTGTGGTTAATCAGCTGCTTACTCAACTGGATGGAGTGGAAGGACTGACAGGTACATCAGGGCTGAAGATCGAATGCTCACACATACACTACCCGTCAAAAGTTTTTGAACAGTAAGATTTTTAAAGAAAACGGGCTCACCAAGTAAATTTGATCCAAAGTACAGCAAAAACCCATATTTTTACTATTTAGAATAACTGCTTTCTATTTGAATATATTTTAAAATGTAATTCATTCCTGTGATTTCAAAGCTGAATATTTAACATCATTACTCCAGTCACATGATCCTTCAGAAATTATTCTAATATTCTGATTTGCTGCTCCAAAAACATTTATTATTATGTTGAAAACAGTAGAATTTTTTTTCAGGTTTCTTTGATGAATAGAAAGTTCAGAAGAACGGTATATTAGAATGATTTCTGAAGGATCATGTGACACCCAAGACTGAAATAATGATGCTGAAAATGTAGCTTTGATTACAGGAATAAATTACATTTTAAAATATATTAAAATTGAAAAAAGCTATTTTAAATAGTTAAAACATTTCACAATTTTACTGCTTTTGCTGTACTTTGGATCAAATAAATGCAGGCTTGGTGAGCAGAAGAGACTTCTTTAAAAAACATTTAAAATCTTACTGTTCAAAAACTTTTGACTAGTAGTGTATACCTATACCTGGGTTTTACAGTGACATTTAGAAGTTAAAAAACAAATTGTTTTGCTAAACGTTTGCTAAAAACACCAGACTCAGTGTGAATTGTTTTAAAAGGTTGTTCTGAAATATCTAGAGTGTATTTTTTATATATAAAAGATTGGATTGTTGTATTTGTGAGAGTCATTGCATAATTTATTATTTTTAGGGGTGTATGTTTTGGCTGCCACCAGTCGTCCTGATCTGATTGATCCTGCTCTTTTGAGACCCGGGCGACTGGACAAGTCTCTCTACTGCCCTCCTCCTGATCGGGTCAGTATGGTGTCTGGTGCAAATCAGCTTAACCTCTATATACCTATAACACCTACAATATGAATTTACTGATTCATACCTGTTCTTCAGGAGGCCCGGCTGGATATCCTAAAGGCTTTGACTCATTCCGTGCCACTGGCTGCAGATGTGGACTTGGAGCAGATTGCTGTGGCAACAGAACTGTTCACTGGAGCTGACTTAAAGGCCCTTCTCTATAACGCTCAGCTAGAGGCGATCCACAGCAGCTTGGGGCCCAACCTTCTACATGTGTGTTACACACAAACTCAAACAAGCACATATACAGATAAAACCCTTACCCTAAGATTAGTAGTTTACCTATATGGATTTTACAGTGGCTGATGCCCATATCTAAAGTCCAGCAGCCAATGATCAACATATACACCAATTTTTAAAAGTTTGGGTTGATTATTCTCACTAAGGCTGCATTTATTTGATCAAAAATACAATAAAACAGTAATATTTTGAAATATTACAATTCAAAATAACTTTTCTGTTTAAATATGTTATAAAATGACATTAATTTCTGTGAAAGCAAAGCTGAATTTTCGGCTTAGTACATCAGCTTGTGTGTGAAGCAGACTCTGTGTATTTTCTAGGATCTGGGCTCTGGGTCAGACAGTGATGTCAGCCTCTCCTCCCTGATCTTCCTGAACCATAGTAGCGGGTCAGATGACTCAGCTGGGGAGGGGGACGCAGGGCTGGAGCACTCTATGGTTCTGCTGGACCCTAGTGAACTCCCACCTGAGGACCCACGCCACAACATCTGGCGCCTTTACTTTGGAAGCTCCTTTGAGTCTGAACTGGATAACCAGTCTCTGTCTGAATTGGTGGGACACTAAATTTTCAAATGGACTTCTAATGGATTGTTATTCATAATTATGTATTAATCAGTGCTGTAATATTTCACATGTCTTCTTAATGTAATTGTTTAGATGATTTAACAGCGACTACCTCTCATGTCCTGTTTGCTCTGCTCCCAGAATTCTCAGTGCCTGTCTGGACCCAATTCTACCGCCCCTGACTTGACAGGGGCATCAGTGAGAGATCCAAGTTCCTGTCATGCTCCAGTTTTTATGTCCTGTCTGCAGGATGGCTTTCAGGAACTGACTCATGAGCAGTCAGAACGCCTCCGAGTAGAAGTCAGCACTGTTAAAAACAGTTACCGCAGAAACACGGTCAGTCACCTTTTCTCATCCATCCATCCGTCCATTCATTCATTTCTTTATATATATTAAGTTTCCCATCTGTACATTTTTACATCTATCTAGTCTTTCCATCCATCCGCTGTTATAGAATATGCATCTAGTTTTTTGTTTCCATATGCTGTAATGTGCAGTTTTCCCATTGCTATATTCCATCCATCCATCATCTCAGGTTTCCTATCCATTGATGTATTCTGCTAAATTTTCCATCCATAAATGCATCCAACCCATCCATCCATTGATGTATCCCTCTAGTTTTCTGATCCATACACCCATCCTTCCATCCATCCATCCATCCATCCATGCACCCATCCATCTATACATGCATATACTATCCATCCATCTATGCATCCATATCATCCATACATGCATACACCCATCCATCCATCTACTTATTCATCCATACATGCATACACTCATCCATCCATCCCACACACTCATCCATCTGTCCATGTATCCACACGCCCATCCATCCATCCATCCATCCATGCATATGCTCATTACACCCATTCATCTATTCAATACATGCATACAGTTTTCATCCATCCTTGCACCCATTCATCCATCCATCTATCCATCCATCCATCCATTCATCTATACATACAGTTATCCATCCATATACGCATATACCCATCCATCCGTTCCTTCCATCCATCCATCCGTTCCATCCATCTATTCTACCATCCGTTCCATCCATTCCATCAATCCATCCATCCATCTGTTCCATCTATCTATCCATCGATCAGTTCCATCCATCCATCTGTCCAATTCATCCATCCATTCATCCATCCATCCATCTTTACACCCATCCATCCATTCATCTATCCATTTATATATACATACATACAGTTATTCATCTAGATATGCATATACTCATCCATCCGTTCATCAATCCATCCATCCATCCATTCCATCTATCTGTTCTATCCATCGATCCGTTCCATCCATCCATCCATCCATCCATCTGTCCCATTCATCCATCCATCCATCCATCCATTCATTCGTTCCATCCATCCATCTGTCTCATCCATCTGTCCGTCCGTCCATCTTTTTTTTAATCTGTCTTTGCACCAACCCATCTATTGCTATATCCTTCTAGTTTTTCCATCATCCCTCCATACATCCATAGCTATATCCCTTACATTCATTCATCCATCTGTCATCCAACCATTTATATATGCTTCAACTTTTTCCTCCAATTCATTCATTCGTCTGTGTATGCATCCATCCATCTAGTAATATATCCCTCTAGTTTTCCCATACATGCATGCATATATCCATCCCTCTATTGCTAGTTTCCCTCTAGTTTATCCGTCCATTCGTCTGTCTGTCCGCCCACCCGAGGACTGTGTTAGAGTGTGTAGCAGTCTATAGTCACTGCTGCTAATCAGTAGATGAGATCTGCTGTTCTTCTGTGTTTATAGGATGAATCATCTCTGGTGCAGACTGGCCCCAGTAAGCCTGGCTCTCTCATATGCCAAACTCACCTGATCTCTGCTTTGGCTAACACTCGAGCATCTGTCAGCAGAGAAGACTGGAGGAGATACACTGAACTGTGAGTTACGCATTTCACATACACGCTTCCTTGTTTCATTTACATAAACCACCTGAAATATGCTATAAACACAGTCACACCACTGCATTGCTGAATCACATATTTGTACTGGTTTTCTCCTTCCGTTTTGCAGATACGAGTCTTTCGGAGCCTCAAAGGAAAGCAAGTCTCAGACAACTGCTTCATTTAAAGCTGGTCAGCGGGTGACATTGGCTTAATGAGAGCCTTGCATAAATGAATACAGCTCAGGGCATTACAAGGTGATTTTGTTTTGTTTTTTTTGCTGAGATTATTGTGTGTGATATATGGACTCAGGTTTGTATCACACATTTTGGGATTGTTTTACTTTCCTTTGCCTTAAGAGTAAATGCACACTTACAATGTTTTGATGTTAAGTAGAGGGAAGTATTGAGAACTTGACTTGAATTTAATAGCACTGAACAAATAATTTCAAGATAATTTCAAAGTTTATCAAGTGACGTTTTTGCTAAATTTGCTTAGCTGCTGTAGCCATATAAAGTAATCAAATGTGTATATAGACATTAAATATGTAATTAACTTTTTAATAAATGACAATTCTTTGAATTATGATGCCTGTTTCATTTCAAGCACATGACACAGTATTAGAAATGGTGTATATCTGAAAGTAAATACCAATATAGTTTATAATTAATTTGCTTTTTAAGATTTTGTTTATGTTTGTTTATTGTTATTGCTGTTTTTCACAATAGGGTCTGGCTGCAGACATGCAATTGCATTTTCAGACGCGCATTCTCAGACTTGCACTCTCAGACAACTTCCGGAAGTCTTTTTTTAAATTGTATTTTTATTTTATTTATTTATTTATTTTTAATTAAAAATCTCAACATTTTGCAACAGTAGCCAGCTGGTGAAGACAAGAAAAAAGAAACTAAATTACAATGTCACTCGCAATCGCCACTTACACTCTCTGCTACCTGCAACGTCACTTGCAATCCACACAAATCGTGTGTGTTGCCAATGGAGACAAGACGCTGTGGTGGTTAAACGATTAAAGTTAATAAGTTAATAAGTATAAGTTAATAGCATAACGTAAGGGGTCCTGCAAGTCATCTGTAGGAGATAAAGACAAGATCTGCAAATCCGTGGCCACAGAACAGCAGAATATGAAAGCAATGCGCAAAGTCTCTCGTTAAGCATTTTTTCTTCCGCAAAACGTGGCATAATGTGGCATAACGGACTACGATGATAGGCTAAACTCAATATGTTCCTCCTCATTATTACTACAGACAAGCAGGTGAGGCCAGAATAAACACAACGTCACGTTTATTCGCGTTTTCCCATGAAGAATAATCTCTACAGCCCTTTCATATTATTGTTTTTGTCCATTATGCTACATTATGTGTTTTATTATGTTGGCTTGGCATAAAATTAAACTCTTAAAGCATAAAATCAGATACAGAATCAGTAAATTCGAGTTTAATATGCATATATTATCAGTAAACTAATCATTAAACATTTGTAATCATTAAAAAAATATTGGCCATTTAATCTTAATGTGGTTCAGAGATGAAGGCCGTAATGCTAATGCAGTACACAAGGGAGCCACAGGATAGCAAATCCTTCAAGATCTCAGTTCAAAGACTTTGAAAATGTTTCATTTAAGTGACTTCATAAAAAATGTATATAAATTCATTATATTTTCATAACCTTTAATAAAGGCCAATATAGCAAGTATGCAGAAACTGTAATCTCGTAAATACTGATAAATACTATGACTTCATCTTAATTTTAATGGTATTGACAATATATTTCTCAAGTTGTCAGATATAACTGAATATAAGGACACTATATTAGTTATCTGTTTTCATCAGTGTCGTTGTCCACAACACTTCGGTGACAGGACTTGGAAATAGCAAACAGGGAAAACAATAAAAGGCATGACTTATTTTGCATCCAGCTAGCCAGCTCTGTTGAAGCTGTTGTCATAGCCTAATAAACTTTTTTTTATTAGAATAGGAAATAGCAAGGGCCCATAGAAAAATACTGTTGTATCGTTTTTTTTTTTTATTTTTTTTTTGTAGCGGGGCAGCTCAAGAACACTGAACACACAAGTACTCTGGCTCTTTTGCCCCAAGGCTGCCGAGGCTGGCTTTGCCAAGCCAACATCAAAGTTAGTTCACTAACTTTAGCTTCTAGTGTTGTCATTGTTAATGCAGCTCAGATCACCTGTTTTTTTTTTTTTTTTAATGCCCACTGGTTTGCTCAGTGAAGCAGTGTAACCCACTGTTCAACACCCACTTTGATGCATGGAAGGGTGTTACACAATTTTATGACCACAAGAGAATGTAGTTTTGGATTTTAAAACATAACAGACCAAAGAGTGAATGTAAAATATGTCCAACATAACTATGAGACTGCAATTAGGCCTACTGACAGCTCATTGTTTCAAATGAAAATTCAATGAGAAAAAAACTCAAGTTAGTAATACAGCGTGAAACAATGTATCATTGTTACAGTGTGAATACAATCTGAGCACATCTCTGCATTCTTAAAATGTAAATAACAGTGGAGACTTGTGTATTGTGGAAGAATCACTCTTTATTCAGAAATATTTTCACATTGTTTATTTACAATTGTTTGTTTTATTGCTATAATATGATAATGGATACGGCGCTGCGGTGGAGCGGGATCACGTCTGTAGACCAGAGCTGGACCTGTACTGAGGCGACGAGGCTCTTAAGCTGTGACTCATTGTGTTCATTAAAATAACCAGATCATAAGAGTCATTTGCTCGTGAATCAGACACTGCTCGTGCTGTATATGTTATTACGTTACAGTGAGTGTAAGTTATTATGCTTAACTAACTTCATTAAGTGAAAGATTCATCAGACTGTTTTAAACTGGTAATGCCTAAGTTTTTGATTTTATTTTAAATGATTCATTAAATAACCAAATCATAAGAGTCATTTGTGTGATTCGGACTACGCTGATTGATCTGTATGTTATTGAATCACTATAAAGAAGTAGTTCATAAGAGTCATTTGCTTGTGAATCGGACACTGTGTATGTTATTTCATTATACTGAGGTTAAGTTATTGCAATTAACTAGTTGGTTAAGGATTTATCAGACTGGTCTAATCTAGTACGTTCAAGAGCTTTTTTTTTTTCTTTTGGGTGATTTAATAACCGAATCTAGTTATCTGTTAGCGACTGAACTACTGATTACCGCAAGACGATTTGAAGACGCATTTTCTTGCTGTTACTTCATAGTACAGTCTTTTATCTCAGTACATTCAATTTAGACTGCATTCACGACACACGTTAAATATGAATTCTTTTGGCGTATTACTGTAGATTGGAATAAGTATTGTCGGTTATAAACGAGCCTTAGCAGACGCACCTTAAGACGTGGATGCTGACAGAAACCTCAAGGCAGTATTACAGTGCCTTAAACCCCCAGTGAGCAAGCCAAAGGCGACAGTGACAAGGAAAAACTCCCTACAAAATGAAATGTAGGAAGAAACCTTGGGAGGAACCAAGACTCATCAGGGGGGACCCATCCTCCTCTGGCCGGCACATATAAAAATACTGCCTATTTTACCTGTATTTTACAGGACTTACCTGTACTCTACAACTCTTACTTGTATTCAGCAGGACTTACCTGTATTTTTCAATTCTTATCTTTGGTCTACAACTCTTACCTGTACTCTAGCAATTGTCCTGAATGCACCTGTATGTTGGCCATGGCATTGAGATGGTCCTGTGGTGGTCTGTGACTATGTGCTGAACTAAAGACTGATTGGGCTTTACCTGCGCACTGAGGGGTACCTGTGTCCGCGGCTTGAGGGTGCCTGGACTGACGCCGAAGCGCTGAGGGACGTCTGGGTTGTGGCTCTTGTACTGTTTTCTAGCAGTGGCTCAAGGACAACCAGCAGCCATTCAACTACAACCTGAGCCAAAGTTTGAATATCACGCCTGGTTTTGTTGGGCATAAAAAGAAATTTTAACATTAACAGTGAACTGTAGAAATTATGTGCATTATGTAACATTACATGCATAGTCATTTTCCTCAAATGGGAAACAGCATACACTTCTGGTTAGTAAAAATGTTAGTGTGCTGTTTGTAAAGAGTGTACATAGTGGCCACAACATGCGCTGCTTTATGACGGATCTTTTATAAAGTATAAGTATGTACATGTCAAGGGACCTCAGGGAGCTTTGGCCATGACAGGGGAGACCTCAAGCGGCATCAGCCGTCACAGGGACCTCAGGAAGCGTTGGCTAAGACAGGGACTTCAGGGAGGCAATAACCCTGACAGGAAGTTCAGCAAGCAGCAGCCGTAAGGTGATGACCACCACAGGTATCTCAGAAGCCATGGCCAAGTCAAGTATCTCAGGAATGAACCTCAAGCCTCTAATATGACTAATGGCCTTATACTGAAAAAAGCTATCATCATTGCTATCATCAAATTGATGCTGCAAGCCCCCCACAACTGCACATTATGTGTCTCTGTTATTGAAATATCAATTCAGATCTCACAGTGTCTACAAATGACCTGATGAGATGAAGCAGGTGTGTAAATTGAGAGACAAATGAAATGTGTAGTGGTGGGGGCTATTGGTCACCTACCTGTACACTTACTATACCTGTGCATTCTTACCTTTACTATACAACACTTACCTTTGCTATATTACTTAATACTCTATAACCCTTTCTTAGTGAAGCTCCAAGCCGGAGGAGCCTCATCATTCATTCCTGTCGATCATTATTACGAGCACCGGTCATTGCATCGTCCCAGTGTCAATTCTTCAGCATCCCTTCACCTCTGTGTTTCCGCTGTATTTCGGTTATTCTTCCTCTATGCAGTACCACAATGTGGCGGTTGAACTCAGAGCTCAAGCTGAGCCTTGAGGTCGAGGCCTGAGCCTCCACTGACAACAACAAGCCAAGTTCGTTTGCCATTATCCATCAGGACTGGATGGGCAGGCAAACTTGTGAATAGTTTTTTCCATCCTTTAGTGCAGTTGTTTTCAGTTCTGGTGCAGTCCTGTTGTTTGTGTCTCTTGTCTGACACACTCGTTTCAGTTCATGAAGCTCTCTCAGGATTGACAACCACTGCTGTAGTGAAATACTTTTCTCCTACAGCACTTACCTGCTCTCTGATGAAAGCAAGTGCTTGGTGTGATCCTCAGCAGTGACTGAATCACTTACACAGTGTTCAGCAGCACATCTCTGACTCTACAGCAACATTTATGGAAGATCCTACAGCAGAAAAAATTAAAATGTGCAACTTGACAAGTGAACTGAATATATAGATGAAAATCTCAATTTTGTTTACTGTGTAATGTCAATGGCAAGATGCTGAGCGCCATCTCGTGCCTGTATCATCGTACTGCAAACGTATTTTAGTTACAACGTACATTTCAGTTGATCCAGTCATAAGATTATAAGCAACAAAACGTTTTAGATGGAGGTGAATTGATTTAAAAATGTTTGTAAAAGTACAAATAACAGTTGTGGCAATGAATAGTCTAGCTTTGCCTCGGTGTCATGGAAACAAATCTACATAACAGTAATAAACGTGATTTGGCTCTAATTCGCTTCATACGGAAGCACCATTAACGGTTTAAATGACTGATATGCAAATGAAACCATTTCCGCAATATGAAAACTTAAGAAAAGTAATACTTTTATCATCGACTCACCAGCAGCTGCAGACAGAGATTTGGAGACTGAAGCAGCACAAGTTTGACCGTCGACGATTCGGTTCAAACAGCGCACAGTGACGTCATAAAATGATAATAGAATGTTCGCGCTCCCCATTCGACTCAATTCACTCATTCATTAAACAGTGAGAAATAAAAACAAATACATGATAAAACACTTCCTGTTCCCCCAAAATAAAAAGACCCATTTCAAAACTTGTATTAACGTACTTCTAAGTTAAAACATTCAATGGTGCGATTCAATTGTCACTCCTGATAATAGAGAACATATTTATGTGTGTGAATGTTCATGCTGCATGTTTTCTTGTTTCTGATAAATGTGTTATATTGGTTAATTTAAAATTGAAAGTTAATGCATTAGTAAATGTATTAATTAATAAGTTAATGCTTTAGAAATGCAGTAGTGTTATAGAAACTGGCGAACTGCTAAACTGTAGACTCTGAAAACTTGCTTTGATGAAAACGGACAAACAGCTAAACCAGAAAAAGGAAAAGGGATTATCTGGTCAATTGTAATGACTGCTAAAGTGCTAATGGAAAATGGTAATGCATGGAAACCAAATAAAGTCACCAAGAGTTGATTTTCCAAGGCGGGGTGAATGTGCAAAGGAAAATGGTAATATGAGATGCTAGTTTGGACAATTTGAGAAGGACATTGGCCAAACAGAATAATTGTGAAAAAAAAAAAAAAAATGACAGGGTGTCATGTGTGCCTACAGATTTCTGGAAGGGGGAAAGACCTCAGAATAAGAAAGGTATGGAATAGGAAACAGAAGGTCTACTGACACAGACTGACTCTGATAATCAAGGTAATCCCACAACATGAGAACCGGAAATACTCACTTGTGCGATCAAAATGTAACTGGCTTGGGAGTAACATGCAGGGATATTCTTGATCATTGAAAAAGGGGATGGAGGGGGCCCCCTCATTAACTCACATTAACTGTTTTTGTTTTATTTTTCAGGAATTATGACATTGGATGATGTAGAAAAACAAGAAAATTGGGCAAGGAAAATAAAGAAATGGAAAGAACTGTGCCTGCCCAAACCAGTATTACTAGTAACTGTAGTAATAGGGACTTAAGCAGGGATTTTGCGACCCAGTTAATAGTAGTGGACCAAATTTACATACAAGTTGCAAATTGTACTATATTCAATATAAAACTATACACAATATGAAAATACACAAAATAAACTAATACAATGGTAAATGTAGATTGAGAAGGGAAATATACACAGATACACATGAAAAACAAAAACAAAAAAAAAACAAACAAAAAAAAAAAAACATTATATATTGGGGTTATGGGGGGTGTTATGATGATTTTAATTTATCGTAGCTAAAAGCTATTGTCAGTGTTAAGATGGGTCATTCTATAATTAGGGGTACATTTGGAATTTGACAATGTGAAGAAAAAAGTTTTCCTTTTTCCCAAAAACCCAAACCTTACATAAAACCCTTAATTAGGATTTTTTTTTTTAGTTCAAAAAGCATATGCTAGATAAATTCCAGTCAACTATGTTACTGACAAGATACATATTTGTTTATAGAATACCTAGAATTTAAATAGTAACCTCATTGACAGATTTTGTATCCACTTACCAAAATAAAAAAGTTAATCATTAACACTTTTTGGAAAAACTATTTAGAGGCATAATAGAATTTATTTTCACAAACATAGTTAAATGGTCATCAAATAAATGGTCATTTCTTAACACTAAACATGTTGTACAGTAGACAGCTTGCACAGCTGTACAATAAGTATTTTTGAAAATCATAAACTCATTAGTAACACAGTTGACCATAAGGAAACATAGTTGACAAAGGTAACACAGTTGACTGAACATGAGAAAATAGAGAAATGACCAAGAAACAATACATCACAGGTTATACTTACAACAACATTTTTTTTTTTTTAAATTTGGCTTTGAAAGTTTGCAGCTGGATACTAAACAGGTTCTAGTTATTGAACAAATGTACATACACTGCAGGTGCTTAGTGAACAGTTTCTAGTTTGCACCCTCTTAAATTGCTTATTGAACAAGTTCTTGAATGAAGAAGATTCCATTTGTAGTGTTCACTGAAAAGTCCTCGGAAAAAAATAGATCCAACATGCTAACATTCTGCTCTCCTGCTTGAGTTTCCTCCAGTAAGAATGTTTTCTACGCTCCTCTCTTTCTGTCAAGTCTGCAACTACCTTGACTTTTTACTTGCTCTCTTGAAGGGGTGATGAACTGAGAAACCAAAACTCCCTTGATCTTTTGACATATAAGAGGTCATTGTCCTATAAAAACATCCTGTAAGTTTCAGAACTAAAAACGTTGTTGTTAGTCTAAAAACAGCCTATGTTGAAGGCAGTCTGCCAAAACAACAGGTTTTGGAATGTTCTACTCTATGATGTACTAATGAGGACAAGCACCGCCTTCGCGGAAGAAGATCAACATCGCTGCCTGTTTAGCCCAGCCCACTGATTCACGCACAGCGTTTACCAGAGAGGCAAAGTGCAGGTCTACGCAAAAACCAAATTATAAAGATGGCTCTGAAAACAACAGGACGCTCTGCAGTGCCAATTGTGGAAAAAACTTTGCATTGCCTTCCTTCTGATCCCAACATTAGAAAAGAGTGGATGAACTTTATTTTTATTTAAGATATAGACCACGTCATTAAGAACTCTGCCCTTTGTTTACTTCATTTTACTGCAGATTTGTTTAAAATTACCCATAGCGTTAACAACACAACTATATTGTATCTTTATTGTATAAAGTGCTATATAAATATTTGTTACCCTGATGCCTTAAAATTTTTAAGTCAGTCAACTCAAATAAGTTTAGTCAATTAAATAAGTGACCATTTAGATATTTGAGTTGACTTAAAAAATTTGGTTTGTTAAACTTAAAAGCTGGGTAAGTTAACCAGCTGCCTTAAAATTTTAAGTTGAATCAACTCAAATATCTAAGTTGCCTCTTAGTACAGCTTAACATTTCTAGTTGACTAAACTTTTTTGAGTTGACTGAACTTAAAATTTTAAGTCAGCCAGGTAAAAATTTATTTTAAATTGACTCAACAAATCGTTTTTTACAGTGTCGGAATATGTGCATAAAATACCATCTGTGCTTGCTACTGTCCATCATGTTACCTTTACAGGGTAACACAGTTGACAGGTAACTTATTTGACATTTTTAGTCTTTTTGGCCTATACTCAACATGGAAGCCTAGAACTACTGAGCATATGGTATGTTTAGAATATATTTTCATAAAACATAAGTTTTAGTTAAATTGTCTTGTTAAAATTTGCATCAATAATACTTGTGTAACAGTGTTGATAGTCAGTTAATCCACTCTTGACGCAGGTTTGCTAGTTTAACCAAAATTAGGGGAAAGAGAGAGTACATAACTTCATAACTTCTGCTCCTAAAGGAAATATTATCATACTGTGCAAATTATGTGAGAACGGGTCAAACCATTCCTATTTGAGGGTTATTTTTTTTCCAGTGGGTAACTTAGTTGACAGCTTTATTTAGTATACTAGACATAGTATTATTTTTGAAGCGCACACACAAATGTCTTAACCGAATCTAACTGAACGCAAAACTATGAAATTAATTTACATTTAAGGTAATTTTCATGCTTAAATGCAGAGTAGAATGAGCAACTGTAAATAATCGGACAGCTCAATACCAGGGTTATATGTGATATGAACATCATTTTTGAACAAAAGGCATGGCTTTTTCAGCATGTTGTGTACTACAATTAAGCATCAGGCTTTATATCGACGAAAATATTTTAAAAATATACTTCACTGACATGAGATGTACCCACAATTATAGAATGACCCAGATAATTAGAAAAACTTTTATGGTTTGGGGAAATAATCAGCCGTGCATCATGTCTAGTATTTTTTTGCCTGAAATGTGGTTATATGCAATGATTATAGAGAAAGTTGAATTAGGAGGAGTAGTGGTTTATATAATATGAATAAAATCCTGATGAAAAAAACAACAGCCTAAGGACAGCAAAAGTGACACAAGTATATAAAATAACCACTAGATGGCTACATATAAAAAGGTTTCGAGGGTCACCACCACAAGTCAGCTTTTTCTGAGCTCCATCATTATGTTGGCTTGGCAAAGCCAAGAAGAATCCTAAAATAACACTCCATAGTTTTGATTAAAGGGGTCATCGGATGCAAAGTTCACTTTTACATGTTTGAACATTAATGTGTGTTGGCAGTGTATGTACACAAAATTACAGCAGTCTATAACAAATACTAACAGGGTTCGTACAAGCTGCTTAAAAAGCTTGAAGTACTTTTACTTTTTGAAATGTAAATCCTAAAAAAAAAAACCTTGGATACAGCCATATTTATGTAAAGGTGCTTGACCCATTGAAAAACAATATGAATGAAATTAGTGTTTAATTTTTAGTAATGAAAGTTTTTGTTGTCATAAAAAACTTCATTAAAAATAACAAAATAACAAGTGTCTATACAAAATATTATGAAAACAATAACTGTTGTACTTTTTTCATGATTATATCGTTTACATATGATAAATTATAATTGTTACATAACCATTTAACAAGTCACATAATAATCAAACATCATTGCTTAAAAATGTAAGTTGAAAATGAAACTCTTAAAGAATAAAATCAGATACAGAATCAGTAAATTTGAGTTTAATGTGCATATATTATCAGTAAACTAATCATTAAACATTTGTAATCATTCAAAAAATATTGGCCTTTTAATCTTAATGTGGTTCAGAGATGAAGGCCATAATGCTAATGCTGTCTACACGAGGGAGCCAAAGGATAGCAAATCCTTTAAGATCTCAGTTCAAAGACTTTGAAAATGTTTCATTTAAGTGACTACATAAAAAACGCATATAAATTCATTATATTTTCATAACCTTTAATAAAGCCCGATATAGTAAGTATGCAGAAACTGTAATCTCCTAAATACTGATAGACCATTACTTTTTTATCTTAATTTTAATGGCATTGACAATATATTTCTCAAGTTGTCAGATATAACTGAATATAGGGACACTATATTAGTTATCTATTTTCATATTGTGTATATAATAATACTTGCATAAGGACTCCATTGTGTAACTGCATCATCTACACAAACCATTGTGCTTGGACCCCGATGATCACCTTAAGTTAAATCGCATTGTTTCAGTTACCATCTGTGTCGTTGTCGGCAATGCTTTGGTGACAGGACTTTGAAATAGCAAACAGGGAAAACAATAAAAGGCATGACTTATTTTGCATCCAGCTAGCCAGCTCTGTTGAAGCTGTTGTCATAGCCTAGTAAACTTTTTTATTAGAATAGGAAATAGCAAGGGCCCATAGAAAAATACTATTGTACGTTTTTTGCAGCGGGGCAGCTCAAGAATGCCGGACACACAGGTACTCTGGCTCTTTTGCCCCAAGGCTGCCGAGGCTGGCTTTGCCAAGCCAACATCAAAGTTAGTTCACTGACTTTAGCTTCTAGTTTATATTGATTTTCTTCAGGAGGAAAACGTCTATTTAATGCATTGCGTTCTGGGCACATCTGCTTGCCTATACAGAGTTGGTCCTTTTAATATCACTTAATGCATTTTTTTATTGCGCATTCACATCTGCTGGTACATAGTTTGTCAACAATAAGTTTTATACTGAATTTGGTCTTTATCATCTTCCATTTTGCCACATTAAGCATTTGTTGGGTAAGTGGGTATCAAAGTGAAAGTTTGTGCATTGTATTCATGGCCATATGCTTGCCTTGAAGTACATTAAATTAATAAACTATATATCAAAATGGATTTTTTTAATGGCACTTATTCTGTCTAAATACATTAAGCCATATTAAGTGTTAATGGTTTTCTACGGGAGGAAAACGATTAACGAGAGACTTTGCGCATTGTGTTCATACTCTGCTGTTCTGTGGCCACGGATTTGCAGGTCTTGTCTTTATCTCCTACAGATGACTTGCAGGACCCTGTATGTTATGCTATTAAATTTGTTTTAATCGTTTAACCACCACAGCGTCTTGTCTCCATTGGCAACACGCACGATTTGTGCGGATTGCAAGTGACGTCGCAGGTAGCAGAGAGTGCAAGTGGCGATTGTGAGTGACATTGTAATTTAGTTTCTTTTTTCTTTGTCTTCACCACCTGGCTACTGTTGTAAAATGTTGAGAGATTCAATTTAAAAAATAATAAATAAAAATAAATAAATAAATAAGACTGCAAGTGACATCAGACGAAAGTGCAAGCATCTGAGAGTGCAGGTCTGAAAATGCAAGTGCATGTCTGCAGCCAGACCCTTCTCATTTTTCTAGCATCCTCATGAAGTGATATATACCATAGCCTGTAGGTGGCAGTATATTCCTACAATCCAAAAGCCAACTGGCGTGTTGAGAAGTCCTCCATGGATATTTCTCAATCTGTATTCAAAGACCTCTGTGTCCTTCTTTTTGTAGAAGAGAAGAATCTTCTATTTCATCAGCCGTAAAGGCCTCCGGCTTATTCTGTGGATAACTGACATCTGCAGACCCCCAGGATCTGAGTTCTCCCAAATTGATTTTTCAGTTTTTTTTCATAGTCTTCAGTTCCCCTTAGCACATGCCCTGGAGCTACAGCTGTCTCTGCACCTTTGATTATCATTAACTTTTCCAGCACATTCTCAGTTTTGTCCTCATGCGAGCTGGATTTCCTTCTCACGCATCATTGAGCTGAATTCAGAGTTGCCGCAAGACACACCACGGCCTACACATATACGGTCTGATGCAGCAGTTTCTGCTGCGTTAAATATAGCAGCCTTTGTTCTGGCCCCTGCTGTTAGTATTGTATGGGCTTGCGCTAAGGACCACGGGAGCACGGAAGACCCATTCAACCATATCTCAGCCAAAACAGAAAGAAAACAAGTGACATCATGGGACTAGAATAGAATAAGTCACAGTACTGCACCATATGAGAGCTGTAGACTAAAATCAGAGAAGCAAAATTGCTCTCAGCAGGACGCAGCAGTTCAGTCTGTAGATCCAGCCTCTATTATACTCAGGATAGTATCAGTGTATAAATCTATATTTATAAGTTGTGATTTTAATTCCAAGTACCACATTAACATAAAGGATAAGTTCAGTACAGTTCAGATGATGCCTTGTGGACTATCCAAAGAATTAGGAAAGATAACTATTCCTCCTCAGTAGCCTACCTGTTTCACCGCCCAGTTTATTCTTGTCGTTTCCTCAACATGCTGGTTGAAGTAAGCTGCCAAAATCTTGTGTCAGGATGGTTATGGGCCTATTTTTCTACCCCCAGGTAGATACCCTGACCTCTGAATTTCAACAGAGGCTTTGAAACAAAAGCCCAGTACCACCTGGAGATACTGTGCAAAACATGATCGTGAAGATTAACTTAAAGACATAGACGTTTTAGATTTATAAAATAAGGCCCTCTAGGAAACAATCTTATTTGCATGATATAACGACTGGTCCTCCAATAAATGTAAATTCTGTCATCATTCATTCACCCTCATGTTTTCCAAACCTGTAAGGAATGCAAAAAAAGACTTTTAAAGAATGTCTTTCCCTTACGAAAATTAACCATGGTTTTACTACAAATAAACAAATTGGCAATTTATTTACTAACCTCAAACGCTCGTCTTGTCTTGTCTCTGCCATACGCATGCGTAGTCTGTGTAATCTGAGTCAATACAGTTAGGGTATGTTGGAAAACTCATGTCTTGTTTTCTTCAGCTTCAAGATCGTACTACATCACTGTTTTACTTTCTCTGCATGTTCACTTCGTAAACACTGGGTCGGTACTTCTGCAGCGATGTAGGACGATTTTGAAGTTGGGGGAAAAAAATGAGATGGGAGTTTTTCCAACATACCCTAACTGTATTGACCGTACTGAACTGGAAAAAAGTTCACGCAGACTTAGACAAGACGAGCATTTGAGGTCAAGTAGTAAATAACCTGTTGTTTCAAAAATTTAAGTCCACTATATGGAGAAAAATTTGGGAATGTTTTCCTCAAGAAATATAATTTCTTATCGACTGAAGTAAGAAAGACATGAACATCTTGGATGACAAGGGGGTGAGTACATTATCTGTAAATTTTTGTTGTGGAAGTGGACTTCTTTAACCTCAAATGCTCATCTTGGCTATTCTCTGCGATGCACATGCGTAGTCTATGTAATCCGGGTCAATACAGTTAAGGTATGTCGAAAAAATCCCATCTCCTTTTCTTCTCCAACTTCAAAATCGTCCTGCATCACTGTTTTACCTTTTTTTTTTTTTTGTAAAGAGCGTTTGAGTTACTTCTGCAGCGATGTAGGACGAATTTTAGGGTATTACCTTTCTTCCTCATCTGGGATTGTTTAGAGCCATTTGGAGCATTTTGGAAGTTCAAACTTAGGGGCACCATTGAAGTCCACTATATTGAGATAATTCCTTTAGTGTTTTCCTCAAGAAACATAATTTTTATTGACTGAAGAAAGAAAGACATTAACATCTTGGATGACAAGGGGGTGAGTGCATTATCTTTAAATTTTTGTTCTGGAAGTGAACTTCTCTTTTAGCCACGGTCTTGCTATATTAACCAAATAATGTACCAAAAACAAACAAACAAAACAAAACAAAAACACTATTACTACACTTTTACTATAATAAATCCATGGTTAATTTTCGTAAGGGTTTAGATAACAGTGAATGGTTATTGAAGATGTTAATACTCAAAAAAAGGCTTGGTAAGTAATACATTAGCTTTAAGTAAATATCGACTGAGCTGTTATCCTTTATTGATAGTAAATTTAACTCCAGAAACGGATTAGACTAATTCATTTCTCAGGTTATGGTTTCGGATCAACCGACTAAGTGAAAAGACACGACTCTAATGAATCGTTTGTTCGCTAATAAAAAGACACAACTCTGATGAATCGATCGTTCTCTCTTGAGACTTACTTCTCTCTTGAAGGAGAGCTTAATCTTCAGTAAATAATTTAAATTTCGATCAGATGATTTCAGACTTGTAATCTAGTGTACGAGTCATGTGAACAACTTCACTATAGCATTCTGTGTTGATTTTATTTTCTGAGGATTCAGTCATCACTGGAATGAAAATTACATTTTGGAACGAAACTATAATTAAGCTTTAGCTATAAAAGACAAAGTCGGGGTTTGGAACAACACTAGTAAATAAGGGTGAGTAAATAAGTAAATTTTCATTTTTGGATGCTGTATGCTTTTTTTAAGAAATTAGACGCAATTTTAAAGCCACAGTGAACTGAAACAGACCTTGTTCACATAAACTGTAGTCGTTCCTCGCTCTGTTTACAATCTGCACAATATTTCAATTAAGTGAAATCATTACCAAAAAAAAGACCAATTCGTCCACCACATTGACAATATGGTACAATAACCTCTTAGACTAACCGGTGACTCGCCAGGCCGGTTAGCTCAGTTGGTTAGAGCGTGGTGCTAATAACGCCAAGGTCGCGGGTTCGATCCCCGTACGGGCCACATTCGTTTTTGACTCGTAATTAATGAGTAAATATACACAGGCCTATAGGAGTAGTGTTCAAAGTTAAAATCTTAATGTTATCGACTTAAAGCTACTTGGTCTGTACTTCAAAATGGAATAGGACTTTTGAAGAAATCTGAAAGCCATTGAGACCAGTGATTGACCTAAATGCAACTTTGTAAACGGTAGCCTCAATTTCTTTTAAAAATAAGGAACTTTTGAACAATAGCATTCTGCTTTCTTTAGGCACTTAAACAAATAGATACTTTTTAGCACTCTTATTAGGAATGTAGGATATTCAAATTAAATTCATGGATCATCTTGCTGCATCGTTTCTACTCACTGACCTGCAACATCGACAACAAATATATTTGCAGTTTTGTGCAGCATGCACCCTGTGTTAGAGACAAAATATTCTTGTCTATGTTTGAAGGATGTGCTTAGTGTAAAAGTTTTATGTGCTCAAATAGTTTAAGAGGAAATTGCTAAGGGGTAAAGGTCCTTGCACACAGAGTCCAAAATTCTTGTCCGAAATCCAAATACCTAAATAAATAAATAAAAAAAAAAAATTTAATTAATAAATAAAATAGGATAGGGTTTAAATTTCTGCATTTTTTGCATTCAAAAATGTCAGACTCGGTGTGCAAGGACCTGTGAATTGCTAAGATTAAAAAGACTGATCAGATTCAAGAATAGAACCTTACTAGATGTTTAAAGACAACATATGCACAAAACCTGAATTGCGTTAACACATAGGTGTATTGTTGAGGTTGAAACGGCCATCAGGTATTTGAGAAGGCTGTGATGGCAGTGAGGAGGAAGTCGCTGTAAATGCTAGAGCTACACAGACCAGCAGACTGCAGATTATTGCCACCCTGGCCCTATTATTACCACACAGAGCTGTAAAGAACACTCTGGGATGCCCTGAGTCAGCTCAGAGTCAATCACTTAAGGCAGAAGGCTGTGGTGGCCAGTGTTTTTGTTTGTGGGTAGTAATTTGCATTCTTAGTTGTGTAATAGTAGAAAAAAAAGGGTTTACACATCAGCTCATCGACTGTGGTTTCCACAAACTCATAGAAAATATTTTAATGAAAATATACAAGAAAATACCTAAGTATATGGCCCATTCTACAGAATTGCTGCAAACTGCTGTCCCACAACCAAAAAACACATTTAAAAGGCATTTAAGTATTCAAATAGATCTTGGATGTTTACTAAAATCCTTCTATTATCTATTGAAACCCACAATAATATTTACAACATTAGTAAGCTTAATATATTTAAAGTCATAATGTATTGGGTACTTTCAATTAGAAGGTGGCTGTCTTAAACTATAACCCCTAAATTTCAGCTTGTGAAAATTATATTGAAATTCTTTTTGTATTTTTTTTCCATAGTTGTATTTAAAAGTATCTTTTTGAGCCTTGTAAAAAGTGAAGTAAAATTATATATATATATATATATATATATATATATATATATATATATTAGTATATTAGTAGTATATTAGTATTAGTATATATTAGTAAAATATATATATATATATATAATTCTTAACTTTGAAATCAGTATGATCAACTTTTTGCCTTTTTGGATTCAAAATACAACAAATCTCATAAATCACACTTGAAATATTGCTAAAAATGTAATTGTTATTGATTTACCACTGAAAAGATTTTTTTTTTTTAAAAATTAAAAATTAAATATAAAAAAATATATAGAAAATACAATATAAAAATATTTTCTGAAAATACAATATGAGAATTAACTGCACAATTACTAGAAATGTGTACCTTGGGATTTTATACAATTTGCATACATACACATTTTTTGGAAAAAGACCAAGTCATTTCCAACTCTGACCTTGGACCAATTCTGTAGAATTGCCCAACAAGGTCTTTAGTACAAGCAAGAAGTAAGTTTTTGGAGCAGGATTGGACACCAAAAGACTATTAGACAATGTAAAGACAACTTGATAAAGAAATGCTGAAACTACAAACTGAATTGGAATCAATCTTTAATGTAAACAGCAGGATGTTGCGTTCTTAAACCTATAACAAACATGAGGGGTTAAAAAAAAAAAAAAAATCATAAATCATAATACCCACAATCTTAAATTAAATTAATCATGAGTGTTCAAACGAAATTTGACCGCCCTGAAAATAAAATTCCTTAATAAACACACACCAAATGTATAATACTGACTACTTGGCAGCAATCACGAATATCACAAAAGTTTATACCAGCTTACAAAAACAGAAGCTCAATATTGCTTTGGAATGTTACAGCAGTCTGCCATGAGTCTGGTTGATGTCAAGTGAAGGAAAGAGCTATATCTACACGCCTGCGTTACAGTCAGACAATGTATGCAAAAAGCAGGTATGGTTTAAGACAAAAAGAGGCAGCTTCTTGCTTGAATCTGCCTATTTAACAGTCTACAGTATAAGAGGCATGAATGGGACACTTGGAGAAATCATTAAAAACAAACTTGGACTTCGCTAGCAATATAGCTGCCGCTTGTTGGAGTGAGAAACATACTACAGTGAGCGCTACATGCCACAAACCCCTAGACTTTTCGCACACACTCTACAGGGAGCGACCCACTCCAAACAGCCAGAAATTATAATGGGACAACAAATTCTTGACACATAACCATTTTTAAGCCAGAGCAGGTGGGCTGATTTAAGGAATGTAACTGTTTGAAGAGATGACTGCGACAGGACTGGAGTGGTTTTGGACCTGAGGACCAGTTTGTGGTGGTGGTTCTTCAACCAAACCAGATGGTTCATAGGCCGTGCAAGCCAAGTCCATTAAGTTGAGCAAATCCATTGTGATGAGGCGCACTAGAGAGCCAAGTTTTAGCAGAAAAGAGATAAAAGTCCGTCTTCCAGTATACGTTTAGGAAAAATCAGTCAGTCCAGTGAAAGGAGATTAGTTGCAGTCATAAACAAAGTCATAATTGCTTGGCTCTTTGGGGATCGGGGGAGGAACTTCAGGGATTTGGATGTTCTCCAGGTCCAGGAGGCGGAGCTTCATCTCCATGCTGAGAAGAGTGTCCATGTCTGAGCGAGTGAACTCACTGGTCATCTCCTTCCCCAGCAGTGCATTCAGCCCATCTGTCCACACGCAGTACTGAAATTGGGCCAGAAAACATGACATTAAACCACAGTCCAAATCACACCAAAGAGAGGCGACGGCTACAACTTTGCAGCTTGCGGTCGCTCATTTGCTCACCTCGTGCTTGTCGGGGGCAATGAAGTTTAGATACTCGTCAGATTCATAGAGGACAGAGAAAGCCAGCTCCAGCACCTCCTAAAGAAAGAAAGAGAATTGACACCGTCTGTCAAATGCTAATGGGGCTGCTGTGTTTGTGCGCCTCCTATTGCGTGACTTTTGCAGATCTTCGCCGAACATATTACAACAGCAGATGGTCCAATCTGGTGTGTGTGTGTATGTATATATATGGGCCTTTCCTGCCGGGCACCAAGAGGATGATCAGCACACGAAGCGCTTCAATGCTTGAAGTAACAAAATACTTCAATCTCATTGACTCGACATGAAAAATACATGGAGTCTCTGCCATGTCAAATGCATCTAGTAACAACCCTGTCAAAATTATGGACATGCAAGAAAAAAAAAAAAAAAAAATTCACCAATTTAAGTAAGAGGTTTCTTTTCAAACCTGTCTAGAGACCTGTCTAGGATGCTAAATTAGATAAGCACAGAAAAGAATGTACTTTTGTGGCAAACCACAAGCATTACTGGTGCAGAATCTGCCCTCGCATCATCTCTAATTGTCTTATTTGGGTCAACTAACCCAAAAAAAAAAAAAAAAAAAAAAAAAAAACAGGATGAAATTGGATCATGCGAATGGCTTAAAGGATCATTGGATGAGAGCTACATCATCAAATCCAAAATGAGAGCAAACAAACATTTCTGACCCCTCACATTCTGCCCACGGCAGCTTCCTGCTATTCAGTGCAGAGATGAGATTAGAGACAACCGAGACAATAGAAACAGAACAATCTCTTCTTCAGCAGCTGATGAGGGAAGTGATTTTCCAAGTCAAATTCCTATTAAAGGGATAGTTCACCCAAAAATGAAAATCCTGTCATTAATTGCTCACCCTCATGTTGTTTCAAACCCGTAAGACCTCCGTTCATCTTCAGAACACAAATAATTTGCGATGAAATCCGAGAGCTTTCTGACCCTGCATAGACAGCAACGCAACTGATATGTTCAATGCTGTTCAAGATAGTACGGACTAAGGATGGGCATTTTGGAAAATTTCTCATTTTGATCATCCATAGGTTTCAAAAACGATGAATCAAGTAATCGGGGGCGGGGCATGGCCATAATGGATATAATAAATAAAACTCTGTTGACTGTTAAGAAAATGAATGTTAAATATGGCATGAAAACCTGTCTATGAAAACATGAACACATGATTAGGACACTGTTAGATTATGATTATGATGCAGCAATGTTATTAATAAAGAAGCATCTAAAAAGGAATAGCTGCCTGACAAAATAGAGTGACTTTATGCCAGTAAACTGAAGCCCATTCTATGACGCATCCTATGATATTAATCAGATAGCTTTGTAACATTACAACTTGTATCTGCACAAAAGAATGCAAATGCCAGTGAACTTTAAGTTAGATAGAGAGAGAGAGAGAGAGAGAGCGAGCGAGCTCCCGCCGTGATGCGCTTTCATAACAGTGCGCTGAAACACGGGCAAGGACAGAATTTACTATAGATTTGCATAAAGTTAACCATTATAAATGTTTATGGCAGATTTGTGCTATATTTTCATCTACATCATTAAGTGATTCCATAAATCGAATGCGAATTGAATTATGCCTATTTTTGAACAAATATGACGGAAAAAGCACTGCTGCATATGACCGTCTCAAATAACTGTCAATGTCGGGCATTGCATTTGAGCATGAAACTGATACGCAGCGCATTCAGCATGTAATAAATGTTAATATCCCAACGCATCCCAAGAGTGACTTTATACCAACTGAAGCCTGTTCTATGACACATACTTTGATATTAATCAGATAACTTCGATACATAACAAAACGTAACATACAACCATATGCACAAAAAATGCCTGTGAACTTTCTGTTACGCGCTTTAGAGAGCGAGAGAGAGAGAGAGAGAGAGAGAGAGAGAGAGAGAGAGAGAGAGAGAGAGAGAGAGAGAGAGAGCAAGCGATCTCCGTGATGCGTTTTCATAGCCATACCAATTCCGAAAACATCTGAAATTGAAGTATGCATACTGTTGAACAAATATGACTAAAAAAGCACTGCTGCATTATTTTAACATCAGTATTTATTTATTTTTTTTAAGAAACATATGACCGTCTCAAACTCAGTCAATATCGGGCACTGCATTTGAGCATTAAACTGGTACACTGGTAATATGCAGCGCATTCAGCATGTTAAATGTTAATATCCCAATGCTTAATTCTAATGAATTAAGCAGATATGCATGTAGCTGACCCAGACATCACTACGTGACTTCGAAGCCATGCATCTCCCTCTTCTCATGTCGATATTTTGAACTGCATGCAAAACAATTAGAGTTCAGGGTGCCGCCCAAAGTGCTGCTACAACCAATCAGAAAAAAAAATCCACGATCATCGTTTTCATGATAGATCATCGCTGTCACGGCCGAGTACTGTTGCACATCCCTAGTAAGGACATCGATAAAATAGTCCATGTCACATCAGTGGTTTAACCATATTATTATGAAGCTACGAGAATACTTTTTGTGCGCAAAGAAAACATGCACCATGGTACTCTTGTGAACGTGTGTTGACTGAAACAGAAGTGAAGAAATTGTTAAATGAAGTCATTATTTTTGTTTTTATGCACGCAAAAAGTATTCTCGCAGCTTCATAAAATTATCGTGAACCACCGATGTCACATGGACTATTTTAACATTGTCCTTACTTCTAGGGCTGTTCCTGTTTACCAGGAATAATCAATTCCTCAGTTATTTTCGATTCTTGTTTCTTAGATTGGAGGAACCTAGTTTCACCATGATTGCAGGATATAAAGGTCACAGAAAGTACCTTTCTCATAATAATAAGCTTTATTTTAAAAATTATGATACAATTTTGTAGCTCTGATTGATTTTAAATTGTAATTTTATCTGCATTACCCATGAAATTAGTCAAAGCCCACAACTCAGCAGTGGAGATGCGTTTATTGCATGACTGGAACAAGACATGAAGTGTCTAAAATACATGTTTACTTTAAATGTATGCTTTGCTCAAAATTAACAAACTGTAAACTGAAACAAAATAACCATAACATTACCAAAAACACTGATATAAGAGCTTGTGGTTTATCTGTCAATCAGATGCTCTCTCAGCCACTGATCTGTGCTCTCTGCATTTTCTTTCAGAATTTTTGGAGCTGGTTCATTAATCTATCTATCCGAAAGAACCTTTTCGTGGAAACGAATCAAACTTCTAATCACTATTAGTGAGTCACTGAGTGCTTCTCAAATGGAAGGCTGCATTTTCAAACTCAGACAAGCTCAGTACCAACTCGTTTTCATTCAGATTATTTACGTAGCAGCCTTCCGTTTGAGAGGCACCCACAGATAAGCTTTGTTGAACTGAAAGCAGTTCTGAATGAGGAGTTGATTCCTATTGATGGCATCGACTCCAACCTAAGGAATCAACTCTCAATTCCCAACGCCTCAGAATCTATTTTTTTTGGAATCCCTACTTACTACCTTTCTGGCCCTCGAACGTAGTAATAACACTGCTGTCTATGCAGGGTCAGAAAGCTCTCGGATTTCATGAAAAATACCTAAATTTGTGTTCCGAAGATGAACACAGGTCTTACAGGTTTGGAACGACATGATTTTTGCACGAACTATCTCGATATATCTTGCTTAAAGAAAGGACAAGAACAATATTGATTCAGATGATCATTTTTAGAGTCCGTGTCATCAGAACTAGGGCGATCCAACAACCTTTTGGCTGTGCCAGAAAGTTCCAGTTTTACTTGATATCCCATCCTCAAGTTTAATCACTTTTGTCAACAGGGAGTCATTTTTTACAGTTGTGGCATAAATTTGACATTGCCTGCTTTGTTCTGTGGGAAGAAGAAAGGGTGACTTTGAAACTGAAGTGAACTGATGTATCATTACTCACAGAGCTACAAGGCATAACTAATGCATCCTTTGTCACCAAGCCACACACCAGTGCATCAAAGGAAAATTTGATCTTTTGATATTCAAGAGCATTTTTTGCTCTCTGTCATCAAGCACACACAAAAGACTCACCTTGTTCTGCTTCAGAGCTCCCTTTTCCTTCATGTGTGGACAGTCTTTACCAGTGACAACAGCTTTGATATCAGCCACAGGAACTGTGAAGCAAAGAATAATTAGTAAGACAGGGTGTGGCCATTTCAATCCTTACACCATGGCCAGAATTCAGATTGTACTCACGTTTGTCCTGTAGGGAATCATGGGGTACTTCTCCTTGAGGGCTCTCCTCCAGATCCCCATAGTGGAGAACTTTATGATTGGGCGACAGTCGACAATACCAGAACTTGTCTGTAAACAAGCATAACAGTGGGTCAGTTGTTATTTTTATTTTCTTTGCGCAGAAAAAGTACTCTTGTAGCTTCATAACATTACTGTTGAACCGCTGATGTCACATGGACGTCCTTACTACCTTTCTGGACCTTGAACGTGGTAGTTGCGTTGTTGTCTATGCAGGGTCAGAAAGCTCTTGGAATTCATAAAAAAAATATCTTAATTTGTATTACGAAGATGAACAAAGGTTTGGAACGACATAAGGTTCCAAATGTAAAGTTAACAAGTTGTCTTTCATTCTAGTATAATGTTTAATATTCTGTGGCTTTTTTCTTGAGGACTGGGTAAAGCTGCGACTGGCAAATTGTCTTCCAATCCCTTCCTGACACTTCCTGTGCTATGCCGAAAGCAGACACTAGTGATCACTGCCAGGACTGCTCACATGTTGCCTAGAAGGCCATGGCTGGCACTCGACCCTAGTGCCTGAATCCAAATCCTAATTACTGGGAATAGCAGTTTGGCAGAATAAAAAACATTTTGGGATGAAAGAGTGTCCTGCAGGGTGGCACTTCACAGGATGCATATACACACACCCAAAGAGATAAGGATTGTGCAGTAGACAGCTTGATCACTGCACACTTTCTATACCTTAAGCTTATCAACACACCAGTTCAATAGGCTGTTTATCCACCACTGCGAATGTGCGATGAACAACCAGCAGATACTGCAGCCAACAGCCATCTGTGAGCCCATTCTGAGATGTCAGAACAGATATGTGCAGAATGGTTTAATATGCATGCAGTGCCACGTGCATGATGAAAAAAGGCTTCCTTTGTAGAAGGCTTTTCTGACTTTCTATTCAAATTGATGACATGCACAAATCAAGAGACAGAGGGAACAAGTGGATGGGGAAATAAGTAATTTTTATTTAAGAGAAGCCTTGATGCATACTAGAACTAAGATTCTGAAGACCTTGATTAGCTAGTTCAGAACCAGGAATGGAGCTAAATTCTTAAAGGATTACTTCACTCCAGAATTCAAATTTCCTGGTAATTTATTCACCCCGTTCTTCAGTCAAAAAGAAATTAAGGTTTTTGAGGAAAACATTCCAGGATTTTCCTCCATATAGTGGACTTCAACAGGATGAAGGTCCAAACGGCAGTTTCAATGCAACTTCAAAGGGCTCTACATAATCCCAGCAGAAGAATAAGGGTCTTATCCAGCGAAACGATTGGTTATTTTATAAAACAAAAATAAAAACGCATATACTTTTTAACCACAAATGCTCGTCTTGGACTAGCTTGACTTCACGCATTACGTAATCATGTTGAAAAGGTCACGCGGAAGTACTGACCCAGTGTTTACGAAGAGAATGTGCAAAGACAGTCAAACGCTCTTTACAAAAAAAATGTAAAACAATTATGTTGGATGATTTTGAAGTTGGAGGAGAAAATGAGATGGAGTTTTTCACCCTACCCTACCTTTTTGATCCAGAGTACAGATGAAGAATTAACCACACATGACCTTTCCAACGTAATTATGTGATGCATGAAGTTGTGGACACAGAGCTAGTGCAAGACGAGCAAATGTATATACATTTTTATTTATTTAATAAAATAACCAATCGTTTTACTAGAGTAAGACACTTATTCCTCGGCTGGGATCATGTAGAACCCTTTGAGGTTGCATTGAAAATGCAATTTAGACCTTCAGCCCATTGACCCCCATTGAAGTCCACTATATGGAGAAAAATTCTGGAATATTTTCCTCAAAAACCTTTCTTTTCAACTGAAGAAAGAAAGACATGAACTTATTGGATGACATGGGGGTGAGTAAATTACTAGTTCACTTCCAGAACAAAAATTTAGAGATAATTTTACTCCTTCGTCATTCAAGATGTTCATGTCTTTCTTCAGTCGTAACGAAATTATGTTTCTTGAGGAAAACATTTCAGAAATTATCTCCATATAACCTCAAACACTCGTCTCGTCAAGGTCTGCATGAACTCTGTTTTTTCCTGGTTCATGACAGTTAGGGTAGGTCGAAAATCTCCCATTTAGTTTTCTTCCCCAACTTCAAAATCGTCCTACATCGCTGCAGAAGTACCGACCCAGTGTTTACAAAGTAAACATGCAAAGAAGATCAAACGCCCTTTACAAAAAAGGTAAAACAGTGATGTAGGACGATTTTGAAGTTGAAGAAGAAAACAAGACTACACAGATCGTTTTGCTAGATTTGCCTCGGCTGGGATCATTTAGAGCCATTTGAAGCTGCATTTAAACTGCATTTTGGAAGTTCAATCTTGAGGGCACCATTGAAGTCCACGATATGGAGAACATTCCTGAAATGTTTTAATCAAGAAACAATTTCTTTATGACTGAAAAAAGAAAAACATCTTGGATGACAAAAGGGGTGAGAAAATTATCTGTAAATCTTTGTTCTAGAAGTAAACTTCTCCTTTTAGGGTAGGTGGCCTTCCAGAAGCAAGATTGTCTGCTGTCTAAAAAAAGAACAAAAACCTAAAATGTTTTAGAGAATTAACGGCAAAGAAGGATTAAATTTGAACATTATTCGGAAAGCTCAGCCTCAGGCAACCTCTGCAATACTTAAGATTCAAGGTAGGAACCGGACCACTCATTTTGTACACCATGAGGAGAGAGCTCTGCTATGCGGGAACAATAGGGAATACAAATGTCAATGTAGCACCTGTCACAGTGAAAAGCCACAGGTGCGCTTCATTCTGTCGTCTAAGAGCAGTCCCTTAAAAGCCTGCTGAAAAGGTTAGTTGCGCACGGACAAAAGAAATCTTCTAACATTGGGTTATCTTGGGATTAAAGATACCTGAATTGTGGTGGCTTCATGTGGGGAACCTCATTGTAAAGATTGTATTAGGGACCAGAACACACTTTAATGTCATGGAGCAAGCTACTGAAATGTGATTCAGACATTACTGACAAGTAAATGACTTTATCACAAAGGTTACTGAAAGCTTTCTGACCCTGCATAGACAGCAACGCAACTGACAAGTTCAAGGCCCAGAAAGGTAGTAAGGACATTGTTAAAATAAGTCCATCAGTGCTTCAACCTTAATTTTATGATGCCAAGAGAATACCTTTTGTGTGCAAAAAGAATACAAAAAAAACAACTTTATTCAAGAATTTCTTCTCTTCCGTGTCAGTCTTCGACATGTGTTCACAATGCTGCATCAGCATATGTCCGGATGTTCTTACTTCCTTTCTGGGCCTTGAATGTGTCAGTTGCGTTGCTGTCTATGCAGGGTCAGAAAGCTCTCAGATTTCATAGAAAATATCTTAATTTGTGTTCTGAAGAGGAACGAAGGGCCAATGGGTTTGGAACGAAACGAGGGCGAGTAATTAATGACAGAATTTTCATTTTTAGGTATAGGTTCTATTTTTCATTGATTGTTGATTAGTCTACTCTAATGCAGTTATTAGAATGAGGTTCCCCACAGGAAGCACCAACCGCATGAAGCCACCATAATTATCCAATCCTATGTTCTAGGCAACTTGGAATTTTGGAAATAACCACCGTAATAATGCTAGAGGTCATACGCCATTCCATTTGGTATTTTCTGTGGAAGTGGAAAAAACCCAAATGGAATTCTAAATTTCCTGGAATGCCACATAACTGGAATACTTTGTTTTCAGTTCAGAAGCATAACATTTCAACACCCGAACATTCCCAACCCTGTTTTTTCAACCCTGCTTACATGAGCTTCTCTGTCTGCACTCTTGGTAGTCACAGATTCATTTTGCTGCACAAAGCTGAACTCTGCTTAACCTTTTTTTCTTCTCACACTGAGGCAACACAAGCCACAGAAACCACTGGCAAATAATAACTTATCACATGCGTAATGCACATCTTTCGTCAGCCGAATTTTGAAAGTGTGCCATGCAAGTCATAATTAGTGCCACCAACCTTTGGCAGATAATAGAATAGTTGAGTGTGAGCAAAAAAATGTGAGGTTCATAATAAGAAAATGATGGTAATGAAACAGACAAAGTGTGAAAAATCTCATTGAGAGATTTAGTGAGAAAGTAGGGAACCTAAGAGAGAGAGAGAAGGGAAGAAAAAGAGAGGCAGGCAGACAGATAGCAAGAGACAGACAAGGTGTCTAGTCTCAGAATCATCTAATCCTGTAGAAGTGTGAAGAGTGTTAAATTATCCAGGCTAACTGATAAAGCCTCCCTCTGAGCTCAGCAGACAGCTCTCCTCTTCAGCCAGCCTGCGTAAAAAGCGATATTACATTTGACGATCTTTCAACTCTCCAATCTGCGACGTAAGCTTTATCACTCCCACCAGTCAGCGCTTGTTTGAAACTGGCTCCATGCTTCCGCTCTCTCAGCAACGGACAAGGCTATTTTTCACACTTGCTAAATCATCCTGTCAGTTTAATAATAGCACTCATAAAAAATATTCATAGGACGTATAAATTTCAGAGCATGTTTAAGATATTTGAATAAAAGCTATAGTGTGAGACATTTTAATATTACATTATAACAGCAACTACCACAGTCAAGGTACTAAAGGACATCGTTAAAATAGTCCATGTGACATCAGTGGTTCAACTGTAATATTATGAAGCTATTCTGAAGACTTACACAGAAGAGAAGAAATTGTTGAATAAAGTTAATTTTGTTTTCTTTGGACACAGAAAGTATTCTTGTAGCTTCATAAAATTAAGGTTGAACCACTGATGTCACAATTGACTATTTTATCGATGTCCTTACTACCTTTCTAGCCCTTGAATCGTGTCAGTTGCGTTGCTGTCTACGCAGGGTCAGAAAGCTCTTGCATTTGATCAAAAATATTTTAATTTGTGTTCCTAAGAGGAACGAAGATCTTACCCGTTACTGTGTACTAACCAGGCAAAATTCCATCAAACAAGTGAATTTTAAGAAGAAACTGAAGGTAAAAATGCTGTGTTACACCACAGAAACATATTCAGAGCAATGAGGATTCATATTGTTTGTCTGCTAAGAACACATACTTCATATTTACATTCATTTCTATGCTTGTTTGCCAAACAAGCAAATTATGTTTATGGCTCTCCCTAGGGAACCTTGAGGGATTTGTCATGCAGTATTCTGTTTCTCTGCTACCACAATCAATCTCTCTCAGGCTTGACAAAGTTTAACGGTGCACAGGATTGTATCTCAGTGAATTTTCTGTGTGGCTGGGGCTATCGACATGCACAAACAGAAATCAAGCAATAGACAAAATGTAGTGGTGCTGGTTAGGACAGAAACTTGGATTAACAAGAAAGAGGCAGCTTTGAATCTTCGGTGCCAAAAACTACTTGGAGCTACTAAAAGAACAAAAATAACTTCCTCATCCTTACTGTACTTAGTGTGTGTGTTTCTTACCCTGTCTCCTTCGGCTGCTGATCTTTCTGAAGCAGGTGCCCTCACACAAACGATTGAGGCGTTGCTGTTTGATCAACTCCATGATCTCTGGCTGGATTTTCTCCCTAAGCTCCCTGGAGAAACAACAGAGGATCACAAAAATGCAGTTTGAAGTACACCACTTTACTGGCAGTTTACACAAAGAAAGACTCAAAAACATAATTCATAAAGTCACATACAGGCTTGGTCTTTGGACATTTCTTTGTACTACAAGTCAGTAAGAGCCAGACAAACTTCCTTTTATCTTGTGGCTTTGCTAATGCTTCTGCCAAATTTACTGTGCTGCTTTGGATTAAAAACAGAATTCTGCAATATTAATTCATATTTAAAGTCCTCTCTAATCTTCTAGTTCTCTAGTCATTTAGCTATGATATACATTTGAAGTCAAAAGTTTACATACACCTTGCAGAATCTGCAAAATGTTAATTAACCAAAATAGGAGGGATCATATAAAATGTATGCTATTTTTTATTTAGTACTGACCTGACCTGTATTTAAACCCTTGCCAACAATGACTGTAAGATACTTGCATGTTCCCCAGAAGACAAAATAAGTTAAATTTACCCTGATCTTCAAATTCAAAAAGTTTTCACCCCCTGGCTCTTAATGCAAAGTTTTTCCTTCTGAAGCATCAGTGAGCATTTGAACCTTTAGTAGTAGCTGCATATCCCTGCTGAAAAAAAACCCCAGCTAAAACCAGCCTAAGCTGGAAGTAGCTAGTTTTAGCTGGTCTCCTAGCCTGGCTAGGCTGGTCAGGTTGGTTTTAGCTGGTCGTTCTAGCTGGTCTCCCAGCCTGAACAGCTAAGGAAGTGGCCAAAACCCCTCTAAAACCAGCCTGCTGACCAGTTAAGACCAGCCCGGACAACGTCGTCCAGGCTGGCCAGTCCTCAGTGTCAAAAGTTGGATAGCAAAGTCATACAGTCATAGTTGGAAAGGGTTCAAATACACAAAAATGCTGAAAAACCAAAGAATCTTTTTGAAGAATCTTTTAAAAAGAATCTTTTTTTCTGAAGAACAGCAGGTGGTTTAACTGTTCAGGACAAACAAGGGACTCATGAACAACTATCACTTAAAAAACACAGCTGTGGATCATTCAGGTAACAACACAGTATTAAGAATCAAGCGTATGAAAACCTTTGAACAGGGTCATTTTTATAAATTCAACTATTTTTTCACTGATGTTTCCAACATTTCAGATCACATGTGGTAAAAAGCTCTGCAAGTTCAACACGGACATGTCCATTTTACTGTTATATTACACATGGATTTTAACAGAATGTTCTCTGAGATTGTACATTCCAGCTCAAATGACACTACTGTAATGCAGTTGGTAATTTATTTAATGGAGTCTCCTCTTAGTTTAATGAGTTACGAACTAATGTTATCTTCATTGTCATTACTGCCATTGCAATTTCAGTGGAAACTGCATTTAAAGGCTTGTTTTCAATCATGAGTGGGACACAGGTGCAGTACACATGGACTAAAACTGGGTGAGTGATTGTGGGAAATGAGTGCTTCAAATAATTGAATAATAGAGTTTCCAGTGACTCACAGGATGGGCCTGGATTGGAAATCCTCCTGGTTCATCCTCTCAGATTGGCGCAACTTGAGGATCTCAGTGTAGCTCAGATTTTGCAGACGACTCTTAAACTGATCCAGAGAGTTAGGCTTGATCGTGAGAGCACGAGTGATCTGTTCCTTCACCACCTGCATCACCTATAGCACATAAACACAGAGTTTAGCATCATTTTATGCATCCAGAAAGACACTAGAATACTCATTAGCTAAGTTTCCATCCAAAGTTGTGAGCAAAATTGGAATATTGCACAAACATTTGCGAATAAAGCACTGTTCCCATCCAACGAGTCAAAGAGAACCAAATATCAAATATCAGTGTCACTTCCTGATAACCTGGCACTAAATATCACTAAGACAAGGAGAAGCCACTGAATATAATTATTTTCATATTTAATAAACTGCTTGCGCCTCAGAGCGAGTAGATGAAACAATAAATGCGATCATTGCTTTTGGAGGTGGATGCCTGCTGTTTGGGAACACAGTCGTGTTCTGGGAGGCAATTATACAGATATAATTTGATGCCAGACTTTGGCTAAGGCATTGCAGAATGACCAAAACTTTCAGATTCTGTGCAACAAGATCAGAATTTATCCTGTCCCATCATGCAAAGTCACTTTTTTATGTGAAAAGAGCAATTTATTTGGCAAATGCATTTACATCTCCTAAGTATTCACATTAACTCTTTTTTTTCACAAGCCAAAACCACCTTAGGCAATCATAAAAACAGTTTTGCAAATTAAGTTTTTTTTCTCTCGAAAATTTGTGTTCCATCACTTGTTTCTGATGCGATACTTCGAGATATGCATACAAACAGGGTGATGGAAACATAGCAAGTCTTATGTCTTGCTTTTCACTTTGCTCCAACTTTTGAATCATACAAAGACAAAAGATCAGAACTTTGACTCAAACTGTTTTTTCTCATGATCGTGATTATTTTACCCTAACGCTTACATGTCTGTAATTAGTTTTGGAGACAAAAACAACATTTTGACTGGTAGTGTACAGGCTACATTCTCAATGAAATGGTTTCAGAATAAACAAGGAAAAGTGTGAGAGTTAAAGTAAACCCTGGGTATTCCGACTTTTATGGCTTACTGTAAATTAAATTATGTCTCTGACTGAAATATGTAGTAGAAAACCCATCAAAGATTTACATTATTTTAAAAAAATCCACATTGTTTCATGCAGATTTTGGACTAAGGGGGGCACCCAACACAACTCGGAAAATAAAATACTGATACGATGCCACAATGTACGGCTTATTCCTGTAATTTTCAGTTGAAGGGCAACAAGAGATGCGATGTAAGTCTTCACTGCTTTCCTAGCGATAAGAAGAGGAGAAAAGAATGGAAAGATGCCTGTGGATGAATAAAACTTTCTAAAAACCAGTGTTGGGCATGTTACTTCAAAAAAGTAATTAGTTACAGTTACTAGTAACTTCTCACAAATAGTTAGTAACTGAGTTACATCATTATTAAAAGTAACTCTGTTACTTTTTTAAAAAATGTTCAAATGTGTCAAATAACTTGGACACCCCCAATATTAAATATGGTAAATGAATAAAACATTGCATGCTAATCTGCATTTCAAAATTTCAATTTTGCTATGGGACAAAGTGAGAGACACCTTCCAGGGGCTGAATATCACATTATTGGGGTTGCTTCAACCTGCGGACATGAAAAACATCCCACAGCAACACTGTTAAACCCTCTAGGGTTGAAGACCTCGTTTCTTCTTGATGACCATGAAAAGAACTAAAAATACTCCATTTTTGATCGTACAGATAAGAATAAGGTATTGTTTGAAACTGCAAAGGTTGCTACTTTTATTTGTGTATAGTCATAACAAGAAAACAATGTGCTTTTATAAAATAAATAAAATAATCGCTGCTGTCTCGGTCTCCGTCACCTGTCTTCACAGACAAGTAAATAAAACAACCAGAATCTTTGCGAAAACGTGCCTCACAGACATGAGAAATATATCCACAGAAAGCTTGAAATGTCTACTTTTAAATGAAGTAAGTCACGTCGAAAACAAATATTCTCTGATAAAGTAATCTGTATGAAACCTCCAGTTTTTCCCGTCCAAACTTATCCCTAATGTAATCACCCCCATGAGCGGCTCCGCTTTTCTAATTTAAACATCCACGTGAGACACGCGGACATGTCGCTTAACGCCCACATCACCTCTGTAAACACGTGAATATTCATGAAGTTCATCTCGGCTACTTCGTTTCTGGAAGACGACTTTCTGAGAGGACTAAGCCAGAATTTACCTCAGGAGAAGAATGAAACGCCGCATTTAATCCTGATGCCTTTGAGGCTTTTAGTAGAACCCAGCTACTGAAAGAGCTTACAAAAAGCAGAGACAAGACACGCTAGATGCCATCCTGGCAGGATATAAACATGCCGACGCTTGTCATGACACCACAGCCACTGAAGGAGTTTCTCAGTGTGGATTTCACAGCATTTGGTTTAAGCCTACGCTTATAGCCATCGCCACCTGCAAGCTCTTTCAGTAGTTGTGGTCATCGTATCAGCATTTTATTTTTTAGAGTATTGTGGTAAAAATTGCACCAGGTAGCGCCAGTAGCTCACCGAGTGCAACCATTTGATGTGATCGAAATAATGGTGCCCCCCATAGTCCAAAAACTGATTAAAATGTGGATTTCATGGGTTTTCTACTACATATTTCAGTAAGACACATAATTTATGTTATATTAAGCTAAGAAAAAGAGTGAATGCTGCTCTTGTGAATGAAAATAGACTACAAAAAAAATCACAATCTATATACAGAAGAGTCTTGAGTGTAGAATTATGAGAATTGCCACCAAAATGCACACGCACACACACATACATACACAGGGAAGATAATTCAATACATTAATGTTATCAGCAACCTTTCATACCAAATCATTTATTATATATTGAGCATAATCACATTATTGTCAGCACCTGGACAGGCATTCACACACTCATTAAACTCCAAATGAGAAGCTTCTAAAACTGTCGATACAAGACATCCTTGAAGAAAGATCAGTTAATACCTACCCAGGACACAACTATAATGCTTCTTTAATAACTGTCCTACAAAAGGCAAAACACTAATTACCAACAACAGGAATGAGCAAAAGTACTTCAAAATCTTGGATTGAAATTTGATTGATCTAAGATCACCTTTCACCCTCAGTTTTCTCCAAATCTCAGCACAGTTCAACCAAACCCTTCTGATTTATAAATAACAAACAAGACATGTGATATCACGGTGGGCTCAAACACAAGCTATAAGATTACAAGTACACATCAAGCGCACCAATTGACTACAGGGTATGAGTAATGCACACAGTTACCAAGTTAACATTATTTAACAATGTCTAAAGTTTGTTTGTTTCACAGGTATTGTTTCCACTACTGAAGTGCACATAGAAGTTGCTGTGAAGAAGCTCTTCATGTGGAGATGCATGGAGGATAGCCTAGCAGTCACGACAGCCGTCTTGGGGATTGCTGTTTGACGAAGAATCAAGTGCAAACAAACAGAAGTGACAGCCAACAACAGACTATGACACAAGAATTCACTCATAGGCAGCAAAAGCAGACAGCTTTCCTTCATCCTCGGATACAGAAACGCCCATCTGCCGTAGAGCCCCAGATTTCCCGTGATGTCTGAATAACGCACAGCTCGAAATCACAAACAGAGGGTTGCTGTACGCAACCAAGCCTTGGGCTACAGATCATATGCTGTGATTAGCTGGGGAGCACAGTGACGGATGAGTTGGGAAGCTGGAACCGAGTCCAGTTGCTATTCACGCATCCCAGTCATCCAGAGAAGCAGGTGCCGCTGGCTCCCGCAGCAGGATTAGATGAGGTTTAATTAGTGATAAGACTGGGCCAAGGTCAGGGCCCCCTCCCAAATCACTAGGCTGATATGTCCATGCTTGAAGAATGAGAGGAGTGATTGCTGAAGGAATAAACCGCGACGACTCCATTCAAACAGCACAGTAGCAGTTAAAGGGGAGGGGGTTTCAACAGCTGCAGGTGGGGGACGAAGAAGCGAACGTCTCCACTTGAAACAATCCCTCATGGCGGGGGAAGCAATTTTCTGAGCACATTTGCAGATTTTTCACGGTTCAGATTTAATTAATCCAAGGCGCTTGCTCACTTCCTTTTATCAGCCTCTTAAATCAAGTCGTGATGGCTGAAATAGAAGCAGACCTTTTATTCGCAAGGATGAGGTGATATGGGGGAACAGTGGAATTTCAGCTGCTGATGTGGTGGGCGGTGATATTTGTGAATAAAGCGGAAATGGACCTTTTTTTAGACAAACGCACTAAGTGTGTCACAGCCTCACTAAGAAGTGCGCAAGGCTTCAACTGCCCTGCCATCCTTATTGTCTTTCTCTCGCCTCTCCTCTCCCGAGCATCTAAATGCACAGAACACTCTCGCCCACTGTGTGTCAGCCTGTAGATAATACAGAGTGACATACAGTGGGGAAGAATGAATGCGTGTGTATTTGTGCATGTTTGCGAGTTCAAAAATTGAAAGCGCTCTTATTCTGCATTGGACTGTACAACAGTATATATTTGATTTATATTGATACATAAGCACTTTTATTATACTCTTAAAGGCATCTATATTATTTAATGCTTCTGAACGTCACCATTGGACAAATCTATTGCTTCCCTCAAGCGCAACAAATGAGGGATTAATCTTAATATTAAAGTGTTTCTGAAATATCTTTGGAAAGCGAGTGGGCTTGTGGGATCGTGCCAGTACCATTAAAGGCCGTGAATAGAGTTGTGCTATGACACCAAGCAATATAACAGAGTATAAAATGACAGAAAACACAGCAAGATTTTTGTATGCTGTCATCTTGGATTAATACTGAGAAAACAGAAGTAAACAAAATTCAGATTTTAGGGCCCTTACGGACAAGTGCCGTAAAAGATATTTATATCCCTTTATAATTTTATATCCGATAAACTGGCTGCTGAGCAGCTGAAAAAAGATAACAAATGGATTTTCTGGCTAATTAAAGCTTCAAACAAATTTGTCCTTTGGGGTCTAACCAATTCCAAGCAAACGGCTGCGGTACACAAGCCAAACGTTCGTGAGAAACAGACAAACTAACTGTAGTTGACTGTCACATGAGTCAGTAAGATATATAGTGATACATTTACATTAGATTTTCTTGTCTTTTATAATCAAACCATAAGCAGTGCACTGCAACCAATTTGCATCCAAATGTGCAAGAATCAAAAAAAAGAAAAAGAAAAACAACAACAAGAAACAAATCCAATATTAATGAGATATGCGTTGTTAAAGGGTTAGTTCATCCAAAAATGAATATTCTGTTATTAAATACTCTTTTTTCATGTTGTTCCGAACCCATAAGACCTTTGTTTGTCTTCAGGACAAAAATTAAGATATTTTTGATGAAATGTAAAAGCCTTCTTCTGACCCTGCATAGACAGCAACACAACTGACACGTTCAAGGCCCAGAAAAGTAGTAAGAACATCATTACAGACAGTGTCGGACACAGAAGAGAAGAAACGGCATTCGTACAGATACTGTATAATGAAATTCCAGGACGTTAAAGGACTTTTTAAGCACTACTTCAATGACTTCAGAGATCTCACTAATGTCTTCTGTTTTAAATTTTATTAAAAGAGAAACAGATAAATAAAAATATACTAATAAAAATAGCAAAAATAAAGTAAATCATGCACATGCAAAGTATACACTTTTACTAGAGTAAAACCATGGTTACTTTGTATTTGTGTATACTTTGTTTTTTTTTAATATAACTGTATTGCTTTAATGGTTTGATGTTTTCTACTGTTTAAGGAAAAAAAAAAAAACAAAAAAAAGAGAATCATGAAATCACTCCAAAATCCTGATATGAAATCAAATGATTCGCAATCCACGCTTCTAAGTTCCGATCTAAGATTTGTAAATCTTAGTTTTGATCTAAAGCAAAAGATTTGTGAATCCGCTCTGAAGTTCCAATCTAAATCCATTGATTTGTGATCCGTGCTCCAAAGTTCTGATCTGAAGCAAAAGATTCGGGAATCTGCTCCAAAGTTCCGATCTACACTCTTAAAAATAAAGGTGCCTCATGATGCCATAGAAGAAGGTTTTTGTCTAAATGGTTCCATAAAGAACCTTTAACATCTGAAGAACCTTTCTGTTTCACAAAAGGTTCTTTGTGGAGAAAGAAGGTTCTTCAGATTATAAAAAGGTAAGAAAGAGATGGTTCTTTAAAGAACCAAAAATGGTTCTTCTCTGGCATCGCTGTGAAGAACCTTTTAAAGCAGCTTTATTTTTAAGAGTGTAATCAAATGATTTGCGATCCATGCTCTGAAGTCCCGATCTGAATAATGATTCGTGAACCATCATTTCAGATCAAGACTCTGAGTGTGGATCGCAAATCATTTGACTTACGTTGCGCATCATTTGATTTAGATCAGGATTTCAAATTGTGTATCGCGAATCACTTGATTTGAATCACTGAATTTGAATCAATCTATACGCAAAATGATTTACAAAACCATTACGATCTAAATCAAATGATTTGCGAAATGCGAACTGAAGTACCGATCTGAAACAAATGTTTCACGAAATTCCAATCTAAATCAAATAATTCACGATACACGATTTGAAGTCCCGATCTTAAACAAATGATTCGCGATACGATTGGAACTGTTTGAAACGGTGAATCACTTTGCTACACACGTACTGATTCTGAGCTTCGAAAAGCTCTTTTTCACTCATCACTACATGATTTTTAAAATCATTACAAGCGATGTTGAAATTTGACAATGAATGGAAAGTTTAATTTGATCTGTTTTTTTTTTTGCTAGTGAATTGCTTGAAATGAATGATTGAAGTCATGAGTTTGAATCAATCGGAGAGGTTCCAGCGTAAATGACTCAATTGATTTGGTTAGTCTTCAGCCATCACTACTACACCATCATTACTACTACTAGCTTACCTCGACTGTCTTCTGAAATAAACTGAAATGAGCAAGAAAAGTTATGTTTTTTGAACTGAGTGAATTTTGCATGAAAAGATATGTGCTTATTGACAAAATGAAGCACTTATTTCATAGATACATTCTTTCAATAATTCAAGCACTTCATAACTTCATAACACTACTGATGTCACATGGACTATTTTATCGATGTCCTTACTACCTTTCTGGGCCTTGAACATGGTAGTTGCGTTGCTGTCTATGCAGGGTCAGAAAGGTCTCGGATTTCATCAAAAATATCTTAATTTGCGTTCTGAAGATGAACGATGGTTTTACAGGTTTGGAACATAATGAAGGTGAGTAATTAATGACAGAATTTTCATTAGTGGGTGAACTATCCCTTTAAAGGTGAACAATTTTTAACTTTAAAACACAATGCCCATGCATTGCAATACTCATGCATCAAGAACAATCATTTAAATGTAAAGCATATAGTAGTCCACTAGTTGGTTTACCAGCACCTTTTTGCAGCCACAGCAGTTTGCTTACCTCCCTCATCCAAACAGCCAATCAAAACTTTGCCTCCAATCAGGGCAGCAAGATTTATTACTCCTGTCTAATTTTAATTACAACTTCGCACAGCTATCCATCATAAATTCACATGTATGCCTCTCTGTTTTTCACACCAGCACATAATTAATAGTCATATTTATTTCCTACCTGTAATTATGCAAAGGCCGTTACTCAGTCACATCAGAAGAGTTTTTTATTGATTTAGGAAGATGAATCACATTTAAGTTTATGAGCAGTTCTGCTGTAAACAAAGCCTGGGAAAGGATGATCTTTATTTATGATCCTGACATTTTGTACTTAATTTGACGCATAATATGCACCGGAACTGCTGTATTAAAACATTCTGCGAACAGCGGCAACAGCCACAGAATTGTCTCAGCAGACTTGCCAAATCCTGTGATCAAATTTACTCCAAACCAATCCTAGCCTGACGCAATGTGATAAGATTCTCATATATAAATTCACATCAGATACAACATGGCAACAAGATGCAACAAAATCAATCAAAATACACAACCACTCAAAAATGAAAAAGAACAATCTATTTCATAAATGAGCAAATAACATTATTAAAAATACATACTAATCTTTGTCATAGAATACACTTCATTTAAATTAAATTATTTATAGTCGCTTTCAGTATGGCTAAAACGGTCACAAACCGGTTATTCATGTTACTCTTTTACTTCAGTGCAGAAATAGAAAGTGTCTAAAGCAGGATAACATTGCTTGTTGTGTATCTCAGTTGCGACTGGTTATGACAAAAACTCTGATTAACATGAAAAAAGATAGCTTTTATCATGTTTCACAGTGTCACGGCTGGTTAGGACACACTGTTAGGATCAAACTCCAAACCTTCCTATTGGCACACTTCTTCAAAGTCAAAGCTGCTTAATTAGCCCAGGAAGTCACATCAATGCTCAAATCTTTGCCACAACTGCAACAGTTGATAAACATCATTTACCGAAGTAGTGTTTACAATATAAACTTCAAATCTCAAATGGAAAGGAAAAGAAAACAAATGTACAACAGAGGCTGGAAAGCATATCTTGCACGTGTCTCCGTCATCCTTTTTCACATTCATTTTGCTCATTATGGTCTGTGGACCCAATGGGGCAATCAGGCACAAAAAAGGGAAAGGGACATTTATCCATTCCACAATTGACATGCTAATTATGCCGTTTCCTCCCCCTTAACGATTTTTATAACAGTTAATAATAATTCACATCAAAGAAATGGGCAATACTTCAAAGAAAACAAATAGATATCATTAACGGAAAAATCATTTGCTGGAAACACTGACCGCAAAGACCATATGATGAATTTAGATGCAGTACAGTCTGGAGTCACTTTTTCATAAATGCTGGGAGTAAGCCTATGAATAACAAGTGGAGTAGACAAGGATGAAACACCTGTGTATGCATATGCATGCCAAGAGAGAGGCCCGCAGTCTTGCATGCAATCGGATGCTACGGTTAGACTCTGCTCAGAGACGAAAGGATGATGAAAATTAAAAAGATGGAGCAAATTTAATGTTAAACCTGGGCAGGATACTTTGGGTTGTTGAGCAGGTTGCTGGATGCTTTCTAAGGTGTTGGAAGGCATGGCATAGCACCTACAGGTGTAACAGGATATAGTATCTGTGCTTGACCATACAACCTGCAGTCGTCTGTAGAGTGATGACATCTGCCTTTTTAAAAGAGTAGTACATTCCCATGGAAAGCATCATAAGCATGCAATCTCCAATTGTTGTCGCAGTATAGAGAACATCCACACAGATGTAGAGAAAGCCACTTGCGCAAACATAGGCATAGCCACAGTCTAGACGCACAAATGCTCTGTGATGAGGAAACATTTCATAACAGGTCTTTGAAAGGCATCCCAAAAATGTTCCAGGTCCTGGAGCACTCTACAACAGGTGGCACTCAACTCTTTTGGGATCCAGCCACACATCCACTCTATTGACAGGAGCAGACAGGAGTAACTCTTTCAGCAAGGGCCAGCATGAAGCATGCTGAATGCGTGCAATGCATTAAGGTCACTTAAGGTCTCAGGAGACTCAGCTCATAGCGGAGGGTAGCGCTGGATTTGTGTGTGAGAAAGGAAAACACAAAGAGAGAAAGAACTGAAGGATATACTCAAGAGAGGAGAGAGAAGGAAAGGAAAGGAAAATAGGATGGAATGAAGAAGGATAGGGTGAATAAATGTAAGAAGGGAACAGAAAACAAGGAAGAAAGGAAAGGTATAAAAAGGGATAGGGTGAAATGAACGATGGGAAGAATAGATGTAATAAGGAAAGAGAAAAGAAGGAAAAGAGAGGAAAGGAAAGGAAAGGAAAGGAAAGGAAAGGAAAGGAAAGGAAAAAATAAAGTGCAGGAAGAAATGAAGGATAGGAAGAAAGAGGGGGGGAAGTGGAAATGAATGATAGGAAGAAACTAGATGTAAAAAGGAAAGGAAAGAAAAGGAAAGGAAAGGAAAGGAAAGGAAGCAATGAAAAAGGATAGGAAGATAAGGGAAAAAAACGGAAGAAAAGGAAAAAAAAAATGGAAGGAATGAAGAAGGATAGGAAGAATGGATGCAAAAATGGAAGAGAAGACGAGGAAAAGAAAGGAAAGGAAAGGAAAAAGGATAAGAAGAAAAATGAAAAAGGGGAAGGAGAAAAGAGGGAATAAAGAAGGATAAGAAGAATGGATGTAAAAAGGAAGAGAAGACGAGGAAAGGAAAGGAAAGGAAAGGAAAAGAAAGGAAAGGAAAGGAATGGAATGAAGAATAGGAAGAAAGGACAAAATGGAAGAAAGAAGGAGGAATGAAGAAGGATAGGAAGAATGGATGTAAGAATGGAAGAGAAGATGAGGAAAGTAAAGTTAAGTAAAAGAAAGGAAATGATAGGAAAGGAAAAAGGATAGGAAAAAAGAAAGGAAAAAGGGGAAGGAGGAAAGGGAATGCCGAAGGATAAGAAGAATGTATGTAAAAAAAGAAAGGAAAGGAAAGGAAAGGGAAGGAAAATAAGTGAAGGAAGTAATGAAGAAGGAAAAATTGGAAGGAAGTAAGAAGGAAAGAAGAAGGATAGGAAGAATGAATGTAAAAAATGGAAGAGAAGACGAGGAAAGGAAAGGAAACGAAATAGGATAGGAAAAAAGAAAGGAAAAAGGGGAAGGAGGAAAGAGGAAAGAGGGAATGCAGAAGGATAGATGTAAAAAAAGAAAGGAAAGGGAAGGAAGTAATGAAGAAGGTAAAATTGGAAGGGAGTAAGAAGGAATGAAGAAGGATAGGAAGAATGGATGTAAAAAATGGAAGAGAAGAAGAGAAAAGGAAAGGAAAGGAAAGGAAAGGAAAGGAAAGGAAAGGAAAGGAAAGGAAAGGAAAGGAAAGGAAAAAAATGAATTGAAGGAAGAAATGAAGAAGGATAGGAAGAAACTGGATGTAAAAAGGACAGGACAGGACAGGAAAGGAAAGAAATGAAGAAGGATAGGAAGAATGGATGAGGAAAGGAAAGGAAAAGAAAGGAAAGGAAAGGAAAGGAAAGGAAAGGAAAGGAAAGGAAAGGAAAGGAAAGGAAAAAAGTGGGAATGAAGAAGGATAGGAAGAATGGATGTAAGGAGGGAAGAGAAGACAAGGAAAAGACAAAAAGGAGGAAAGAATATGAATATGGAAAGAAGTAGAGAAAAAAGAAAGAAGAGAATGGAAAGGATGGGGGGGGGGGTGGGGGGGGGATAGGGAATTATGGACCGGAGGCTTGGGTGCGGATGCTGAGCACGACCAAACAAAACCTCGAGACATCATTCACTTTATGAGATCTTGCAGATTTATGCTTTGAAAAAAAAGCTGCCTGCGATATTACCGTAATCAATCAACGTTAGGCGCTAGCTGACAGCCCATCACTGAATTCAAAAGTGCGGTGAGATATTTATTGTCTTTTTGATTATCCACAAAAGGTCAATCCTGTGAACACTGAACCGACAAAAAGATGCACAAAGGACAAGGCCGTATACAAAAGAGATTAACCTCAATTCAAGCTTTTCCTGTAAAGAAAAAAGCCAACAGACAGTTGATCTTCCTACTGTACACGTGGGATGCATGCACAAATAATGCAAACTTAACAAACAGCCACAGAGCATCGAGAGCAGCTGGAGGTCAATGTGCAACGGATGGAGAAACGATACATTAAAACGCTCATTCATAATAAGTACCCAAGGAGGGGCTGGGCTACGGCGGAGAGTGCAGGTTGGAGCGCTCGCTGTGGATCGCTTCATCTTTAATCGCTAGCTGAAATCTGCCTCTAACCTGATTACTACAAGCAGCTTCACACAAAGCCTGCCCCATCTGTGTGCCCGTTTTCCATCAACATCCAGGCAAATTTGCAAACGCCCCTTCATCATTTTCATTCAGTCTATACCCCTGCTTTTCCTCCACATCTCTTCAGCAGTACTCACATGCCATTGTCACCTCCATGTTCGCTCCACGCTGGTCCAACCCAGTGTAGCAGAGATGAACCCTGACCAGGTGCAGGGACAATCGAATGGCCAAAGGATGATAAACAGTGGCGGCAGATGGTTCCTGGATTGTTTTGTGTGTGTGCGCAAATGAAAACAGACCAAGCTTTAGCCAAGGATTGCTTTCGTCTGGCCGTTCATGCCCATCAGCACTCTAAAGTCTGAAAGCATCTCCAAGCAGCTCAGTTTATGTCCATTTCAGCGCTTAAGCCTGATTGGCCAGACGCCACGGTTGCTTCAGCCAATGGCGTTCCGGCAGCACGGATCACGTGGTTTGTATACAAGGGAGGGCGTCTGAAGAGGGAAAGATTGGAAGGGGGAGGGGTGGGGGTTGTGCTAGCTTAAACAGAGTCACTACATCACTACTACTGCGCTTGGATGCACCGAAGTGGCCATTTTAAGTCAGGTGTCGTAGCTGCCTTCGTCAGAGCTGATTGGGTGAAGAAGACAGCTGTTTATGAACCAAAACACACACGCACACAATAGCTGGTCTATGTTGTCGTGGCGAAGCGGCAGCAGGAGTAATTAGAATGTGGTTGCCATGGAAACAGGCAAACCACTGCCCGTCAGATTTTTTTTTTTTGCCCCCGGAGCATCGGAGAGAGCAGACCTGCCTCCCGCTTCTCGTCTCCACACCTCACACACATACACACAGATGGACAGACAATATTTACAGGATGTGACAGGCCTTTTGTGCAGAGAGAGAGACGGTGGGGGAGGAGAAAAAAAAAAAATTAGATGCAAGGGTGCTGAGGTGCAGTCGTCTGAAAACAGTGGAGGTCCATCAATGCTGTATGGTGACAGTGATGCCTCATAATCATTTTAACGCGTTTCTGACTGGACCCACCAAGACAAAAGCACAAAATGGAGGACTTGACAAAAGACAACAACTGCTGAAAGACACAATAACATGTACAGAACAGGGGTGCCAGAACTCACAGTCAACTACATGTGTGAGGCAAGGGAGGCAGTGTCTCCTTAAAATATTGGATGAGAACAAAATGTATAGTACAAAAATAAAACAGCACCAATATTACAAAATATAACATTAAAAAGTGTATAAATAACTTGTTTTTCTGAAGAAACATTGTCCAACAGCGTCCTAAAGTATGCAGTGAGTTTGGTGGGGGGTAACTGAAACTGAATAACTGAATATGTTTGGTTATGTTTGGCTGTGATTGGTTCCGCCTCTTGTGTTTGTATGCGTTCCGCATTCACGAATCAGTTTGAATGAACAATATAATGGTGTTAATGTGAAGACTAATTAAAAAAAGTAAGTAAACAACTCACACACTTATAACCACTTTATGTCAAAATATTACTTAAAATGATGAAAATGATCTGTGGGAGTTTTTAGTGAGTTTTATGACTAATATTTATCGAGCTTTGATGACTAACAATCAGAAAAGTTCAAAAATAGTTTAAAAGTTAACTATTAAAAAGAATAGCTGAACATAAGTTCAAAAATAAAATATCTGGCTTAAATTGCCTGGAGTTGTTATTTTAATAAATGCTTAAAAACACTAACTTGATGAGATTCGTACTTGGATATAATAAACAGAATACTGATTACATTTTTAATGTAAAAACACAAAATTGATTTCTTTTTTGAACCAAGAATATGCTGGTTAAATAGATCTCAAAACATATTTAAAATGATATTTGCTCTGTACATTATTTCTCACTTAATACACTACCAGTCAAAAGTTTTTGAACAGTAATACTTTTAATGTTTTTTTTTTTGTTTTTTTTTTTAAAGGTCTCTTCTGCTCACCAAGCCTGCATTTATTTGATCCAATGCACAGCAAAAACAGTTACATTTTGAAATATTTTTACTCTTTAAAGTAACACTCTTTAAAGTTTTCAATTTGAATATATATTTTAAAATGTAATTTACTCCTGTGATTTCAAAGCTGAATTTTTAGCATCATTACTCCAGTCACATAATCCTTCAGAAATCATTCTAATATTTTAATTTGCTGCTCAAAAATATTACTATTATTATTATTATTATGTTGAAAACAGCTGAGTAGAATTTTTCAGGTTCCTTTAATGAATAGAAAGTTCAGAAGAACAGCATTTACCTAAAACAGAAATCTTGTGTAACATTATAAATGTCTTCATCACTTTTGATCAACTGAAAGCATCCTTGCTAAATAAAAGTATTAATTTCTATCATTTTAAAAAATATATATATTTTTTCAGATAAATGTTGATATTTGGATCTTTCTATTCAAAGAATCCTGAAAAAAACCCTACTAATCTGTAGGTTTTTTTTAAGTATTGATTTTAAGTATTGATAATAATAATAATAATAATAATAATAATAATAATAATAATGTTTCTTGAGCAGCAAATCAGCATATTAGAATGATTTCTAAAGGATCATGTGACTGGAGTAATAATACTGAAAATTGAGCTTTGATCACAAGAATAAATTACATTTTAAAATGCATTCAAATATAAAACAGTTATTTTAAATAGTAAAAATATTTAAAAAAATGTAATACTTTTGCTGTATTTTAGATCAAATAAATGCAGGCTTGATGAGTAGAAGAGAATTCTTAAAAAAAGAAAAAACATTTTGACGGATAGTGTATATATACACACATTTATATTTATATATATAAAAACAATAATATAATAAAATAAAAGCAAATGTTAAACTAGCTTCAAGCCATGCTGTAAGAGCTCAACTAGAATTAAGCTCAAGGGAGGCAAAAAAAGATGCTGTCTTCTACAATATTTTAGGGGAAAGCACTGCTGTATTTGCCTCCTCTGAGAAAACTTGTTATAATCATTATATATTATTACAGAAACTGGAGCGATAAGGTATTATAAAGTTTATCCTTCTTTATTAGAAGTGAGTATTCTATAGCATTAAAGGCTTAAAGAGATTTATTTATTACAAGGATACAAGACCAACGTGTAATTAACAACTGTCTCTTTAACTTTTAAGATACTATAACAAAGCTAAAGTTAAGTCTGCTTGAGAAGGCGACATCTGAGCAAAGAAACAGAAGTATTACTCTTTAAGTCTGTATTAAGCTCCCACACAAAGGTGGGTGGAGAGGTGGATCTAATCTTCTTCAATCAGGATCGTGTCCACACATGACAAGTACACACTACCCATGGATGTCGAGATTCACCAATTTATTTTATCTGAAGTTATGAAGTTATGATCATTAAGAATAATGATCTTATTCCATGCATGTCAGAATTGACGGTTATATGGATTGTTATTTAGAGATCCACTGCTTTGTATTCTCCCAATTTTGTATACTAACTGAACAGAGGCATATAAAATCATTATATGAAACAAGAGCTTGACAGGACTAATGTTTTGACTAGTGCATTTCACCATCTCAACCTTCTCACTACCATCAAAAGAACCTGAAACAAATCAATCTACTGACAGCAACTCCAGTAAAGTCTAAGACAAAGACTACTTCCATGTGTGCGCACTGCCAGACAACTGTCAGAAAGACAGAATCAGGAGTTCTGATCACCAGATTAAACAGCAGTTTTATCTCTATATTCAGCAAGCCTATTTATAATGAGGCGGGAATACAGACGAGGGGCAAATGCGAGCAGGTTTTCTCAGATGTGCAGCTCATATAAGAAAACAAAGGATGATGAATTTAATCATAGTGTCCAGAGAGACATACTCCAGGGAGATATTTTAAAAATGAGTTTTCATGTCCATGAAACTTAATTAAACTCGAATACACAGCTTTACGCGAGATGGTCTTTTATCTTGTGTTACAACTTGCGGACAAGTTTGCTGTGTGATTATCATAATTAAACAACAGCCTAGTGAATCTCATCTGCCTCTTTTACCAGAAAAAAGTTTGCCTCTGCCAAGCAAATGATTAAATTCAACGAGTCCTGCCTTGGGTTGGGTATCGTTAGAATATTATCGATTCCAATTTCGCTTATTGATTCCAAATCCTTTCGATTCCCAGTTTCGATTCCAATGTGAATAAAAGATCATATCAAACATATTTATTCTGTTTCTTATTTTGCTAAACATTTAGTTGATGAACAAAAATCAACAGGCTACATAAAAAACAAGACTCACATAAAAGCTGTTTGCAAAATAGAGCTGCGTGATTCTGGATAAATTGGGTTGTTGTTGTTGTTGTTTTTTTAAATGGAAGTTGTGCTTCTCTTACGATTCTGAAGAAAAAAAAAACATTAGACGACTAAACAAAATCACATGTAGGCCTAATTTATAGGTGAATGATTCAGTGATTCGCTCAAGATTTACTTGGTTCATTACCGGATGAATCAATGTTTTTGAATGAATGATCATAGACAAATACATCATTAACAGCCCCCTTTCACCATCTACTGGAATAACAACTTAATCGTTAACATTATTTGGAATGTTAAAGTAACTTTCAAAAGCATGATTTACGCTATTTTTATCTCTACTGTACATATCAGAGTTTATATCCAGACTATGAACTTTTATCCCAGTACTTCTGTGATTATTTGAATGTTTGTAACACAGAAATAATGAACTGTGTGGTTGAAAAGACTGTGAAACTGTTTCATTCATATACATGACAGTGGCTCTCTTTAGGTCAGCGGCAGCACGAACGCAGATTTGAATGTTCAAATCACACTTTTCGTGCGCTGCATGGAAGAAAGGTTGAGGAATCAAACTGATGAATCATTGTAATTTAGGAACAGAATCACGTTGGTATTTGAATCGTGTTTGTGATCTTTAACGATCTGTTACATTAAAATGCTTTGTCATATTGGTGGTGACACATCTATTGCAACTAGGGCTGTGTATTGGCAAGAATCTGGTGATACGGTATATATTTATATCATGATACAGGGGTTGCGATACGGTATGTTCCGATACATTGCGATATTGTAAACAATTTCTTGTTTCTTATTTTATATTCTGGAATCGGAATCGATTTTCGATACCCAACCCTAGTCCTGCCTTCCAAGTAGTGTGAAGTAATGATAGACCAGATGTCTAATAACTGAGAGTGATAGGCCGATAAAATATTTCAAAATTTTCTATCTTCAACTCTGAGTAAATGCTTGAGTAATGGCCTGAGTAATGTCAAATTGTAGTACTGTTCACTAGTATACTAGATATTGCTATGGTTTCGAAACTGGTATCAAATTTGAAGTAAACAGTTATTGACTGCTGAAATTTTGTTATCATGACAACCCTAGTATTGGCAAACCAAAACCCATATTGGGTGACCAAGAAGATGTGAGGGGAATGAAGTCAATGAAGGGATGCTCTCACCTTATTGAAGTCTTCAGAAGTGGCTCTCATCTCTTTCCATGTTTTGTTGAGTAGCTGGATACAGATGCAAAAGAACTCCTCAAACGAGCGGTCGTGGGTGAAAAACATCGGGTGGAAGTCATGGCAGTTTTCGCTGGCTGTGAACAAACAAATTTGAAAAACTGAGTGCTTATATTGTCAAATGTTGCTCCCCAATCCACCTGAAGAGAGTTAATTTATCAGGTAAAGCAGTAAAATCCCATCTCATGATGAAACTACACCCTATTTTGATGTGGATCAACACTGGAGTCTCAAGAGAACTTCTGACTCCCCAACAGGGAGTTTGAGCATGAACTTTTAAGGAGGTGCACGTGTCTGCTTTCTTTGCCAGCTTCAGCCCTCACGTGGGCTTCCCATGCATTGACACATCAGATATGGCTGGGAACGAATGGTGCTACCTCACGACGCATCTCTCTGAAAGAGCCTTTTGGCAGAGCAGACGATTATTCTCAAGCAAGAGAAGCATGCGCTTGGCTCTCTGGACACCTACACATTTGAAGTGAATGTGAACAGTTGGTTAAAAATGGCATTTTGATAGCTGTTTGCTTTCACTGCATTCCCCTGCCAGCCAGTCACTGGTCTTAATTCAGAAATTCAAAGGGAAAAAAAAAATCCTTCTGAGATTTTAAAGAACTTTGTCCGTTCCCCACAAAAAAAAGAATAATATCATGCTGCACTAGTTGTGGGAAATTAAACTTGTGACTCTAGATTTTGCGGTCTTGGTCTGGAGACCTCTTAAGGTCACATACTGTAAATGTGGCCCTTCTCTAAATTTCATTGCTTCTTCATTATGTCTTAGTCTGGTCTGGGTTTTAAAGGAATAGTTTACCCAAAAATGGTAAAAATTCTGTCTTTAATTACTCATGTTGTTCCAAACCCATAAGACCTACGTTCATCTTCAGAACACAAATTAAGATTTTTTATGAAATCCGAGAGCTTTCTGACCAACAGCAATGCAAATGACATGTTCAAGACCCAGAAAGGTACTAAGGACATTGATAAAAGGGTCCATGTGACATCAGTGGTACAAATACACAATGGCGTTTAAATTTCGAGAATGAAGTTTAAATGTTTAGAAAATAAAGTTGAAATGTCTCAGGAATAAATTCGAAATTACGAGAATTAAATCGAAGCAATTTAAGTTTTCTCAAATATTCTGAGAGTATAGCCTGCCCATGCAAATGGCCCTGATTGGGAGCACCGGGAGAAGTTGCCAGCCCACTGGAATTTATTTGAACATATGTGGGATTATTAACCGAAATCATACCATGTGTTATTCTTGCAGGGGCAGTATGCTTGGAAATAATATTTCACATCTTCGATTGCATTCATTAGGTCTATTTGTAGTACGTCAGCCACCCAATAATAGCAATAAGCTTTGTGCATTCAGTACTTTTAATATAAAACAAAGTTTTAGCTTTCAATATAAATGTGATATAAATGTGAAGGAACATCAGAAGGAATGAAAAATACAGTATAGCCTAATTTAATGAAACAAATGTCTCATTATTGTAATTGGAAAGATGATTGATTCACTTGCCGCTTAAACTGAGGTGAATACAGGGATCCGTCACAACACATTAAAGAGCGTTAAAAACTATTGTAATAGACATATTGTTTGTATTTCGCTATAAAACTGACAGATTTTGAAAGCTGAGACTTTGGAATCTCCCAGATTATAACTTATAACTCTATTCTCAAAACATTTTGACTTTATTACCAAAACATTGCGACTTTAATCTCTTAGAAATTAATACGTAATGTAATGAAGCGTAATGTAATAAACATGTCAACAATAAAGTCGTAATAGGCTACAATATACTCTCAAAATATTATAACTTTAATCTTGTAATTGCTACAAGTTAATTCTTGTAATTTTTACTCTTATTCACAAAATATTTTGACTTTATTCTCAAAACATTTCGACTTTATTCTCGTAATTTTGTCTTTATTCTTGAAACATTATGACTTTATTCTTATAATTTTGACTTTATTGTCGTAATTTCGACTTTACTCTCAAAATATTACGACTTTAATCTCGTAATCTTAGATTTTTAATTTTTTTATTGTGGCACTAAAACGGCATCGTACAAACGTAATGTAATAAAGCGTAATGTAATAAATATTTTGACAAAGTCGAAAATTTTCAAGTTTATTCTCAAAATATACTGACTTTATTCTCGAAATATGTAGTTTCTCGTAATTTTGACTACATTCTCAAAATATTACGACTTTAATCTAATAATCTTGGATTTTTTTTTAACAAGGCACTAATACGCCATCGTACAAACAAAACGTAATGATACATAATGTACTTAATGAACTTTATCGACAATAAAATTTAAATATTTTGACTTTATTCTCAAAATATTTCAACTTCATTCTCAATTTCGACTTCATTCTCATAATTTTGACTTTTGTTACATTTTATATTTATATAAAAATATTACGACTTTAATCACGTAATCTTACTTTTTTTTTAACGTGGCACTAAAGCGTCTGCAAAGAAAACAAAAATAACGACTTTGTAGTTGCACTGCTGTCTATGCAGGGTCAGAAAGCTCTCAGATTTCATCAAAAATATCCTAATTTGTGTTCTGAAGATGAACGAAGGTCTTACGGGTTTGGAACGACATGAGAGTGAGTAATTAATGACAGAATTTTCATTTTGGGTGGACTATCCCTTTGAAACGGGCTGTTGTTGAACGTTGGGGAAACGTACATGTGTTCAAGCAGGCCACATGCAGGCAACATAAGGCGATACCAGAGTTGGCTTTCATTGCTGCAAGTTCTTTAATGTCAGTTTCCTGTCAACGCCTTTATAGTTTCAGGTCTGGATCTTCCCAACAGAACAACTGAATCCCAAGTCTTTCTCAAAAAAAAGATTCTTCTATGAACACTTGACTTACAACTGTTAGCTGTTACTCACTCTTGAAACTTTCTTACTTGTAGAGAAACTCACTTTATTCTCTTTCTTTTATTTCATGGTGTCCCATATTTTGTACTTTTCTGAGTGGTTCTGAAACTTCTCATCTTCCTTTTCCCCTACAGTACATTGCTTTGTTGTATCCCTCATGTTTAAGTCGCTTTGAATAAAAGCATCTGCTAAATGAATGCATGTAAATGGGTCTCATTTTACAGTCAATAAATTCAACATTTCTCTTTTTAAATTCATTAAAATGGTTCTTGGACTGACAGGACTCAAGGGGTCTAGTCTTGGTCTTAGCAGTCTTGGAGGGTCTGGTCTTGTCTCCTACTAGCCTTATACTAGGCTTACGACCACATAAAATGCTACATACATAGAGATGACACATAGATGGATGAGATGTTGGCTGATTACCCTCACACGAACGATAAGAGAGAGTCTTTCTCTTCATCTCGCCACTTCATAAACGATCCTCAAAGATCCCCCCCCGGGATATTACCAAAGCAGGATTACGGAATGAGAGCTCTGTGATGATCTATCGTGCGAGATTAGTGCTTTATAAAAAAGCTTGAATCAAATCAGAATGGCTGCGTGGGAAATTAAAGTCTGGGTGAGCGCTATAAAAACTGAAGGTGCCATTATTGTGTTCATAAACAGCAGCAGTCAAGGTGAAAATGAAACTCGGGCTTTCACCCTGAGGCAGCCCGCACCTATGTGTGTGTCAGCTACGCCGCTTTAATACAAACACTACTCGAGTGGAATGGTTGCTTTGAATGAGAGCCACTGTTTGAGGTTCTCATTAGGGAATTGAAGCTTTAGAGTACCGTCAAAGCCCCTGCAGAGGGCCAGTAATTGCATTGGCTAGGTAGAAATTGAAACTTCACAGTATAATGAATAATGCCTGAAGGGGCAACGGGGCTTTCATTGAGTGTGACGTCATGTGACCGGTCAATCTTAGATTCAATCCAGCAGACCGCCCAAGTCATAGGACTTGGTCCTTTGGGATGGCTCCAACGGATTCATTGTAATAGTTTCCTTCTCCTTTAGAAGTCTGAGGAGATCAAGGGTGTGCTGAAAGGGAGGGCAGCACTATCAGCACCCGCTTGCTGAGGAATGAAATGTCAGAGTCACTTTGACTCTCACCTAAGCCCTGAGCTCACAGGTTTGGACAGTATTAACAGTCTGACGCAACTGCATAACTCTAGCTGGCAGTCATGCTGAATGCAGAATCTCATTAAACTGGAATGTTCTCTCATATTGTAACTAAAGGATCCTCAAAGATCTTCTTGACCTTTTATCTTCAAAGCTGTGCACAATCCTGCCCTATCTGTCTAGAAGTCGAGGGACTTTCTGCAAACATACACCCAAGGAGGCCATTAACCCCTGCTAGTACTTGTTTGAACTCTTACTGAAATATATAGTAGAAAACCCACGAAAGATTTACGTTATTTAAAATTTTATACATGTTTTGGCGCCATTATTTTGATGATGTCAAATGATTGCACTTGGTGAGCCACTGGCACTACCTGTTGCTATTTTTACCACAACACAACTCAACATTGTGTGGCTTTTGGTTCATTTTCAATCTAAGGGCAACATGAGAAGCACTGCTTTCCTAGCGATAAGAAAAGGAGAAAAGAATGAGAAGATGCTTGTGGACGAATAAAACAGCAGAGACAAAAAAAAAAAAAAAAAAAACGCTAGAAGCCATTAGGGATGCAACAATACAGTTAGTCCACGGTTCAATACGTACCTCGGTTTTTAACCACAGTTTTCAGTTCGGTTCTGATATCTTGCACGTCAGTGTTTTTTTTGCAACAAATTAACAAAATACTCCTGTAAACCTCTGTACACTGGAAAAAGCGTGGTTTAGTATATATCTGCTTAATTTTTCTTTTGAGAGAGGTATTATTTTCTTTATTTTTACGCAAAATAGATTTCATTCATACTGGACGCCAGAGGGCGCCAGAAAATCCACATATGCGTCAAAGAATTATCATTGACGTTCCCTTCCAGCTTCTCTAATATGGATAAAGGCATCGCTATTGCTGCAACTGAATAAAAACAAGACATAACGTTTAACGTTTTAAATAATAAAATGTAAGGACAATAAACACTTGTCTGCAATAATATATGGTTTCCCTGTGTTCTTCAAGCCATCTTGTGTTTTTTCATAAGCCATTGCTAATCAACATACATAGAATATGAGTATAGAATTTATTGTCTGCCTCATTCTGTGATAAGAATCCACATCAGATCACATAAGGAAGTTATTTCAAACACTCGACTGATGTTGTGGATTAAAAACAAGTTATAATGTTTTTTATAACTTTTCTTTTTAATACTCTTTTGTTGGACAACAGGTTTAGAAAGGCTTATCATTGCATGTCATTAGAATGGAAGATGCTCTGCGTGTGTTGCTTTTTTCAAATATAAGCAGGGAAGCGTTTCCTTATTTCAGCATGTGAAATCACGGGCACACATACAGCAAATTCCGAGAGAAATAAAACAAGGAAGTTATTTAAATGCCAAACCGAAAAAAAAAAGCATATTGAGCCGTGGATGTCGTACCGAACGGTTCGATATTATATTGAGAATTGTAAAATCCTTAGATGCCATCCTAGCAGAATGTAATCATGCCGAGGCCTGTCATGACACCGAAGCCACTGAAGGAGTTTCTCAGCATGGATTTCACTCGATATCCAGGGGTGTTTAGACACCTTGTGGGGAAAATTGTTGGTATGGCATTTGGTTTAAGTCTACGCTTATATCCATCACCACCTGTAAGCTCTTTCAGCTGTGGTCATTGTATCAGTATTTTATTTTCTGAGTTGTGTTGAGGTAAAAATAGCAACACTGATTGCAACCATTTGATGTCATTGAAATAATGGCACACCGCAGACTGCAAAATATGTATAAAATGAAGTGAACTTTTTTAAATAACTTAAATCTTTCATGCGTTTTCTACTACATATTTCAGTAAGAGACATCATTTACATTATATTAAAGGAGAAGTCCACTTCCAGAACAAAAATTTACAGATAATGTACTCACCCCTTACTTACTTACGTTCAAGTCCTTTCTTTAGCCATAAAGAAATTATTTTTTTGAGAGGAAACATTTCAGGATTTTTCTCCATATAATGGACTGGTATGGCATCCCAATTTTGAACTTCCAAAATGCAGTTTAAATGTGGCTTCAAATGATCCCAAATATACGTTTACGTTGTAAATGATCCCAGCCGAGGAAAAAGGGTCTTATCTAGAGAAACGATTGGTTATTTTCATTAAAAATAATACAATTTATATACTTTTTAAATGTCAAATGCTCGTCTTGTCTCACTCTGCCTGAACTGTTTTTTTTGTGCTTCATGACAGTTAGGGTATGTCGAAAAATTCCCATCTCATGTTCTCCTTCAACTTCAAAATCGTCTCATATCGCTGTTTTACCTTTTTTGTTGAGGGTGTTTGATCATCTTTGCATGTTCAGTTTGCAAAGATTGGGTCAGTACTTCTGCAGTGATGCAGGATGATTTTTAAATGTTTTTTGAAGTTGAGGGAGAAAATACGATTGGAGTTTTTCGACATACCCTAACTGTCTTGAACCAGAATACACAGAGTTTAGGTAGAGCAAGACAAGACGAGCGTTTGAGATTAAAAAGTATTTAAATTGTACTTTTTTAATGAAAATAACCGATCGTTTTGCTAGATAAGACCCTTCTTCCTCAGCTGGGATTGTTTATAACCGCATTTGGGATCGTTTGAAGCCGCATTTAAACTGCATTTTGGAAGTTCAAAATCTGGGCACCATATCAGTCCATTATATGGAGAAAAATCCTGAAATGTTTAACTCAAAAAACATTATTTCTTTACGACTGAAAAAAAAAGACATGAACATCTTTGATGACAAGGGGGTGAGTACATTATCTGTAAATTTTTGTTCTGGAAGTAGACTTCTCCTTTAAGCCATACGAATCTTAATAGCCAGAGTTCCCTTTAACACATAACTTTAGTCGTATAGCATTTGCAGGGTTATTGGTCAAAAAAATGGCCAAATTCCGTACCATATTTCCATAGATGTTGCACCAGCCCTTGAGATGCACAGGAATGTTTGTGCAGCTGTTACAGACCTCCTTCTATCCATTATATCCATATTTACAAGACCGATTACATCATATAACATCATTTTACCATAACTGACACATAACTGAGGAGGCAGAGATATTATGTTCATGGTGTGAGTATTAACATGGGCTTTATGCCCTAAGGCTAACAACCACAGCACAGTGCAAAGCTGCAGTGTAAATAGCATACAATTCAACATGTCAACTGGTTAGTTGGGCAAGCAGAAGGGCTGTCAGAAATGCGTTAAAAAACTGTTGCAATTTTTACGCAACAGATGAGATGAGGCAGTGCATAACCTTAAATCCGACAGCCTGTCTGACCTCCTGTACTCCTTCTACGAGCCCGCTGTGAATCAGCGTCATAGAAGCATTCAATGCACAACAAGTTATGAATCCTCTCATGGCTTTTTTCTATATAATTCTGTGAAAACGCATCCCTCAGCACTTGTTTTCAGTGCATAATAGGCCTGTCAATCAATTGATTTTACAATTGACTTACAAAAGTAGCTTTAGAAGTCAATATTGCGTTACTTAATTTAATTTTATTGCATATTATCAAAGCAATCCACATAGGATGAAATGAAATTTTTTCAAGACTCAACACATGGGCTGCGACAACAAGCTCTTCATTATAATGATTCGACGTCATTCATGGATTGTTTATAGAGAAATGATGTAATGGAGTGGCCATCTGCTGATGCCTCAAGGCAAATGATGAGCCACAAAGTGGAGAAGTGAATCATCCACAACAGGCCTGCAAAGACGACACATCCAGGCACTTCATACAAGTTGCATGAGGTAGACTGAACTCTGAGCAGCCTGATGATTGAATAATGGTTCATCTTTGAGAAGCTGGATCTCACAACTGATTCTCCAGAGTACAGGCTTTGCAAAGACTTGTCTGGGTGGTCTTTAAATAAGACGCGTGATCTTCTCACATACTAGGAGTCTGGCCAGGAATTTTACCCATATGTCCATATTCTGGTGCATCTGATAGAAGGTCATAGGATTGTATCACTGACAGATGCATTGGCAACCCTTGTGTTTCTCCAAATCTGACATGATCATGTCTCTTCCTGATGATCTGACACAGATCATTATGGAAGACAAGACAAACAGATGCATCTTAGGGGAGGAAAACAACAAACTAAACAAGTGAGTACAAGGCTGAAAGCCCCAAGGATGACATTCAAACATCACACAGGAAACAATAAGACGTCAAGGCAAGATGACAGCTGCGAGAGGTCATCTTCGAGGCAAGAACTGCGATGAACTGACGAATTTACAGTGATAGATGCCATGAAATAATCATTGCCATTAGACAAAGTGCACCCTGTGACATCTCCAGAGGGAAATTAAGTGCAAAAAAAAACCATGAAAAGCCATATTACAACAAGTCGAAACTATTATATGACTTTTCTGAAGACTTGGAGTTCACTTTTAAGATATTTTAAGGTGCTTCTGAAGTTTAGTTCCAGTTCCATTGTAATTAAATGGAAAAGGGTGCATTCATTAAAACGTTTCTTAAAGAAGGAAAGCACTACGGTTTTGGAACAATATATATACAGTTGAGGTCAAAAGTACACACATGTTTGCAGAAAATTTGCAGTTAATTATTTTACCAAAATAAGAGGGATCATACAAAATGCATGTTATTTTTTTATTTAGTACTGGCCTGAATAAGATATTTCACATAAAAGACATTTACATATACATCCAAGGAGAAAATAATAGTTGAATTTATAAAAAATGACCTGTTTACATACGCTTGATTCTTAATACTGTGTTGTTATCTGAATGATCCACAGCTGTGTTTTTTGTTTAGTGATAGTGAGTTCCTTTTTTGTCACGAACAGTTAAACTGCCTGCTGTTCCTCAGAAAAATCCTTCAGGTCCCACAAATTCTTTGGTTTTTCAGCATATTTGTGTATCGAACCTTTTTTAACAATGACGGTATGAGATCCATCTTTTCACACTGAGGACAACTGAGGGACTCATATGCAACTATTACAGAAGGTTCAAACGCTCAATGATGCTCCAGAAGGAAAAACAATGCATTAAGACCTGGGGTTGAAAACTTTTGAACAGAATGAAGATTTTGCCTAAATATGATATTTTTTTCCACTTAGTATGCCCTTTAGAAGCTACAGAAGATACTTACATGTTTCCCAGAAGACAAAATAAGTTACATTTACCCTGATTTTCAAAGTTTTCACCCCCCGGCTCTTAACACATCGTGTTTCCTTCTGGAGCATCAGTGAGTGTTTAAACCTTCTGTAATAGTTGCATATGAGTCCTTTAATTGTCCTCAGTGTAAAAAGAAGGATCTCAAAATCATACAGTCATTGTTGGTAAGGGTTCAAATACACAAAAATGGTGAAAAACCACAGAATCTGTGGGGCCTAAAGGATTGTTTTGAAGAACAGCAGGCAGTTTAACTGTTCAGAACATACAAGGGATTCATGAACAACTATCACTAAACAAAAAAAAAAAAAACACAGCTGTGGATCATTCAGGTAACAACACAGTATTAAGAATCAAGCGTGTGTAAACTTTTGAATGAGGTCATTTTTATAAATTCAACTATTATTTTCTCGTGGACTATATGTAAACATCCTTTATGTGAAATATCTTATTCAGGTCAGTACTAAAATAATTAACATGCATTTTGCATGATCCCTCTTATTTTGGTAAAATAATTAACATTTTGGAGATTCTGCAAGGTGTATGTAAAGTTATGACCTCAACTGTAAATGAATGATAACAATTTTTTTTTTGGTGAATCTCTTTTAAATCAGCTTCAAGCAAATGTTCAACAATCTTAGAGTGAGAGAATTGAAGAAGATCATGGAGAAATATTACTCGAGGCAGGTTTGCAAACATGATGTAAACAACTGACGATACATGGCAGATGAGACAGCTGCCAATCTGTTCACTTGTCTCATACTCAGACGTCAATCCACAAGCTATCATAACACACTTCAATCTACCAACTATAATACAGAGTTCAGCTATGATACACGTCAATCCACTAAATACCATAAAAGCATGTCAATCCACACACTATCATACATGCAGTTGAATACACAGACTATTGATCTCCTTTGTAGGATGAGTATCTATTTAATCATACACAAACACTAAAGAATCTGTCTTGCTGTGTAATATAAACAGCAGATGTTTTACTGGACCTGAACCTCTGTGTTTGAATGTGGGTGAGTTGCTGACAGCAGCTGCATCTGTTCACTCATCTATTTTGCATGAGAAAACTTGACCACACCAACGGCACAGCTGTCTCATCTTTTTTTACTCATTTTCTAGCAATTCTTCTATCCTGAAAAGACCTTCCAGCAATCTGATATTTTGTAGTTTTCAGAAATTAAGCACTGAATCGTCATCTCCAAGATGGGAAAACTTCAAGCTGAACTTCTACAGTGACAAGTTTACTTTACAGACTTTATTTCTTATGTGGAACACAAAAGAAATATTCTGAAGATACATACGTTTCATTTTTGTCCACACAATTAAAGGGAGAGTTCACCCAAAAATAAAAATTACATCATGATTTACTCACTCTCAAGCCATCCAAGGTGTATATCACTTTCTTCTTTCAAGCGAATACAGTCGGAGTTAAATAAAAAAAAATGTCTTGGCTCTTCCAAGCTTTATAATGGTAGTGAATGGGAGTCCAGATTTTAAAGTCCAATAAAGTGTATGTATCCGTCATAAAAAGTGCTCCACACAGCTCCGGGGGGTTAACAAAGGACTTCTGAGGTGAATCGACACATTTGTGAAAGAAAAATATACATACCTAAAACTATAAACTATTTTTCTTACACAAACACATCAATAAACGGTCTTTATTAAGGCCCTGGAGCCATGTGGAGCACTTTTTATGTTGGATGGATGCACTTTATTTTGCTTCAAAATCTTGCCCCCTTTTCACTTCCATTATAAAGCTTGGAGGAGCCATGACAATTATTAATATAACTCTGATTGTATTCATCTGAAAGATGAAAGTCATATACACCTAGGACGGCTCAAGGGTGAGTCAAACTTGGGGTAATTTTCTTTTTTGGGTGAAATTTCCCTTTAAAGTAAATAGGGCCCAATGTTCTTTTGAATCCCACTGTATGGACAACTGGCTTGGAACAACACAAAATAATATAACTTTGTAAACTTGTCTCTTTAAGTTAACTTCAACCAAAGTTAAGAAGCTGAAATTCTTAAAGACATCAAAAATAAACATAAAAAGAATGTCAAATGTACATTCTAAATTATATTCTAATGGCTTTGCAATGTAAATATAAAAATTAAGACAATTCACTGATGTGGTACTGATATGCATTTTAAGCCTGGCCTGTAATAATGTGTATCATAGGCCAACATGAACTACTACTACTTTCTCTGCCCTACCTATTCACAAAGTGGTCCTCAGCCTCAAAAATAGTTCAAGACCTCTTTTTTTTAACCTGCTATTTTCAACTTCAACTCTCGACTCTAACTAGACAAAATACTACATGTAAGTGGTTCTTTTGAACCTCTTTGTGCTGCTAATGGGACCTTATAATCTGAATCAGCCGCAGGGATCACTTCAAAGGCAGTGTAAATTTCCATTTAACTCAACTTGGCTCTCTAGCGTCCATCGTCCTCTCCATGTAATTGCCCGCACAGTGTGTATTTTCGTCAGCATTTGTGCATTGTGCCATGAGTGGTCTTATTACCGAGCGCAGCTGAAGTGAAACTGAGGTACTTCAATAGTAGTGCCTGTCAATACCAACATCCATATCCACTAACTTCTTTACAGAGGAGAAAAAGAGCCTCAGCGAGTACTGAAGCAGAAGATGTTCCTAGGAGAACATTTCCCACTAAACAAATACACTTCAGTGCTTATCAAAGACATGTGGGAGAGGTATGTCAATATGCAGAAAGAAGCACTTTTTACTCAATGTATTTTTTTTTCTACTGCATTTCGGTAGCAACTAGAGCAAAGAGTATAGCTGATGATTTCATCCACAGACTCAAAGTTGATCCCTGAGGCATTACACAGGCTTGCCCAGGCATGGCGCCATGTGCCCGTCTTAAAAGTGTGCCATATCTCAGTAGGGAGCTCATGATGGAGCAGCAGGGATGTCAAAAACATCGTCCGAGAGGTGTGAGATAATGTGGACAGTTACAGACAAGCCTATTCCTGATGCTGTTAACCCATCGCATCGCATGTGTGGAGCTGAGGATCTCTGATGCTCATGGGATTATTAATGGAATCAAACTCCATGGACGTTGAGGTGATCTGTGACATGCTTACTGTGATCGTTCTACAAATATAATACAAAACAAGGCCATGTGGTGTCAATCCATCTCTGGATTGTTTTAAATTGCTAGTATTATTTAACATTTTTCACAATGGTTCCCTGAATATCTCTGTTTTTTTTTTTTTTTTTTAATTTTGATATACACTAGTGTTTTGATATACACTAGACCAAATGTGACAGTAAAGACATGTATAATGTGACAAAAGATTGTTTTTTTTTAATAAAGGTGTTGTTTTGAACTTTTAAAACTTTTTGAACACAAAAATATTAAGCAGCACAACTGTTTTTAACATTGATAACAATAAATGTTTCTTGCGCTGCAAATCAGATTATAGATTATAGATATTAGAAGGATTTCTGAAGGATCATGTGACACTGAAGACTGGAGATATAATGAGATTCAGCTTTGACATCACATTAATAAATTACATTAAAATATATTAAAATAGAAAAGAGTTATTTTAAATTGTAATAATTATTCCAGAATATTACTGTTTTTATTGTAATTTTTCACAAATAAATGCAACCTCAGTGAGCACAAGAGGCTTTAAGAAACTTCAAAAAAAAAAAAAAAAAAAAAAAAAAAAAAAACTCACCAACCTACTTTAACCAAATTTTAAACATTAGTGTAAATAGATAATATAAAAATCATTATGAATATTTCTCATATACTTAAGCTGTTTGACATTGCAAATATAGATCAGACTACTTAAAAAGTAGTTTTAGTAAAGATGAAACCAAAAATTCTGGATGCACTTGGCTAAAAACCAAAATTGAAACAGAAAACGTTTTGTAATAATTATTTATTATTTTTATTAAATAACAAAGAAGTAATTTTGTAAGACTTCTTAATTTAACTTTAATTTAAAAACACAAGCCAATAAAATAACTAAACTTTTATTAAAAGTAACACAATAAAACTGGACAGAAAAATAATAATAATATTAAATATTAATATATTATTTTTATTTAGTTCTATGCAACAGAATCAGATATGTGACCCTGGACCACAAAACCAGCCACAAGGGTCAACTGAGATTGAATAAATAAGCTTTCCGTTGATGTATGGTTTGTTAGGATAGGACAATATTTGTTCGAGATACAACTATATGAAAAAAAAAATTGAGAAAACACCTTTAAAGTTGTCCAAATGAAGTCGTTAGCAATGCATATTACTAATCAAAAATTAAGTTTTGATATATTTACGATAGGAAATTTACAAAATATCTTCATGGAACATGATCTTTACTTAATATCCTAAGGATTTTTGGTATAAAAGAAAAGCTGGATCTTTGCAAGAAGTTTATTCACAAAGACAAATGCACTGGTTTCCACCTCTGTAATGCATATGTGCTTACCATGACCATTTCACCTCTGTAGCTGGCCAAAAAATACACAGTATTGAGCCATCATTAATATGTAAGTTCAGTCATAAGGTGGAAAGGCACCACTCTATTCCCCCTGTAAAAGTGCAATAACACCATAAATCCATAAGCAAGGACATTTCTGCCTGTAGCCATTTTGATTCTCCTCATAAATATTAGATCCGCCTTTTTAAAGACTGAAATAGGAAGCCATTGCATGGCGCCTGACCACCACAGATTCCATTAAAGCTTTTGCAGGAAAAACATGGACGGCTATAAAACTTTCAGCGCTTCTCTGAGAGGAGGTGAAGCAGGGACACCTGGATTCCTAATAAATAATTCATGACTGCTGACGGAAGTAGCGGTCGAACAGAAACTCTTGTGCCATAGCTAGATAAAACATATCTAAATGTGATGTGGGGACATGCCATTAAAAATCTATCACCAGTAGTGGCAAATTGACAGGGTATCGAGAGATGGTTCAGCCAGAATTGTTTGCCTGCAACAGGGCACCGCATCAGCATAATTGAAGGGAAATGATGGCCTAAAAGCTAAAACAAGTGTTGGGAAACTCTAATTAACATAAAATGAGCAATCATCTGCAACGCTGCTACGGTCTCCAGAGCTTTCACAGGTGTGACAGGGCTCCTCCTGGATTGGCAAGCACACAAGCTGGTATAAATACCGTCTGAGAGATCTCCAGGCAATGTCTGTCTGTTTGGAGAAGATACCAAATGAGAAGAGTATGGTGTATGGGGTGGCATATACAGTTGAGGTCAAAAGTTCACATACACCTTGCAGAATCTGCAAAATGTTAATTATTTAACCAATATAAGAGGGATTATACAAAATGCATGTTTTTTAATATTTAGTACTGACCTGAATAAGATTTCACATATTAGAAAAAATAATAGCTGAATTTATAAAAATGACCCCATTCAAAAGTATTAATACACTATTAATACACTTGATTCTTAATACTGTGCTTTTACCTGAATGATCCACAGCTGTGTTTTTTTTGTTTTTTTTTAGTGATAGTTGTTCATGAGTCCCTTGTTTGTCCTGAACAGTTAAACTGCCCGCTGTTTTTCAGAAAAATCCTACAGGTCCCACAAATTCTTTGGTTTTTCAGCATTTTTGTGTATTTGAACCCTTTGCAACAATAACTGTATGATCTTGAGATCCATCTTTTCACACTGAGGACAACTGAGGGACTCATATGCAACTATTACAGAAGGTTTAAACGCTCACTGTTGCTTCATAAGAAAACACAATGCATTAAGAGCCGGGGGTGAAAACTTTTGAACATAATGAAGATGTGCACATTTTTCTAATTTTGCTTAAATATAATATATATTTTTTCATTTAGTACTGCCCTTCAGAAGCTACTTACATGTTTCCCAGAAGACAAAATAAGTTAAATTTACCCTGATCTTCAAATTCCAAAAGTTTTCACCCCCCAGCTCAAAACTTTTGGAATTTGAAGATGAGGGTAAATTTAACTTATTTTGTCATCTGGTAAATGTGTAAGCATCTTCTGTAGCTTCTGAAGGGCAGTGCAAAATGAAAGTATATATGATATTTAGGTAAAATAAGAAAAATGTACACATCTTCACTCTGTTCGAAAGTTCCCCCCCCCCCCCCCCTCCGTTGTCCTCAGTCTATGAGAAATATCTTATTCAGGTCAGTACTAAATAAAAAATAACATTCAATTTGTATAATCCCTTTTATTTTGGTAAAATAATTACAGTTTTGCAGATTCTGCAAGGTGTATGTAAACTTTTTACCTCAACTGTCAGGTCGCAAACATCAACTTCACATCCACATCAACTCAAAGGTCCGTAAGTGCACTATAAATCGTTTTGAACAAAAGCATCTGCCAAATGGAGACTTACTAAGAGTAGGTAAAAGTGCTCTTCTCCTATAAAAAAAAAAAAAAAAGTGTCCTGCCTCAGCCCTGGCTTTAAAACGCACGCATTACTTTTAAATGAGGAATTACATTAAGCTTTCTCAGCAAGTTCATTTAATTAAGTTTCCGATGACAGGATGGTGCAGCAATCTCCACTGAGAATATACTTGCCGTTCAATAACGCCCAAAAGCTGTCAGTGAGGTTGTGCTAATAACCTCTTCCCGGCTAACTTGAATCAGAATACCAAATGGAGTTTTTAAACAATAAAATGCTTTGCTGGCTGCTCATTACTCTCGATACTGTGCTTAATAAATGTGATGAATCACTCCAACTGTGCCGCGTTAAACGGTGTGTGACTGAATATAGACACGGATTTATAGTTCTTCGTGATTCCTCAGGACTCCAGAGCAGGATAGGATAATCTCAAACTGGCCCACAAGGAGATGAGCAGCAAAACTGAGGTAAAAGTTTCTGATGTGGGTGCAGAAACTCTTATCTAAATAATATATGATTAGAAGATTAATTTCTTTAATAGGAAGCAGGGTGGTAATGCACTGGACATGAATGATACCATAAATCACACAGCTTGAACAATAAAATGGATAAAAATGGGTTTGGAACGACATGAGGGTGAGTAATTAATGACAGAATTTTCATTTTTGGGTGAACTATCCCTTTAATATATATTAAAACACAAACCAACTTCTGTGAAAGGTCATTCCATTTCTTCAGGAATTTAAACTGATTTTTACTGTAAGTGACGCATCTACGTACAAATGTCCATGGAAACCACCTATACAACAAAGTTCTGCACTGGAAAACACCACTTACTTCTTCATAAAGGAAATCTAGTTCTAAACGTTTCTACTGTAACTCATTGGTCATCCATGAGTCACACATATAACACCTCACAGTGCTGCCTGTTGAGATCTATCCCACACCTCTCTGTCCTGCTCACCTCCATATATCATCTCCGTCTCTCTCTGTCACTTTCCATTACTCTTTCCCCTACGTGCAAGGTCGAAACAACCTAACCAAGCATCCTGCTTTGAATTTGAGTCAGACTAGTCTCAATCCTTATGCATTAGCTCAAGTCAGACAACGCTGGCTGCTGCAGCCTCAACTTGAGACATAAAAGCAAGCCGTAAAAGCTCAGACACTGCAGAGGTGGAAGGGGCCAAACATTAGGCTCTTTACTTCATTAATTTATGAACTCCTCTACAATTATAAAGTCTAATGTTGCCTTTTATCTTCAGTGCTGGCAACTGTTCACTCTCAACATGTGTGGAAGAAAGACAAAGACAGACCAAAACGAACGAATCTCAATGGAGACATCTGGCAGAAGTAAATAATAAATAAAAGATGAAGTTTTAAAATGATGACACTTACGAAGTTCTCCCACTTTGAGAATTTCACACAGCATCTTCGTCAGTTCAATACTACTGCGCCCGAATGGACATTCATGTTTATCCTCACGACTGCTGTTCTCCAGTACAATCTGTAACATACACACAGAATTAAGTGTTAATTAAATGTGTTAAATGTAATAGAATTAAATCTAATTTTTGTGTGCAACTTTTAATTAACTACTAATTCATTTGTGTGTGCAACCCAGTTACTACATAATTCTCCTCTATTTAAAAAAAATAATAATAATATTTTTTATAATTGTGCCACAGAAGAAATAAACTTGCCAGAAAAATAGTAAATAACCAAACTCTGATTTTATTCTTTTTATTCATCAAGTTTAATTCCTTTTTAATCTCTCCCATTTATGTAAATGTAAGAAAAATGATCAAAAAAATATGTAATTTATTAAAATATTAAATTCATCCATAACCACAAAGCTATAAGTAGTACTGAGTAATAGCTTAATTTACACTAAATTTGCAACCTCAGTTCTTTCCAATATGTACAGTAGCTCATTCTTTCACACTTATTCTTAATTTTTTATTCTAATGTTTAATTTTAGGCAGCGGCTATTTGCACTAAGTGTAAATAGCAATTAGATGCTATTTACACTAAGTGAAAAAAGCATATTTTCTTATCAACAGATGCTATTTACACTAAGTGCAAATAGCAATGCATTCCATTTACACTAAGTGAAAAAAACAGTATTTTCTTAGCAATATGCTATTTACACAGTGCAAATAGCTATAGATTCTATATACACTATGTTAAAATAGCAGGATTTTTTTGCTATTTATACTACTTATTATAAGTAGTGGCAATTATTTGCACCTCAGTATTGTAGTACATTATAAAACAGCATGAAATAATAACATATAGAGTGTAAACTATCATTTTAATTCAAATTATTAAACGAATGCCACCTTATTGGGACAATATAAGCCCTCCCTACACCTACCCTAACCCTACCCAATACTTTATTTTTAACTTTTCAATTATTTCCCTAATTTTTCTTAAAAATAAATGCCTTTCCGATGTGATATGATATTTGAAAAGGGAGAAAAAAAAAGTTTGGCAAAAGGCGGATTCACACGTTTTATCATCTACGTCACTAAAGCTGTTGTTACATGAGTGTCTTTTGTAGTGTTGACTAGCCCAAACACATGTTGGTGGGAGGAGTTAAAATAAATAGCCTCTGCCAACGAGGCGGGCTATTTGCACTTTTTTTTGTTTATTTTATCGTTTTTATTTGGTTTAATTAATACATTTCACCTAAAAAATTTATTTTTTTTCTGCAGAACACAAGTGATATTTTGAAGAATGTTGGTTTGCACCCCACTGACTTTAAAAGTATGGCCAAAAACATTCTTCAAAAAATATCGTATGTATATCTTTTGTATTTCGCTTGAATAAAGAAAGTAATTGGAATAACATGTTTGGAATGACATAAGGGTGAGTAAATGATTCATTTGTAGGTGAACAATCTCTTTAATTTAGATGTTTATTTACTGTTTATTGTTAGAAACAACAAAAATAACATCAAGCAGGGTTGTTGTCCTAGATCCTGTGATGAGGTTGCCCAAAAAAAAAAAAAAAAAACTGTTTTACACTGCTAAATGTAAGCGCACTGGAGTGTATACTGAGCACTGAGTGTATTTTAGTGTTTATCAGGGTATCGCTTGAGAGCAGCGATGAGCTGAAGAGTCACAGAACGCAGCTGTGGAGGGCAGTGAAGTGGAATAGTACAGTTAAAGAGTTATGCGAGGAGACAAGAAATGTCCTCATTCAACTCTACTTTGCTTTCCTTACTCATTCTATGAGTATGAACAGAGGGGTACATGACGCATTTCAGAGGAAAATCACCAAACACCAAACACAAAATCATCAGATCTAACACGATTCACTCAGTTCCAGTGTTCTTGCACAAACTGCAAGAACAATCTATATATGCAATCTATAGCATGCATTTACAAAACACATAGGGTGAATCTTTAAAGGGATAGCTCACCCAAAAATGAAAATTCTATCAATAATAATCACCCTCCTGTCGTTCTAAACCCATAAGACCTTCGTTTATCTTTGAAACACAAATTAAAGATATTTTTGATGAAATCCAAGAGCTTTCTGTCCCTGCATAGGATATTGTTAAAATAGTCCACGTTACATCAGTGGTTTAACCATAATGTTATAACGCTACGAGAATACGAGATTATAACTTCTAAATTGCTTTGCTATTTATACAGGGTCAGAAAACTCTCAGATTTTATCAAAAATATCTTAATTTGTGTTCCAAAAATGAACAAAGGTCTTACGGTGAGTAATCAATGACAGAATTTTCAGTTTTGGGTGAACTATCCCTTTAAAGGAGAAGTCCACTTCCAGAACAACAATTTACAGATAATGTACTCACCCCCTTGTCATCCAAGATGTTCATGTCTTTCTTTCTTCAGTCGTAAAGAAATTGTGTGTTTTGAGGAAAACATTTCAGGATTTTTCTCCATATAATGGGCAGATATGGAGCCCCGAGTTTGAACTTCCAAAATACAGTTTAATTGCGGCTTCAAACGATCCCAAATGTGGTTGTAAACGATCCCAGCCAAGGAAGAAGGGTCTTATCTAGTAAAGCGATCAGTTATTTTCATTTAAAAAATACAATTGAAATACTTTTTAATCTCAAACACTCATCCTGTCTTGCTCTCCCTGAACTCTGTGTATTCTGGCTCAAGACAGTTGGGGTAAGTCGAAAAACTCAGATCGTATTTTCTCCCTCAACTTCAAAAATCATTTAAAAATCATCCTACATCGCTGCAGAAGTTCCAACCCAGTCTTTGAAAAGTGAACATGCAAAGAAGATCAAACACCCTTAACAAAAAAGGTAAAACAGCGATATAGGACGATTTTGAAGTTGAGGGAGAAAATACGATCTGAGTTTTTCCTAACTGTCTTGAGCCAGAATACACAGAGTTCAGGGAGAGCAAGACAAGCGTTTTACATTAAAAAGTATATAAATTGTACTGCTTTTATAAAAATAACCAATCGTTTTGCTAGATAAGCCCCTTCTTCCTCAGCTGGGATCATTTCCAACTGCATTTAGGATCGTTTGAAGCCGCATTTTGGAATTTTTCAAACTCTGTGCACCATACCAGTCCGTTATATGGAGAAAAATCCTGAAATGTTTTCCTCAAAAAACACAATTTCTTTATGACTGAAAGACATGAACATCTTGGATGACAAGGGGGTGAGTACATTATCTGTAAATTGTTGTTCTGGAAGTGGACTTCTTCTTTAATACAATCCATCTTAATGTAAAAGCATGACTCAGGTCTTCAGCAGTGAGGTAACACTTGGCTTTAGAGGTGTTAACTAATCGCCACTAGTCAGACTATAAATAAAACAGATTATAAATAAATAGCATTTTCTCATTTCCACACCTACGTAATGTGAACGTGTCTTACCCTGATATAAGCATCCTGATGGTGTCTGGCGAAATAGAGCATGTTGTCCAGAGCCAGCATCCCAGGAGGAATCTGAGTGAAGTCTACCGCAGGATTCACGTGATTCTACACAAACACACAGAAACACAAGCATGATCGAGAGCAAACACACTCCAGCCGTGACTCTGTGACTCACGTCGGAATCACGCCAAGAGTCACGTATTGCATTCAGAGTGCCTAAGTCAAGATAAGACAAGTGTCAAATTGGTTCCACTGCACAAAAAATCCACGATTCAGAAACAGGCCTGCATATCCCAGATGGATGACAAAGGCCCAGCAAGCTTTCTGCGAATGCTAGGACTGCGATATCGGCTCCCTCTACTCGACCGTCTACTTCAAACTAATCTGCGCTTTTCAGAAAATGTGAGATGGTTGCCTTTGAGGATGAGGGCTCTGTGGCTGTCTGACTGGATTTAGAGTTGCCAATTACGCTGTGTTTGAAAGTTCTTGCCTTCGGATGGACCCTGGTGAGTCTGGGGCGCTCAATAGAGGAACCACACAGAGTAAAAACATGGTTTATTATGAAACAAAAAAAACAAAGACAGAGAAACAGAGCTAGAGGGCATGTTTGGAAGGGCATACTAACTTTGTACGCTTGCAGTTTTGAATACATATACTGTGCAAAGGATGCCAGTTATTGGATGTATGATATGAAATAACCAGCATGTAACGAGAGCTGGGCTGAATTCTGGATCCCACAATGCAAGGGGCGCTCAACTTGATCCTTACGTTTTCAAACTGTATGTGATAAAAGGACCACAAGTAATACCAATGTTTAAAATAACTGTTTTATATCGAAGCCTGTTTCCACCATTGAATAAAAAACAGAAGGTACTTGCGACTTTTTATCTCACATTTACAAGTTTACATCTTGTAATTCTGACTTTTTCTCAGAATTGTAAGATTTAAATTCACAATTCTAAGAAATAAATTCACAATTGTGGGAAAATGTGTCTTTTTCCCCCCTCAAATCTTTGTAACTTGCAATTGCGAGTCTATATCACACAATTCTGAGGGAAAAAAAAGTACCACAATTCCTCACAATTCTGACTTTATAACTCGTATTTCTGATTCATCCCTCGCAATTCTGATTTTATCTCTTGCAATTCTGACTTTATATCTTGCAATTCTGACTTAATAACTCACAATTTAGACTTAATAACTTACAATTTTGACTTTATATCTCAGAATTCTGAGAAAAAGTTAGAAATGTGAGTTTATATCACGCAATTCTGAGGAAAAAAAAAATCAGAGTCACCAGTTTATGTCCCAGAATTCCGACTTCATATCTCACAATTCTGACTTTATCTATTGGAATTCTGACTTTACAACTCGCAATTCTGACATCACATCTCAGAATTCTGAGAAAAACTTAGAAATGTGAGTTTATATCACGCAATTCTGAGAAAAAAAAATTCAGAATCGCCAGTTTAAGTACCACAATTCTGACTTCATCTCTTGCAATTCTGACTTTTCCTTGCAACTCTGACTTTTTCTCTCGCAATTCTGACTTTATCTCTCTCAATTCTGACTTTATCTCTCACAATTCTGACTTTATCTCTCACATTTCCGACTTTCTCTCTCGCATTTCCGACTTTATCTCTTGCATTTGTGATTTTATCTCTTGCAATTCTCACTTTTCCTCGCAACTCTGACTTTTTCTCTCACAATTTTGACTTCACCTCTCACAATTCTGACTTTATATCTTGCATTTCTGACTTCATAACTCACAATTCTGACTTTGTCTCAGAATTGAGAAAAAGTTAGAAATGCGAGTTTATATCATGCAATTCTGAGGGGCAAAAAAAAAAAGAGAATCTCCAGTTTATGTCCCACAATTCTGACTTCATATCTCACAATTCTGACTTTATATTTCAGAATTCTGACTTTATATCTCAGAATTCTGAGAATAAGTTAGAAATGCAAGTTTATATATTGCAATTCTGAGAAGAAAAAAAAAGTCAGAATTGTGAGTTATAAACTCAGAGATGTAAACTCGAAATTGTGAGAAAAAAGTCTGAATTGTGAGATAAATCAGTCTTTCTGAGGGATAGTGTATATACAGCATATTACATAGAACATACTATAGCATACAGTATATATTGCATAGTACAGAGTATGCAAAATGCTAATATTCTATTCTGAACACCACCGGAGTCCACTGACAGAGCACAGTACTTAAAAACATGTCTGTGGCGAGGGCACTGGAGACCAATTTCCCATCCATCAATGTGACAATGCCCTGAGAGAGTTGGGACACAGCCCTCATTAGCAACACTGCTGTCTTAACACATTCTGCACAGCTCCCTAACAGCAAATCACAGGGAGAAACAAACTCCACACTTCTCCTAAAACGCTGCGAAAATGGTGTCTAGACCCTCAGAGCTACCTGTCATTTGACATTGGTGGCATGGGAAAACGAATGTGTGTGCGTGTGTGTGTGTGTAATCTGAAGAGGTGTTAACACCGCAGGAGGAATTTAGGGAAGGTCTTATCTTCAGACAGCACACGGCACTGTGAAAGGGGTCTTAGTGAACCTCAGAAGCTCACAGGGGCTTAGGAGCACATGACAACTTCAGTCTTGTCCCCTCCAGGCTACTGACCGCAATATGCTCCTGCACACAGGCCTTTCCTGCTTCTACTCCTCTTCACCCCTGTCTCAGCCTCTCCTTTCATATTCTCGAGCTGATACCAGGAAAAATGTATTGTTGCATCCATCCATCTATTTATCTATCTACAGTTGAAGTCTAAAGTTTACACACACCTTGCAGAATCTGCAAAATGTAAATTATTTTACCAAAATAAGAGGGATTACACAAAATGCATGTTATTTTTTATTTAGTACTGACCTGAATAATGTATTTCACATAAAAGATGTTTACATATAGTCCACAAGAGAATAGTTGAATTTATAAAAATTACCCTTTTCAAAAGGGTTCTTAATACTGTGTTGTAACCTGAATGATCCACAGCTGTTTTTTTTTTGTTTGTTTGTTTAGTCCCTTGTTTGTCCTGAACAGTTAAACCACCCGCTGTTCTTCAGAAAGATCCTTTAGGTTCTACAAATTCTTTGTTTTTTCAGAATTTTTGTGTATTTGAACCCGTCCAACAATGACTGTATGATTTTGAGATCCATCTTTTCACACTGAGGACAACTGAGGGTCTCATATGCAACTATTACAGAAGGTTCAAACGCTCACTGATGCTTCAGAAGGAAAAATGATGCATTAAGAGCTGGGGGGTAAAAACTTTTTGAATTTGAAGATCAGGGTAAATTTTACTAATTTTGTCCTCTGGAAAACATGTAAGTATCTTTTGTAGCTTCAGAAGGGCAGTACTAAATGAAAAAAAAAATACAATATTTAGGCAAAATAAGAAAAACTGACACATCTTCACTCTGTTCAAAAGTTTTCACCCCCTGGCTCTTGATTTTGAACCCTCTGTAATAGTTGCATACGAGTCCCTCAGTTGCCTTCAGTGTGAAAATTATACAGTCATTGTTGGAAAGGGTTCAAATCCACAAAAATGCTGAAAAACCAAAGAACAGCAGGCAGTTTAACTGTAAAGAAGGGACTCATGAACAACTATCACTAAACAAAAAAAAATAAACACTGCTGTGGATCATTCAGGTAAAAACACACATTAAGAATCAGGCGTGTGGTCAAACTTTTGAACAGAATCAACTATTATTTTCTCTTGTGGACTATATGTAAACATCTTTAAAGTGAAATATCTTATTCAGGTCAGTACTAAATAAAAAAATAACATGCATTTTGTATGACCCCTTTTATTTTGGCAAAATAATTATTTAAGGTGTATGTAAACTTTTGACCTCAACCGTATATATTTTTTAACATCTTAAAATCTTTTTTTTCCTAACAAAATAAAAATGAAATCTAGTATGTGTTTCATTCATATTGGCCAGCCCTTGAGACCCTACTTGAAACCCAGCTGACAAATTCACATGAGAAAGAATCTAGTGTCAAAATATGACAGATTGACTGGCGGCATCTCTACCATCTGGGCATGTCTGATGAGGTGACCTGTTTTGATGTGCAAAGGAGAGAGCGCCGGATATTCTGTTAAAGTGAAATGTGTCAAACAAATTTGATAAAAGAGCTCTGAATGTTCTGAGTTTAGCCAAGCTTCAAGGGACTCAGACAATGCTTTGAACAAGGCAATATAGTGATATTATTTGGGGACAAACAGCTTTATTGTTCATAAATTTCCTCTTGCATCTTTTTGATTGAGGCCTCAATTGCAACCACATTCTGAGTTGATTAAATGGACTAAATGGACATTTTTATTTGTTCTAGTCAATTTAGAGCTAACAAAAAGTGTTACAATGTCTTGTGTGAAAACTTACAATGAAGCCCAGCTTTTTGTAGTCTCTGGTGTACATGGACTTGCGTTTTTCAATGCTGCCGCTGTTGTTGGACTCACACTCGACGTCAAAAGCGATCCTGCGCAGCTCGAAGATGATGTCCCTTTGAGCCTATACAAACACATGTATGAAACTTTATTATTACCCAGCTTGATTCTGATCTCTCAATCACAGCAATAGGCCAACAATAGTTACAGGCTTCTCATATCATTCTTTCTTTCACAAAGTAATAGTATGATTCAACTGAAATCAATATTTAATGCCCATTTGCCAAGCAGCTGTATAATAAGAAGGACCGAACAGTTGAGCAGTTATCACAGTTGAAGACAGAGGCTTACCTGGTCTTGAGGATCCATCTTTGTCATCATGCGGTCCTCCAGAAGATTAAAGGTCAAAACTTGTAGCACATACAACTGGTGGGCCATTTCATCATTTATGGGTTTGTTACTCCTAATCACATTCTGACAAGAGAGAAAGAGAATTTTAGACGGATGTAGAACATTGCACTGCTGAGATATCATTTACTTTTCTAAAACATCATTTTTGTTTTATATTCAGATCTGTGAAGTACTTTGATCTGCAGTTTATGTATGAAAGAAGCTATGCAAATAATAACACTACTATTACTACTACTACCCACTACTTTCCCAAGCCTTAAAGAAAATGACATTTTCTAATATCTTCTACATCAATTACAAGAAAGCAATACCACAGAGAGAGATATTTATGTTCAGACTGGCAAACTGCCATACTACTCCGTACTATTTTCGTAAGACTGTGCACTTACACTGAGGATGATTGAGCGCAGCTGCTTCTGTGCTAGAATGTGAGCCATCTCCTACAATCAAACAAAACATTGAGTTACCTACATTCTCATACACATTCACACATATTCAATAACCTCTTCGAAAGGTATAGCTCTACAAACATGTGAAAGATCTCAGTCAAATAGCAGTGAAATGACCTAGAGAGGCTTTACCTCAACTACAGAGCACTTACTGTAAGAGGACAATCAAGGATGTTCACATTGTCCTCATCAAACTACCATTACGAGCACAGCGAGGGGAAGAAATAATGAGAGAATGAGACAGAAAAAGAGAAGAGAAAAGAAGCGAGAGAAAGCAGAGGCATTTTGTTAGTAGCACGGAAATGAGAGGTCAGCAAAAACAGACCTGGAAAAACTGTAAATTGACATTTAGGATATGAGGCAGTTACACAAGCCCGCTGTGACTCTTAAGTCACTCTCTCTTACTTAAAGCTGCTGTAAGCAATTTTTTTTTAATACCACGCAATAAAATGTCCAACTTTCTGACAGATATCACAAAAATAGGTGTCCTGAGAAACCATATAGCCATGTAAACAGCTAGCATGTGTTAGCCAGTTGGAACAATTGCAGTCTATATCCGACTCATTCACATGTTCGGGTTCTGCTGGTGTCAGGTTTTCTGACATTAGCCATGCTTACAACAGCTTTATAAAACTAACTAGTTTTTATTTTTTCACCAAATATGTTTTCTTCACTTAAGTTTATCAAAACAAAAACTACATCAATGTAAGCACCCTGACAGCACACATACATCACAGAGACATCTATTTGACGTCTTACATCTGGAAGACGGATTTTTTTTTAAGAGTGTTCGCTCATCTGCAATACGCCTATAGGACGTATCCTATCAGCTGTCTAATAGATGTTCTTAAGATGTTTATGATTTAGAACGTATGTAAAACAGACATCTTACAGACATCTGTCAGATGTTTGTACACAGCAGATGCTTTCCAGATCAAGTGATCTTTAACAGACATCTTGCAGACGTACGTGCGATCTGGGTAATGATTTCTCTTATTGAAATGTGTAGTAGAAAACCCAAGAAAAATGTATATTATTTAAAAAAAATCCACATTGTTTTATACATATTTTAGACTATGGGGGGGGGGGGTGCCATTGTTTTGATGATGCAAAATGGTAGCACTTGGTGAGCTACTGGCACTACCTGTTGTAGAGATGCGCGGATGAGCTCAAACGTCACCCGAATCCACAGCTTCAAATAACTTATCCGCCCGCCACCCACCCGCACCTATATTTTTCTCTGATTTAGATAACCGCACCCGACCCGCACCCGACTGTCATTTACAATTATTCTAATTCTTAGTTTTGCATGATGATATGATTAATAGATGGTTCCTTTTTAACAGCAGACTGATTCAGCTGATCTGCACATCGCTTCTCACTTATATAAGCTTAATCGCTCGTGCTTTTAAGCCAAATCCACGCTAAAAAGAATAACGTTAACTGACATCTGGACGTGACTCTCCGCAATCTCTGATGAAATCGGTTGGGTGTTTGAACGTCTAGTGGATCCTTGGACAAAAGTTTACAGGGGTTCACCAAGTTTAAGAAATTTATGATAATAAAAATCTAATCATCAAACATTTTTCAAAGGAAGCTGGCACCACGGTCCTTCCTAACTTCTCAAACAGGCGAACACACAAACAGACACACACACAAAAATAAAATCGTTTGCCTGAAAAAAGTATTTAAAACAAGTTCATATTTTAGAAAATGTAGTCAATGTAGTTATCATTATTGATTTATCTCATCCACCCACGAACCACCCTCAGATAATCAGAATGCATTTTTTTTATTACCCGACCCACCCGACCCGTGGATTATCCGCAGCGCCCGCGGATAACCGCCATCCGTGCATCACTAACCTGTTGCTATTTTTACCACAACACAACTCAGAATAAGGAACTCAGAAAATAAAATCACAATAGGAAACCACATTGTGTGGCTTTTGGTTGTAATTTTTGGCCGATGGTTAGTTAGTTCGTTGCTTTTCCAGTGATAAGAAGAGGAGAAAACAATGGGAAGATGCCTGTGGACGAATAAAACTTCCTAAAGACCTGCGTCTTTGTTCTCTTCACTTTAGCCCTGATGCCTTAGAGGCTTTTAGTAGACCACAGCTACTGAAAGAGCATGACAAACGTCCGCATGTTTATATCCTGCCAGGATGGCATCTAGTGTTTCTCGTCTCTGCCGTTTGTAAGCTCTTTCAGTAGCTGTGGCATTCTAATGTGTCATTGTTTCAGGAATTTATTTTCCAAGTTGTGTTTTTTGAGTTTTGTTGTGGTATAAATAGCAACAGGTAGCGACAGTAGTGCAACCATTTGACGTCATCAAAATAATGGCGCCCGCCCACAGTCCAAAATGATGTGGATTTTTTAAATAACGTAAATCTTTCATGGGTTTTCTACTACACATTTCAGTAAGAGACATCGTTTGTTATTTTAAGCTAAACACTCAATTTGCTATCAAGAAAAACAGGCATTTAATATGGGTGGAGGATGAAAGGAAATGATCTGAGCTGAAAAACTCACACATTGCACATTTACAAAGACACAAATAGATACTGATACGGGTACAAAATACAAAATTATGGCAAATTAAGCAACATATTTGCATAAGTTTTCACAAACAGAACATCTTGAACTGATCTAAGTCCTAGGTTTCCAGTGTCAAGTCATTTTTATGTTCCCACTGAAATCGCCTGAACGACTAAAATGTTGTGTGATGCTGTTGACAGTCACAGCTTGTTAGAACAAAAATTTAGACAAACATGGAAGTGATTCACTTGACATTTTCTCACGTCTTGCCTGATGAAGACACAGTGTCATTATTTGGTCCAGACAACAACAAACAAATGGAAAAAAAAAAACAGAAAATGGGTTTGTGTGTGTGCTGTACCTGTCTCTTCTCCTCAGGGGCTTTGAGGAACAACGCATTAATCACTGCGATGGTGTAAGTCTGAATGTCCTGATCCGTCCTGTTCCCAAAGAGAGAGAGAGAGAGAGAACAAAACAAAAACTAAGAGTGGGCAATTAAAGGTATAGTTCACTAAAAACTGACATTGTGCACAACAAAAGCATACAGTAACTAAGGGCTGTTAAGCTCTAAAAGCTTGACCCCAGAAGTACACATTCAAACTTGGCCGCATTGGCTATGTGGTACACTAATGTGGTGCATTTTTGTAATTTTCAGATTTTGACAGTCACTAACTGCTTTCATTATATTGAGAAAAGCAGCTTGAACATTCTTTGAACTTTATTATAGTTGTGTTCCACAAAAAATTAAAAGGAATGTGTTTAAAATGCCATATGTATAAATGGACTACATTTTTCATTTTTGGCTCAACTTTTCCTTTATATAATCTGAATTTGAAGACCACAATACCAAAGAGCTATCAATTATCCATACCCTTGCAGATGGGGGATGAGCTGGCCAATGGTGATTTCTTGAGCCACCTTCTGGTAGAGATCTTGACTGTTGAGCACCATTGATTCCAGGATGGCTAGAGACCTCTGGAGTACAGCAGTGTCCATGGCAGATTTACACACATAACTGGCAATCTGAGGATCAAGTGACAGGTGTTGTTTATAGCCTACGTTTAACTTCAGCTAACTTCATTTAGGCTTGAAAATTCATCACAGGTGAGTTCATTTTTGAGTATTATCATGATGAACAAAATACAGTTGGGGCCAAAAGTTTACATACACCTTGCAGAATCTGCAAAATGTTAATTATTTGACTGAAATAAGAGGGATCATACAAAATGCACATTATTGTTTATTTAGTACCGACCTAAATAAGATACATTAAAGATGTTTACATACAGTCCACAAGAGAAAATAATAGTTGAATTTATAAAAATGACCCTGTTCAAAAGTTTACATACACTTGATTCTTAATACTGTGTTATTACTTGAATGATCCACAGCTGTGTTTTTTTTGTGTATGTGTTTTTTTCTTTTGTTTTTGTTTAGTGATAGTTGTTCATGAGTCCCTTGTTTGTCCTGAACAGTTAAATTGCCCGCTGTTCTTCAGAAAAATCTTTGGTTTTTTAGCATTTTTGTGTATTTGAACCCTTTTCAACAATGACTGTATGATTTTAAGATCCACCTTTTCACACGGAGGACAACTGAGGGACTCACACGCAACTATTACAGAAGGCTCAAATGCTCACTTGATGTTGCAAAAGGAAACAATACATTAAGAGCTGGGGGTGAAAACTTTTGGAATTTGAAGATCAGGGTAAATGTAACTTATTTTGTCTTCTGGGAAACATGCAAGGATCTTCTGTAGCTTCTGAAGGGCAGTACTAAATGAAAAAAAAAAAATAGGCAAAATAAGAAAAATGTGCACATCTTCATTATGTTCAAAAGTTTTCGTCCCCGTCCCTGGTTCTTAATGCATTGTTTTTCCTTCTGGAACATCAACATCAGTGAGTGTTTGAACCTTCTGTAATAGTTGCATATGAGCCCTTCAGCTGTCCTCAGTGTGAAAAGATGGATCTCAAAATTATACAGTCATTGTTGGAAAGGGTTCAAATGCACAAAAATACTGAAAAACAAAGAATTTGAGGGACCTGAAAGTCAGTTGTTCAATATGTGTCTCCCTTGTTTGTCCTGAACAGTTGAACTATCACAAAAAAAAAAAAAAAAAAAATAATTATATATATATATATATATATATATATATATATATATATAGAGAGAGAGAGAGAGAGAGAGAGAGAGAGAGAGAGAGAGAGAGAAGAGAGAGAGAGAGAGAGAGAGAGAGAGCTGTGGATCATTCAGGTAACAACACAGTATTAAGAATCAAGTGCATGTAAACTTTTGAACAGGGTCATTTTTATAAATTCAACAATTATTTTGTCTTGTGGATTATTTGTAAGCATCTTTTATGAGAAATATTTTATTCAAGTCAGTTCTAAATAAAAAAAATAACATGCATTTTGTATGATCCCTCTTATTTCAGTAAAATAATTAACATTTTGCAGATTCTGCATGGTGTACGTAAGAATCAAATGGAGGAAGCAGGGTGATAGAGTCCAAGTTCGCCTACAAAAACACATCACCCTTGCAGCAATCTATTTGATATTCAATTCATGTAAAGTGCCAGTAACTTCTGAAAGGCTTCCGTTGACACCCATGTGGACGCACCTTCTTGATGAAGGCCACAGAGAAGGTGTCCCAGGAGACAATGCCATGGTCCATGAGCTCCACAAAGGCCGTCAGTGTGAAGGAGAGCAGGTCACCAAAGCTAAAAAAGACAAGACAACAGCCACTAGCCACGTCTCTACCGCTCACCTGCACTGAAAGAACAGCCAAGCTTCAGCTTTTACAGAGCGATAGTGAGCGAGAAGAATCAAGTGCTGGTGCAGCTGAAGAACAGGAGGACATGGAGTCAGTCCAGCTGATGTTCCTGTCCTTCAGAAGAGCAGTGAATGCCAGAGAGTTTGGCAGCAGGAGCAGCAGTGGAATTACACTGGCAGAAATGATCAGTGGTATCATGCAGCAGTTTGCTTTTGGGACAGTACAGTTATGATGACTGAACATACAACAAAATACGCTAGTCTTCAAAGGAATATTTAGATTAAATACAACTTAAAGGGATAACTTGCCCAAAAATGAGCATTTAGTGACAATTTACTTCTTTATGTTGCTCCAAACCTGTATGACTGTCTTTCTTTTGTGGAAAAGTGTTAATGAATCAAGTCAAGTGAGTTTTATTGCCATTCCACCATATGTAGAGAAATACAAAAAAATTAAATGTTGTGCCTCACAGGACTACGCTGCTACATAAACCTACATATAATTACTGAAGGAACTTTGTGTCAGATAGTAATCTAAATATAAAAAATACTTTACATAAAAAAAATTTACATACAATTTGGATTTATACATAGTGCAGTGGTACAAATTTGCAAAGGTGCAATTTTAGCATTAATTATTTACTTTATGGCGTGTGTGTGTGTGTGTGTATATAATATATATATATATATATAATATATATATATATATATATATATATATATATATATATATAATATATATATATATATAATTTCCTGTCTTTTCAAATATTTCACTGCAGCTTTTATTTGCTTTAATTTCAATGTTAGTTACTAGTAATGTTAGTACTTCAACCTATTTATTTTCAGTTTATTTTCAGTGTTAGTTATAATAATTTTAGTACTTTAGCTTATTTTCAGTTTATTTTCAGTGTCAGTTATAGGAATTTTAGTACTTTTTGACATTATTTGTTACATAAACCTACACATAACTAACCAACTAAAAGAAGTAATCTAAATATAAATATATTTTATATAAACACTTTACATATACTTTAAACATATACTTTGAATTTACATATAGTGCAATTTTAGCATTATTTATTTACTTTATAGTATTTATGAATATTTTCTTAAATCACTACTTTTTTGGTGCTTTGGGCATTTTTGTTTGTTTTTGGTCTTCTATACAGATTTCATTTGCCTTAATTTCAGTGTTAGTTATAGTAATTTTAGTATTTTCAGTACTTATTTTCAAGGTAACATTTCTATTATTAAGTTTCTATGACATTTATATTTTATATCAGCTTTCAATTAATAATTATTTCAATTAATAATAATATTTATTTCAATTAATATTTTTAATTAATAATAATTTTTATTAGTTGTTGTTTTAGTTAACAGTAAGAAAACTGGGGGAACAAAATTGTCAAAGATCTCTTTTTATGTTCCACAAAAAAAAAAAAAAAAAAAAAAGTCATATACTTTTGGAACAACATGAGAGTAGGTAAATGATGACAGAATTTAATTTCATGTTTGTATTAACTTCTGTAAACAGCATCTGTAGCATGCTGTTGCATAAAAAAATAATTTTGTACCTCAATTTTAGAAAAAGGAAAAAATAAAATAAAAAAAAGGATCTCTATTGGGCATACATCATACAACCCACGTAACTGATGAAGTCGATAATAGCGTATTAAACCTCAAATATTCCTTGAAGTAATAAGACCGGGACTTAATTACTTCAGTGTTTTGAGTTAATCAGACCTCTTTTAAATCAATTAGTGTCTATAAAAACTAATTTACAAAATCCTCAGTATGTGCCACAGATTTCTGCTTTCAGATTTTGACTTTAAAATGAATAACACTGCCCCCTATTGTCAAAAATACCTCAGTTCAGGCCTTAAAATACAAGTGGAATGAAAAATAAAACTTACAACATACCAAAAAACACAGCTTGAGGAGAAAAAAAAAATCAGGCCAAGAAGACTTAAGTTACAAAAACAAATACAATTAATAACATTTTTAAAAGTAACAAAACATAAAGGCAGAGCCCTAATTATGAAATAGAAAAAAAATTAATAAAGTTGCCTGCAGATTAGTGTTAAGTATTTGAGGGCAGAAGGGAGTTAATACAGCGTAAGTTAGACCTCATAATATAAAGACATTAGTTTGAACAGCAATTCATAAATGTACCACTGGGAGCAGGAAGTATTTGCAGCTGGAATTGGGCAAAACCCTATAAATAATTACCACGATGACATTGAGAGATGATGAAATCTCACAAAGGGATATTTAGTGTTGACTCAATGTACATGAAATGCAACAAGAGTTTAGCTGAGTTCACTGGTTTCATTTTAGAGGGATCCTGGGCAACAGGAATTTAAGCAACAATCAGTGTTTCGATCAACTTTAAGAGGAATGGTGGATGTTACAATCATATGGAAATATGAACACATAATCTTGTTGATGAATGAAGGGAAAAAAAAAAAAGTTAAGTGCAAAGCTCCCCCTAAAGCACCGATGTTGCCCAATACCACATGCAAAAGAAAGAAAGATGATTTGGTTACATGGAAAAAACATCCAAATAAAACCATCAAATCATCAGAAAAATGGTAGTGACTGCAGCAGTTGCCAAGTGTTCCCATCGCTTTGATTGGTTTTGAGCACTGAGGCCAGAGCCCGATCATGCAGAGACTCGGCCCGGAGATTAGAGGGTAAGTGACAGGGGGGTTATCCAGCTCGAGGGGAGGGGCTTACCAGGGCTTCATTATCTTCTGCAGTTTCTGATACCGTCTGAAAAGATTTAAAAACTTTGACGTCAGGGAGACAGATACACACAGTCAGGGTCCAAATATTCCTTTATGAACCCATTATGACAAACACATTAGGAAAATCTGTGGAAAACCCATTGTAAAATACAGTACATCTTAAACATCCAGTGAAGCATGAGCTGAGAGAAAAACAGCTGAACATAAAAAAAAACCAAAAAACTTTATGACAGACACAAAGCATGCAAAGCAAAACACTGGGAGGAGAAGACTGCAAACACACACACACACACACAGCCTTTACACGCATTTAATGCACAACATGTGCTTAACTCCCTGTGGTGGTTATGAGCAAGTGTGAAGGATTACCAAAAGTATCCATTACAAATCATTGTGTATTATATTGCATTCATCTACGATTCAAACACGGCTCTTGTTTCCTCTCATGGTCCTGTCAGCAGGGCTATAATACACAGATATGACTCATCATGTTTGGTTTTTAAAGCTGAGGCGCATTGCCTGTTTGCTGTATCATTTCTGGCCCAATGACTTGCACTGTACTTTTTTAAAACCTAATTAATCTCAAAGGTTACATCTGTGACCAAGCACTCTCAGAAAAAAAAAAAGAAAAAGCTAAAAATACGTACCTTTTGGGTACTAACAGGCACATTTTAAAGTATTAAAGGTGCAATAGGTGATTGTCTTCAGAAACATTTTTTGTTATGCTGGTTGAAAGTCTCTTCACATGTCGACAGCAATCATTAAGTTACGTGGTCTAAATGTATTTCTATGTATTTATATATACAGGAAACGTCATTAGCGCGTTCACGCCATATCGGAATTCCCGTAATTAAGAGATTCCAACTTGTAACAAGCGTTCATGTCCTCGTAGAACTCGTAATTACAACTTGTGAACTGGGAGTCTGAGGACGTGAACAGCTCCGAGTAGAACGTCACATGTTGTTATCTCGAAATTACGGTAATTACGATATGGCGTGAACGCAGCATTAGTGATGGGAAGCTCGGATTATTTTACCGACTCGGACCTTTGAGTCTCGTTCAGCAAAATGAACGAATCTTTTTTCAAGTCATTTCGTTCATTTTAACAACCGTTTACACAACCGTTGATCACACTACAAACAAGACAAAACTATAATGCTATAAGAAACAGAAAAGATTAGTTCATTGTTTACCTGGGTCTTTAGTCCATGATTAACTCACCTCGCCTCTTCTCTGACAATTTTTCGGGTTTGAGTCGTTCGTTCATCACGTGACAGCCCCATAAGCTTAATCAATGCAGTCTGAGCCGGAAAGAGAATTGATTAGTTCATCTCTTGAGTCTTCGGTTTCGAGTCGTTCGTTCATCACGTGACAGCCCCATAAGGTAAACGAACGACTCCAAAAACCCGAAGACTCGAAACAGGTGAACTAATTCCAGTACAGAACCTAATAGGATGTTGCACATGCGCGACTGAACAAATCACTCCCCGAGACGACTCGTTCGTCACGAGTCACATTAAAGATTCGTTCAAAATGAACGAATCGTTCAAGAACGACCCATCACTAGCGCGAATGACCGCCAAACATCAACAACCTGATATTCCGTCCTGGTATTGTAATACTTTTAATAACTGTACTATGGAGTGTTCTCACAGTTAATGACATGTGATGTTGTAACGGCTTCTAGAGCATTTACGGTAGTTTTGTGGCAAACTGACAACTGCGCATGTGCATAACGTGTGTTTGTACAGGTGCGTTCACGCCATATCGGAATTCCCGTAATTACGAGATTCCAACTTGTAAAAAGTGTTCACTTTCTCTGAGAACTCGTAATTACAACTTGTGAACTGGGAGTCTTCTGAGAGCTACGACTTGTACCACATGACGCACGTAGGCTCTGTTTAGTAGTTGATAGTGTTGCCATAGAAAAGCATAATTCCGAGTCTGATTAAGTGAACAGCTCCGAGTAGAACGTCACATGTTGTCATCTCGAAATTACGGTATCTACGATATGGCGTGAATGCAGCATACGTTCTGGAAATGTGAAGAGATGACTCGCTCTACCGGCATCCGTCTCCCTTTATTTTATATATTTCCTTTCTGTTTGTGACCTGAGCTGGATGCATGCTTGTGTATATTTTTCCTCGCGCAACCATGTATGTGGACGAGTGTGTTGAGGCGTGAGGCGTTTTATTAAACTTGGGGAAAATCCGCCATCTTCTCGTCTCCCCTGCATTATTAGCACCACGCAGTTTTCCTGTTCTGGGCTGTTGAACATTTCAACTCGGTGTTACAATGTATTGTAGTAATGCTGTTTCTGGTCGTCTAGTCTGTGTGCATTCATGCATTTGGGAGGCGTGGCTTTGGACTGCGATTTGCAGGGAGGGTGGGACGTTCGCTTTCAGGCTAACTTTTCCAAGATCTCCTATTGCACCTTTAATATGTACCTTTGAGTTACTTATAAGCTTTTTTGTACAGCAAACAGCTTTTTTTCAGATTGAATGGGCTGTTGGTGTGTTTTACACAGTTGTCAACTACAAATTTAAAGTGTAGACATAATCAGGATTCTTTGCTCCACGGTTGGAAATTAATGCAAAAATGGCATCAAAATGAACAAAAATGCCCCATAAATTCAAGACAAAGGGGCCAAAAATGCCCCCGCACAACTGACCCTTCGCCTAAACCCACCCTCCTTAGTTACTGTTGCTATGTCTGACAAACAATGCCGCTCTCACACTACACATCATGTTTTCTCGCAGTAAAAAGTGCATCGTGGAGAGAGCAGGTTACTTCTGGTATGAAACAAGGACTCAGCTTTAAAATGTTGTAATTTAAGAAATTCAAAGAATAAATACTATTTTGTGGCTCTTTAATGTGTCGTGACAGATCACTGAAATACCTTATTAGATAAATCTACAAATGAACTGATAGTCTTTTCTTTTTTACTTAAAAAAAAAAAAATAAAAAAAACAGGAATGAACATCAGAATGTATTTTATTTAAACCATCAATATACAGTTTTTCAAGTTTAAAGGAGAAGTTCACCACTACAACAAAAATGTACAGATAATTTACTCATCCCATTGTCATCCAAGATGTTCATGTCTTTTTTTCTTCAGTCGTAAAATAATTTTTTTTTTTTGAGGTAAAAATTTCAGGATTTTTCTCTGTATAGTGGACTTCTACGGTGCCTGCGAGTTTGAACTCTCAAAATACAGTTTAAATGGAGCTTCAAAGGGCTCTAAACGATCCCAGCCAAGGAAGAAGGGTCTTATCTAGCGAAATGATCAGTTACCTTTTTTTTTTTTTAAAAAATGTACAATTTATATACTTTTTACCTCTAATGCGTGTCTTGTCTAGCTCTGCGTGAACTCTTCCGGGTTAATACAGTTAGGGTATATCGAAAAACCCCCATCTCATTTTCTCTTCCAACTTTAAAATCGTCCTACATTGCTGCAGAAGTACCCGACCCAGTGTTTACAAAGTGAACGCGCAAGGAGGGTCAAACATCCTTTATAAAAAAAAGGTAAAACAGCAATGTAGGCCGATCATTTCGCTAGATAAGATCCTTCTTCCTTGGCTGGGATTGTTTAGACCCCCTTGTAGCCGCATTTAAACTGCATTTTGGAAGTTTAAACTCTCAGGCACCGTAGAAGTTCCTGAACATTCCTGAAATGTTTTCCTCAAAAAAACAATTTCTTTACGACTGAAGAAAGAAAGACATGAACATCTTGGATGACAAGGGGGTGAGTACATTATATGTGAATCTTTGTTTTGGAAGTAGACTTCTCCTTTAACCAGAGTGCTACAGTAGCACAAGACCAGTAGAGGGGGCTACTAAACCACTAACTCTTTAACCCTCCAGCCGGCAACATTCATGCCCCATGATGTCAGAGTACTCGCTCCATACCCTCAAGAGTGCCGTCATGCTTAAGTCTTTTGAATAATCATCGCCTGGTCAGTGGCTAACAGGAATTCACGGCAAGAATGTGAAACAGTGTGTATTTGTGTGCATGTGCGTGTCCACTTGGATTCTTAACGGTATGAAAGGACTGCATAGAAACCCACACATAGGCTCTTTGAGGTCAGGAGCTGTTGACACAGAGCTGCTTTATATAAAACATACTCATGGAAATGATTTCCATGGTCAGCTCTCCAGCGTAGCGAAATGTTGAAACACCTCGGCTGGCGGCGCAGAGCTCCGATAAGTAAAAACGCAGCTATTGATTCAGCGAAGTAAAACCAACATCCCAACGGCTGCCTAATTTCACTCAGCCGGCGAAGCACCAGAGGGAAATCACGTCTGCTCATGCACGAAAATGAATGTATCAGGCAATTCAGATAAATAGTCTTCCACAACTACGTGAAGTGTGAAAAGAGCCATCGGAGTAGTACGACCTTGACAAATGAAGAAAGGACAAGCATAATTAGGTTAGCATGTAACAGAACACAAATGCATGAGTCTGTGAAGCTGATCTGTTCTAGAGGAAATATTCAGTTGGATAGACAACCTTGTCCTTCCTCAAACAATTTAGCTGTCCTGAAAGTGTATATACTGTAGCCTCCTTTGTGTTTCTTTAATGCATTATTATTCTCTACTCAGCCTCTAAGTGTGTTTCTCCAGTCCCAGTTTTCTCCCTCCATGTTTCTGTACTCTGTCTCTCCACTAAGGCGGTTTGTGTCTGCTGGCAGAGCTCTGCTTCCTCATGGGACCGTCCGTATATGAGTTGAAAAAGCGCCAGCTCAGCAGATAGTCTATCTCCGCTTTAACCTTCAACTGAGATGGTCAGGCCACGCGGCTGCTTTATATCACAGAGGAGACTGGAGGAGGGAGTGAATTGTTTACACTTCATTTATTATTAATAAACGTGTCTGATATAAAATATCTGCAGTTTATTTGGATGCTGCATCTCTGATGTGATTGAGTTGTGAGGTATTGAAAGGTGCATTGTTTGTGTTGTGATTCCAGCATCAAAAAAACACTACAAAATGTCCTCAATCACAACATGCACTGTTTTAAAACACAACACAACACTGTGGCTTCAAACACATTAAGTGTGATCAAACACAACAGCGCATGCTATCAGACACAACATAATACTGGTCTCAAAACAACACAATACAACAAAGTGCCTCAGTGTTGTTTATGTGAGCATGTTGTGTTTAAGGACATGAGTGCAGGGCTTTATTTACGCTATTTCTGCCGCTACAAAAGTGCCCCCTGCTGGCAGAGAATGAACTTGCATTTTCAATCAGCCTGTCTACCATTTTCTTTCAGGTATGTGTGAAGGAACTGAGAATACTACACTACCGTTAAGAACTTACTTCAGTTTTCAGTGTCACATGATCCTTCAGATTTTAATATGCTGATTTCTAGCTCAAGAAACATTTCAAAAACAGTTGGGCCGCTTACTATTTTTTGTGGAAACATATTTTCAGTATTCTTGATGAATAAAAAGTTTAAAAGAACAGCATTTATGTACATAGGAATATTCTGTAACCTATGGAAGCCCATTTCCGCCACTGAAATAAAAAAAAAAAATATAAATAAAAAAAAAAAAAAAAAAGGTACTTGCGACTTTTTATCTCACAACTCTTGACTACTTTTCTCGTACCTGCGAGTTTACATCTCGCAATTCTGACATTTTTTCTTAGAATTGTGACATAGAAACTCCCAATTTTGAGAAATAGTGTAATTCTGAGAAACAGTCGCAGTCCTGGGAAATAAAATCAGAATTGCGAGATATACAGTCACAATTCTGACTTTTTCTCAGAAATTTATCTCCCAAATTTAAGAAAAAAAGTCAGAAATGCAAGTTTGTATCAATTCTGAGAAAAAAGTAAGAAATGTGAGTACATATCTTGCGATTCTGACTTTATTTCTCAGAACTGCAAGCCAGAAATGGGAGTTTAAATTAATTCTAAGAAAAAAAACTAAAACATTTTGGGTTTATATCTTGCAATTCTGAGAGAAAAAAAAAAGCCAGAAATGCGAGTTTGTATGAATTCTGAGGAAAAAAAAAGTCAGAATTTTGAGTTTATATCTTGCAATTCTGAGAAAAAAAGTCAGAAATGCACATTTATACCTTGTAATTCTGACTTAACTCACAGATGTGAGTTTAAATCATGCAATTCTGACTTTATTTCTCAGAACTGCAAGTTTATATCTCACAAATTTGAGAGCCAGAAATTTGTAAGTTTGTATGAATTATGAGAAAAAATAATTCTTTATATCTTGCAAATCTGAGAAAAAAAGTCAGAAATGTGAGTTTGTATCAATTCTGACAAAAAAAGTCAGAAATGTAAGTATATATCTTGCAATTCTGAGAAAAAAAGTCTGTATTGTGAGTTTATATCTCTCAATTCTAACAAAAAAGTCAGAAATGTAGGTTTGTATCACAATTATAAGAAAAAAGCTGGAATTGTGAGATAGAAACTCGCAATCCTGAGGAAAAAAGTCAGAAATGCGAGTTTGTATGAATTCTGAGAAAAAAAGTCAGAATTTTGAGTTTACATCTTGCAATTCTGACTTTATACCTTGTAAATGCCAGTTTATATCATGCAATTATGACCTTTTTTTCTCAGAATTGCAAGTTTATCTCACAATTCTGTGAAAAAAAAGTCAGTAATGCAAGTTTATATCACAATTCTGAGAAAAAAAGTCAGAATTGTGAGTTTACATCATGCAATTCTGACTTCATTATCAATTGCGTGATGCAAACTCACATTTCTGACTTTTTTTCCTCAGCGAGTTTCCGAGTTTGTATCACGCAATTCTAAGAAAAAAAAAAGTCTGAATTGTAAGATAAATTATAAACTCGCAATTGTAAGGAAAACAAGCCAGAATTGTGAGATAAAAAGTCGCAATTACCTTTTTTATTTTTTATTCAGTGGCAGCAACGGGCTTCCCGTTATGTCTATCTACAAGTTCAGTTTATCTTACAGCTTGAAGACTCCTATTGAAAATCACTGAGAAATCTGAATAGGCTTCGTTACATTCTACAGTGCAAGTCACTGGTCATGTTTTTATTCGGATTAGAATTGCTTAAGCCCTGCTAAGAGGACACACAAACGAGTGAATATCAAGAGCACTGTAATGTAAACAGAAAGATAGAAGGAAAGGCAGCCAGAGGAACAAACACAGTTACTTACTCTGTGCCACTCTCGACCATCTGTGTGAGCAGCGAGATGCCGTCGAGGTTGATGAACTCCTGAGCAAAGGTGATGTCTCGTGAAGAGTTGGCCAGATCCTTCAGAGCGTCCAGCTTCATGTCCATGCTGGACGACTGGATGCGCTCGTGCAGCTGCTGGGCCATCTGGGCCTGTTACCATGGCCACAGAAAAGGCGTGTTAATGAGAGGGTGACAGATCGACATGTAGGAGGTCAGGCCTTTTAGTCACACAACTCAAGGAAGAAGGCGAGACGGCACGTCGCTAAATTACTGCCTCACTGAATCCACAATCATTCCCTCATTAGAGAGTATTAATCAGGCCAGTGTGTCAGTTAAGGGTTTTTACATACTGCATTTATCCATTTTTCATATATCATTTCAATGCAGATGACTAAATATAAACTTTTCCAAGTTACATCCAAATAAATGAAAATCTAGTTCATTTAGTATAAATTTCTGCATTTGCAGTGGACACTTAAGACACCCTTATATGACACTAAGATGATTGCATTTGAGTATTGTATGAGTTTTTATCGTAATATTTTTTTAAAATATTTCTTTAATATATATATATAAATTTTTTTTTTTTAAAAAGTTTGTTTACATAAAATATGTGCGTGTGCGTGTATATATATATATATATATATATATATATATATATATATATATATATATATATATATATATATATATACACACAGGGGTTGGACAATGAAACTGAAACACCTGGTTTTAGATCACAATTAGTATGATATTAGGCCTCCTTTTGCAGCTAATACAACATCATTTCATCGTGGGAGTGACAAATACAAGTCCTGCAAAGCAGCCAGAGGGATTTTGAGCCATTTTCCTCTTGCAGAACAGTGGCCAGGTCACTATGTGATGCTGATGTGGGAAAACGTTTTCTGACTCGCTCCTCCAAAACACCCCAAAGTGGCTCAATAATATTCAGATCTGGTGACTATGCAGGCCATGGGAGATGTTCAACTTAATTTTCATGTTCATTAAACCAGTCTGTCACCAGTCTTGCTGTGTGTATTGGTGCATTATTATCCTGATACAGAGCACTACCTTCAAGGTACAATGTTTGAACCATTGGGTGCACATAATGAAACTTTACACTCTGCTCTAACTGGTGTAATGTACAATAAGTGAAGATTGGGCACCAGACAGCGCAAATATAGCCATGAAACCTCCAATACTATATTGGCGAGTGTTTCAGTTTCATTGTCCAACCCCTGTATATATATAACACATCTATATATTGAAGAAATGTATGTAATATATACATTTATATTTATATATAATATAAATCATATAAATATGAATACATGTATACATGTAAATATATACAATGTATGTTTGTGTATTTATACACAAATATACACAGCACATAATATATTACGTAAACAAAATTTGTATTTTGGATGCGATTAATCGAGATTAATCGAGACAGCACGAATATTAATATAAAATATATATAGTTTTTGTTACTTATGTCAGTTTTAGTTGTAGTTATTTTAATACATCAAGTTAAACTTAATGAAAATGAGAAACTGCTTTAGCAAATACCAAATAAAATAAATTAAATTAAAATTAAATTTATATTTTATTTCAGTTTAACTTTATTTTATTTCAAGTAACATGTTTTTTTAATGGTTATAGTTGTTTTCAGTTTTCAGTGATCAGTGATCATCTTTTCTGGCCACATTCAACAACAACAACCTATTTTTAAATTATCTAATTTAAATGACAAAAAAAGCATAATTTGTTTAGATGATAACTGCATTAGATTAAATTCCATCTCTCTTCTCTTTAAACTAAATTTGCTTTGCTCACCTTAAAAAAAGCACCTTGATTGCACTAATGTAACCTAACACAGCATTATAAATATATGAGTCATCATGAACACTACAGAATTGCTTTCTTCTATTTGCAACAGTACCGAGCACTGATGACTGTTAAATATCAGTGGTGGCTGGTGCAGAACATCACAGGAAGAGAAACAGTCTTTGTTGTCATTATGCTAGAGGGGACGGTTTCAAATGTCACAGACATCAGCTTTAAATATCATCATCATTCCCAAGCCGCAAATTCAGATGGGTCATATGAACAACAGTTTCTGAATGAAATATCCATTCTAATATAACACAGCTTCAAAACGCAATACATTTTTATAACAACGAGGCAATCCGTAATCATCAGAAAAAAATTATGACAGCTGGGCACATTTACGCCTTGACAGGTCACGCATGAATGTTTCTCAGCTGCTGACACTTTAGGAAGCTTTGGTAATATAACCTATCACCCCTCACATCTGAAGGATTACCGTCCCCAGCTGGACGGGGCAGGGCTTCAGAGGATAAAGGCAGGTCCCTCCTGATGATAAAGCCTTTAGAGAGGCCAAAAATACATATATAAACTCAAAAGTGCTACTCACAGCTGACGTAGTAAGCCGCAGAATGGAGCCATTTTTGATGTTGTTGCGATTCTGTGGAAAAAAAGGAGGAAAGAAGAATTGTTATGCACTGGTATAAGGTATTTTTTAAATTATTGAGTTTTGCAATACAACTGCATTTTTGCATTTAACCTTTTCGGTGATGTAGAAGTTGGTTGAGTCAGCATTCTGCAGAGCATATGTTTCAGGGTTTGGCAAGTTCCACCTAATGAAAGAAAATAAAAACGAAATTCAGTGATGTGTGTTGCTGTTGGAGCTGCACGATTCTGGATAGATTGAGAATCACGATTTTTCTCTCAAATAAAGATCACGATTATCCCACAATTCTGAACTAAGCAAAACAGCATGCGGTTTACAAGAGGCTGTGACAAAATATCAATTTAATTGACCAATTTTTAAAAAATGGTTTGAATGAATGATTCAACGACTTACTCAAACACTTCATTGTTTCATTACTGGATGAATCAATGTTTTTGAACAAAGAATGATTCTATGACAAATACATTTTTGACAGTTGCTTATATGTAATAGATACAAACGTTATGTAAAACACGAATTGAGCTCAAAAGGTTTGCTCTATTTTGATCGCTACCACAGACACAGACAGTGTTTATATCCAAACTATAAACTTTTTTTTCCCAGTGTTTGATATTAAGAATGACTGTAAGACAGAAATAATACTGTGTGGTTGAAAAGACCGTTTGAGAAGCTGTTTCGTTTCATACCTAAACATGATAACCGCTCTATATGTGTCAATGGCAAATGAGATCCTGTGGGTGTTTGAATAGAGATTGCGATCTGTTAACGAATAATCATGCAGCTCTAGTTGCTGTGTAACAAAAACAATCAGCATCGATAAGCGATAAGTAGGTGAGGGGGGTCGGGGTAAATTTCTTGGAATTAACAGTTTCGTCATTTTGGAAGATTTTTATATTAGAATGAAGCTACATGTTGTTTACGGTTGCAACATTCTTTTGAAACAACATCAATGGTAATATCCTAAACTGTAAAATTTAGAACTGTACAAACTACTCAACTTTCCAGTTCAAATAATACAAGTTTTGACAAAAACAAACCATGTATAAAATAATAAACCTCTCATTTTAGCCTAATAAATGGCTATTTATGCTAAATATAATTGGTCTGAACAATGATGGCACTTAAAAGCAGAAAAACAGCGATTACTCCTGTAAACAGAGCAGTGCTGCATTTATAAACACTACTTTATTAAGAATCACACTGAGCGTTCAGGTCCACCTCCTTTAGCCAATCATGCTTTTCTGTAAGAGCCTCTCAGTTGTGGAATACACTTACAATTGAATTAAGAAACTATACCATATAGTATTTCTTCAGACAAAGCCTCATTCATTTTTTTAATCATTTTTAATCTATAAATCTTACTGTTTATTTTACTACTAATGTTGCTATTAATTAATCCGCTGCTAACATGTTCCATGTCCTTTGCTTGCTGTCTGGTGGCTAAATGTATGTTTTGGGTATGTTTGGATTATTTTATTAGTATTTTACTAACTGTTAGCTAACACTGGCACATTTACAGAAATGCTGATTAATGTGTGTTGTCCTTATAAATAAATAAACAAATTTTGAAATTTGAATTCGAGCATGGTTGCCAGGTTTTCACAACAAAACCCACCCAATTACTACTAGCCCAAAAGTAGCCCAATCGGGTTTCGAGGGGGTTCCATGATTATTGCGATGTATTAAAAAAGTAAAACAAGACAAATGAATACTTGGGGGAAAAAATTAACATTTTGTACATTTTAAAGTTAAATTATTCTATCTATTGCAATTTGGAAGTTCAAAATTAAGAGCTTCAATCCATGTTCTTAATTAAGAAAACTTAAGTCAGAAAAAAGTGAATATATAATATAAGTGAATATAAAATGAGAATATAATAATAATAATAATAATAATAATAATAATAATAATAATAATAATAATAACAACAAGCATTTTATTTTACTTTTACTCCTAAAAGCCTTATATTGTAAAACAATTGCACTGTAAAATAAATGAAAATGCATATTTCATAGGTATATTGTTTTTGCTTTACACTACAGTAAGGATATTACAATACTTCTTTCCTAATTTCTACACTTGAAAGAGATATTTTGAATTGAATTTGTCCATTTAAACCGCTAGCTGTCAGCAATTCATAATGCACTTTTAAGCTTTTATTTTGACGTAAACAGCAGTAGAGCTTTTATTTTGAAGGAAAACTTCAGCTTCATTGAAAACAGGGTTACAAAAACGCGTCTCCCTACAAATGTAGTGAAATGCTTTAAGCGTCTGCCACAAAAATAAGGCATAACTGGTGGCCGTTGCATTCCCAGGTGCACACTAAACTCACAGCACATGCAGTAATGGAGTTCAATGCATTCACTGTGAACTGAGCTGTTCTGAGGCATGGAAAACACCGGATGATTAGCTGATTGGCTGAACGAAGTGCGTATTTCTCTTTGAGACGAAAACAGCAAAAACAGACTTGATGAAAGGATTAAGCCATATTGTGCTTTTGGTTTTAGTTTGTTTGACAGATATTGTGTCAGAGCATAATGGCCCAAAACACAACTTTAAAGACCTTTTATGTTAGAATAAGAAGTTCAAATATGTTTAAAAAAACTACACTTTGTGCCCAGAGGACCTATCGTTTCATATCGTCATGTGACCACAAAGATAGAGACCATGATATTGATAATACCGTTAAATCCCTGTTTATTATATACACACACACATTTATATAACCCCCTGTAACAATCACATGAATGGAAATTCATTCAAAAAATGCTTGTTACTTACCCTTCACAGACTTCTTTAATGATGGCTGAGAGAGGCTTTTTCTGCAGAAAACAAAACAACAATAACAAAAAAGTTATTCCTGTATTCTTGGAGCTCATTTTCTTTAGAGATGATAAATATTCTTTACACACAATAATGCTGCTGCACTGACATTAGTTTGTACAACTTTTGATCAAACGTTTGGTTGAGTCAAGTCAATAGCAACAAAGAACGGATAAAGAATTTCAGAATAAGGATGAATGATGAATAAAGAACTTCAGGGTGATTTATGCAAGGTTTGTCTCAATAGTTTTTATAGCACACTGTCTTCATCAGTCACACGCTGTAGGGCCTTCTCTCTCCAAAGTTAACGGAATAGTTCAGCCAAAGAGGAAAAGCAAGTCATTATTTATTCACCATATTGTTCCAAACCCACATTACTAATTCGTCTGTGAAGCAAATAATTATTAAAGGACTTAAGGGTCTCCTTTTGGTGTTGCATTTTCAGTTATCAACAGCTGTGCTCATTAAAAGTCATTTTATGTCAAGAAATGGCTTTAAAACAACATGGAGGTTGGTAAATACTGACAGAATTTACATCTTCGGGTGAAAAAGCAAGTATGCGGTATTGTAAGATACATATACATGCATGTACAGTTGATGTCAAAAGTTTAGACACACCTTGCAGAATCTGCAAATTCTTAATTACTTTACCAAAATAAGAGGGACCATACAAAATGCATGTGATTTTTTTTTATTTAGTACTAAACTGAATAAGATATTTCACATTAAAGATGTTTACATATAGTCCAGTTGAATTTATAAAAATGACCTTGTTTAAAAGTTTACATACGCTTGATTCTTAATACTGTGTTGTTACCTGAATGATCCACAGCTGTTTTTTTGTTTTGTTTTGTTTTTAAGTGATAGTTGTTCATGAGTCCCTTGTTTATGCTGAGCAGTTAAACTGGTTTTTCAGCATTTCTGTGTATTTGAACCCTTTCCAACAATAACTGTATGATTTTGTGATCCATCTTTTCACACTGAGGACAACTGAGGGACTCATATGCAACTATTACAGAAGGTTCAAACGCTTACTGACGCTCCAGAAAGAAAAAAAACAATGCATTAAGAGCCAGGGGGTGAAAACTTTTTGAATTCAAAGATCAGGGTAAATGTAACTTATTTTGTCTTCTGGTAAACATTCAAGTATCTACTGTAGCTTCTGAAGGGCAGAAAAAAAATATTTTGCTAAAATGAGAAAAATGCACACATATTCATTCTGTTCAAAAGTTTTCACCCCCTGGCTTAATGCATTTTTTTTCCTTCTGAAGCATCAGTGAGCATTTGAACCTTCTATATTAGTTGCATATGAGATTTGCACATGTATTCAAACACACACAAATGCTGAAAAACCAAAGAATTTGTGGGACCTGAAGGGTTTTTCTGAGGAACAGCGGGCAGTTTAATTGTTCAGGACAAACAAGGGACTCAGACTAGACTTTGGAACAGAGTCATTTTTATCAATTCAACTATTATTTTGTCTTATGGACTATAAACATCTTTTATGTGAAAAATCTTATTCAGATCAGTACTAAATAAAAAAAATGACATGCATTTTGTATGATCCCTCTTATTTTGGTAAAATAATTAACATTTTGCAGATTCTGCGAGGTGTATGTAAACTTTTGACCTCAACTGTAAATGCACATACAGAAGATCCAGTCAGCCATAGGCACTAACCTGGTCAATTTCCATAAGTTTGGGAAAGGCCCCCGGCCATTCGATGGCCACCTTCACAATGTCTGCTGGGGGCGGCATGGCTGCGCTGATGGAGGATGTGGCCGCTCACTGCTGCCTGGCTCTCATCCAAGCCTGTAGAGGGAGACAGAGGGAGAAAGCTAGGGTTATCCTATGCATACTAATTTATCAAACATGTCTTACGCGTCGTGGTACTCTCATGAATTTGCGGCGAAGACTGACACAGGAGAGAAGAAATTGTTGATTAAAATCATTATTTTTATTTATAGCTCTTTCTGTCACTAGATAATTTGCTGCCAATGTGCTAAAGCCACCACTGAGGAATTCTTCTGGAAAACCTTGAAAATGTATTTAAAGAATGCAAAGCTTTGACAGGTGCAATGTCGCTGCAAGATTCACTCTGTACAAGAACATTTCTCCTTTGTGACATCTGATACTGGGACATTTTAATTACTGCAGTAAGATCTACATACTAGTGTACCTTTTAATCGCTTCTTTATTCATGGCTGAACTCTCGTTTGCATGTGCACACAGAAACATGAATCAGCACATATATGACAACGGATGTAATCAGTATTTACATAGCAAAACGGTAGAAAATGTATCTATCTCACATGTTTCCCGCATTGTCATGCAACAGACCCGTAATTCAGTTCAGCAACGCTTGACGTCACTCCATTCTAAGTAAATGAGAAGCGTTAATGCTGACGCCCCGTGTGAATGGGGCGTTAACATTCCATTTAAAGGAAACATGTCATGAAAATCTGATTTTTTCAATGTTTAAGCACTATAATCAGGTCCCCTATGCAACTACTAACACAGAAAACGTGAAAAAGTACAACCCATTAACTGTTTTGGTAAGCCTTTCTCTGTAAACGTGAGAAAAAATGAGCCTCTCAGATTTCGCTCGCCCAGTGACATAAGAAGGGGATCTTATTATAATATTACTGCTCCCAGCTGTTTATCTTAACTGAATAAACCAACTTTTTTTGTAACTTGTGAGTTTTTAACAAACTTGTGTGTTTTTGACAGTTTAAGCACAATAAGACATGAAAGAGAACTTAGTTTAGTACTTACATGCCGTGTGACAGACGCTTTCTGTGCACGTGCTTCGGATGTGTGCGTTTAGAAAACCGTACAGTATATCATAAGTTTAAACGAATATGTTTTAAAACATGATTTCAGCATGATAGACTTGATAATCAAAACCAAACAGATGTTTTTTGGCAGAGTATCTGAGGTAGGAGCTGTAAAGGCACACCCCTATTCAGGAAAAGGGGGCGGGGAGCAGCAGCTCATTTGCATTTAAAGAGACATGTATGAAAACTGTTTCTGCTACCACTCAAAATAGGCATTTTCAAAATGATATAATAAATGATCTGTGGGGTATTTTGAGCTGAAACTTCACAGACACATTCTGGGGACACCCGAGACATCTTGTAAAAAGGCGCATAATAGTTCTCCTTTAAATTAATGTTATACAATAAAGTATATTTACAGCACTAAAGTCTATTTGCTAAAATCTACAAGTTTCTTCAAAATCAACATTGTTCTATATAATCATAGTGTGTGCCAAGCTGCTGAGTACTAAATAGTCATGGGATATGAAAACACAGGTTGTCATATATTAATGTGCTCATGGTTTTATGTTATGATGACAAAGTGACATGTTGAGTCATTTGTCATTTTTGCTGTTTAGTTTATATAAATAGTCTTGGTGGATTGCTGGCTGCAGCTTTGTATCGTGATACAATTCACTACGCTGAACTCTTTATTTCAGAAGAGCAAGGGAAATGTTCTTTTCCGTGATACAGACTATTGGACAAAAGTAAATTGACTATTTTCTTTTAGCCCGTTTCAAACGGAAATAAAGAGCACCAGTGTAACATGAGCAAATGTCTCTCACTAAAGCACATTAACAAATAAAGTCATTTGCACTTTAAAGACAGGCTTTGTGTTTATGGCTGTAATCAAACAGAAGTTAATTCCAGCTCAATTTTCCTTAAGTATCTGGCTCGCAATACTTACTTAATAACATACATGTCTGAAGTTTAATGTAATGTAAACACAAATACAATAAAACAGTAAAACTTCTAAAAGAAAAGGTTAGGTGAGCCGATAAAGTGAAACTGACATCCGCTAAATCCCTGTGTAAATTATTTAGCACTACTGACACTGAGGACAGTGCGGATCATCTTTAGTCCTTGTGGATAAACCCCATTACATTTTTAATCCCCCATTCCATAATGCATGGGGATGATTCTTGGAGAGAAAACAAGAACACACACAGCCTGTGAAACAAGCATTCATTCAACCCATTCAAACAAGCTGCCATGTCACTCTGCCATGACTCATCCCATAATAATCTCCACAGACATTACCCAGGCTCTGTTGCTATGGCATCTGCTCCATCAGAACTTGCATCTTTCCAGGGTGGTTCTCTTGAAAATGTTTCATTCCTCATAAGAAGTTTCTCAATTACAGATGGCATGATGTCAGCTGACAGAAGTCAATAAATCTCAGTACCAGGATTTACGTAAAGCTCTCAGCTGTCGTTCAAATGGGCAGAATAACTGCACATAGTTTTTTTTTTATGATTTCAGACACTGTAAACAAAGGCAACATTTCTATGAGTCTATCACTCATTTGCACAGCGCATAAATATTTGATCAAACATTTAGCAAACTTTTGTTATAATTTTATCAAGGGGAAAAAAAGTTACAGATGAGGATATAAGATTCAAAACCTTTTTTCATGCTTTCAGTCTTAAAGATTTGGTCTTGAAAGGGCTTTAGGATTGAGGATTTCTCCATTTCTTTTTTTTCCTTCACATTCTACATCTATTTTTCTAGGTTTCACAGGTTTGGCTGTGCTACAAGAGTGTACAACTTATGCACAAAACTATTACAACATTCAAGTACAAGTGGTTTTATTCCACACTGTATGTTGACTTAACAGAATGAAATGCTGGATATGTGGATACAACCACAAAGCCAGTGGGACGCAAGCAACAAGCCATGTAAGGTGCTTTCACCAAACCATGTCTATTAAAGTATTTTTTTCGCTAAAGCATTCATGTCTTGTCCATCAAAACGTTCTATGAAACAAAAGACGAATTAGAGTGAAACAAATTTGCATTTTTGATAGACATGGTTTCGTAAACCTACACAATAATGCCGTTGAAAGGAACCGAGAAGAAAACAGACTGACAGACGGGATTTGATTTTTTTCAGATGGCTTAATAGTCCAGTCATTTCAACAGGCAGGGCTAGAGATGTCTCTGTCTCTCTGATGGGGGGCAGGGACACACAGAGCATCGCCTGCTCTTCCATTCAATGTGTTCTCTAAAACACACTGAATTAATCAATCACTCTGGCCAGTGGCCATGTCCACCACCAGTTTCCTTGAAACATTCAACCTTCACTGTGAAAAAAAAGTCAACTTGAGAAACTACACCACTACACTATACTCTCATTACCATACTGCACAATAATGTAACAGAATTTCCTAGGCATATACAATGGCAATACCATGTTTTAAAACGTACTGTATACCATGGTATTATTATGTTTTAGGACATGTACCATCTAAAACATTTGCCATTGCAATAACATGCTTGTTTAAGGACATGTGCCATTGTATTATAGGACATGTATCAAGGAAACCATTTTTTGGACACATACCATGGTAATACCATGTTTTGAGGACATGTGCTATTGCAATACCATGTTTTTGGACACATACCATTGCAATACCATGGTTTATGTTTTAATGTTTTTGGGACACATACCATGATAATACCATGTACTGAGGACATGTACTATGGCAATAACATGTTTTTGGACACATACCACCGTGTTTTAGGACATGTGCTATTGCAATACCATGTTTTTAGGAAATGTGCCATGGTATTATGTTTTTAGGACATGTATTATGGCAATACCACATTTTCTGACACATACCATAGAAACACCATGTTTTAGGACGTGCCATGGTACCATGACAATATCATATTTTTAGGACATGTACTATGGCAACAGCATTTTTTTTGGACACATACCACCATGTTTTGGGACATGTGCCATGGTATTAGCATGTTTTAGGACATGTACCACGGTAATACAATGTTTTTGGGACATATCATGATAAAACCATGTTTTGAGGACATGTACTATTTCAAAAACATGTTTTTGGACACATACCACCACGTTTTAGGACATGTGCCATGGTATTATCATGATTTTAGGACATGTACCATGGCAATACAATGTTTTTGGGACACATAACATGGTAATACCATGTTTTGAGGATATGTGCTATTGCAATACCATGTTTTTAGGATATGTGCACTGGTATTATGTTTTAGGACATGTACCATGGCAATACAATGTTTTTGGGACACATACCATGGTAATACCATGTTTTAGGACATGTAACACGATAATACAATGTTTTTGGGACATATCATGATAAAACCACGTTTTGAGGACATGTACTATTTCAAACACATGTTTTTGGACACATACCACCACGTTTTAGGACATGTGCCATGGTATTATCATGATTACCATACCATGGTAATACCATGTTTTGAGGACATGTACTATGGCAATAACATGTTTTTGGACACATACCACCATGTTTTAGGACATGTGCCATGGTATTATCATGTTTTTGGGACATGTACCACGGCAGTACAATGATCCCATGTTGCGGCATGTACGACTATGGTAAATCCATGTTTTTGTGGCGAGTACTACTAATGCAATACCATGTTTTTGGACATGTACCATAGTATACATCTGGATGTATACTATGGCAGTGCCATGCTTTTCTGAACACACCCTGGCAGCATTGTGTTTTAGGACATGTACCAAGGTGTCATGTTTTTAGGACCATGGCATTACCATATTTGTTTGGCCATGTACTATATAAATTGTCAATTATATATATATATTATATACACACATCAGATGCTATTAATGAGACAGTCACAGTTATTTTTAACAAGACAAATAATAGCAATAACAATAACTGCGGTAATCACAGGCCACTTAGAAACATAATTAGAAACCAATCAGCTGTCATGTTTCATTATTACTCAGAAATTATGTAAAATGATACGTAATGTAGCATATGACCCACAAGAAAAGTCCTCGCAGTCAAACAGAGACTCTCTTTATTAGATGCTGAACATCATGGATGGTGCAGCATGTGGTTGTCAGAGTGACAGTCCCAGTGCGGTTTAAATGTTAAGACTTCACTCCCGCAGAGAGCACAACACCACCAAGCCAAACAGCTGCAGTCCGTCAGTTGTGAGAAGAAAGTGAAAAAATGCTCAGAAGTTCACACTCTCTCCAGGTTTCACTCCACTGGATTACCCACGTCCTGTATAGATTTCAAAAGAGCCCTCCAGTGATTCATCTGACACCTCTACAAAGGGCCCCAGAGCACAGAGGGCCCACACCGGCAGGGGCTATAAAAGAGCAGCGAGCTTTATCTGCACTGAGAAACAAAGAGATGCGAGACATCTACTGAGTTATTGCTACTCGCGTTCTTTGTCTCACTGACGCCGGTCGGCTCTCATTTCTACCCTGCAGGTCTGACCTGTGCCTTGTTCCTACAAGCCATTTCTAGAGAGACAGAACTGTGGGCCCCGTTCCACACATACATAGTCAATAGCAGGTGTATTTCCATCAGTTGCTATAGTAATGATGTAAACGTCAGAATGATGCCAAGAGACATTTTCATACAACAACTGAGTGTATCTGTCAGTGTGGGGAGTGGAAGGGAAATTGGAGATTCGGACTGCGCTTACATCTATTGTGACATCTCACCACAGTGCAGAACTCACGAGAGCATGACAAACATATGCAACAGGCACTGTGCACATTCATTCACACATGTATTGTGCAAAATCGCTGACTCATTCACTATTCATATTGAATGTCACACCGTTCACATGAGGAAAAGTGTGAGTGAAAATGAGTGTATTCAGACAAAGCCTCAGACAATTCTGCACACTTTGTATGTTACACAAGGATCATGCACTTAAATGACAAAAAAGTACTCTGATTAAGACTGAGAAAATAAAATACTGTTTTAGATATTTTAAAAGGTATTAATAATAATAATAATAATAATAATAATAATAATAATAATAATAACAATGATAATAATAATAATAATAATAATAATAATAATTATTATTATTATTATTATTATTATTGTTATTATTATTATTAAATATTATTAAATGTTGTTAAATATTGCTTCATTATTAATGATCATAAATATTAATATTAATTACTAAACAAACAATAAACTATTAATAATTGTAAAATGTTTTTAAATGTTGTTATATAGCATCCATAATAATATAATTATAAAATAATAATATATAAAATAATTGTTATATTATATAATAATAATAATAATAATAATAATAATAATAATAATAATAATAATAATAATAATAAACTAATAACAATAATAATAATAATAATAATAATGTAAATGAAAATATATTATTATTATTATTATTATTATTATGTGATTATTATTATTATTATTATTATTATTATTATAAATAAATAGCATTTATAATAATATAATTATAAAATAATTATTTAAATATTAGTTGTCAATAATGATAATTGTGATGATTATTATAAAGTGATTATTATAAAGATAAATAAATGAATAAATAGCATTTACAACAATATACTTATAAAAAAATATATATATAAAATAATTGTTATTTTAAATATTTTAGTTATATCAGTATTGATAAATAATATAATAATAATAATAATAATAATAATAATAATAATAATAATAATAATAATAATAATATTAAATAAATGAATTTATTATTTCACACATTAATAATAAACATTTGTATTTGTAATGACTGGAATTTTGTTGTTCAAACTACAGAAAAAAATTAAACATTCGTATTCGCAATCACTGAATTTCGTGTTTTTATCCTGTCAAATTACTCTACAGCTTTTGTGCTGCTCAAAAAAAAAAAAAAAACATTATCAGTGAGTTTTTTTTTTTTTCCCCCTTGCTGTCTTTGCTGTCTGTCTGAAAGCCTAGATCGGGATTTGTAACGTAAGACTAGTGAAGTGTGAAGTGTTTTTGGACATATATTTTTTTCACTACCTTTACAAAATGTACTGCAGTACTACTGTACAGTGAAGTTATTGTGGTAACTTTATGCACTTTGACATATTCCATGTTACTGAACAATTACCGTATCCCAAAATCAAATGTACAAACAAATGTCTACAACAGAGTGGTATTACCTGCATGTTTTTTTTAGATGTTCTAGATGAACATCAGCAAAGAATGATGTTTTGATATACAACACACATTTTAATTTACATTCAAACACTCTCCTCACCTTAAAAAGTCTCCTTACTTAAAAAAAAGACATTAATTTCCTTTGAAATCTTTGCTGCTCACAAAAAAACAAACAGCGTAGACATTCAAGTGATTCTGTGCTCGTTCTTTCAGGCTGAGCCGCAGTGGACGCCTAGTGTCAAAAACAACTCCTCTACCTCTCATACAGTAACCAGGATATCCTGTCAAATTACTCTACAGCTAAGCAGCGGTTTCCACATCTCCAGCTCCTCACGTCTGCATCTCACTAGTACCTAACCAGAAAACTACACAGACTAGTAAAAAAAAAAGAAAAAAAAAACACACCCTATTAAAAGAATACAGATATTAAAACAACTATCCACCCACAAAAAACTGCATATTATGCACTAAAAATATGCATCTATTTAGTAAACAAAGCACAGTACAGTGTGGAAATGTCATTCAACAGGTGTAAAGTCTAAAATACTGCAGATCAAATCTAAATTATGTATCATTTCAAACCAAATTCAAGCTTCTAGGCCAATACAGATCATCTCCCCTGCTCGATGGAGACACCTCCATGAACCAAACAGACTGAACGAAAAGTTTCAGCAATGTATTTAGATTTATGAAAAGAAAAATGCACCCTGGTTCACAAATAGATCTGTAGTGGTATATTAGGGGGTCACAGAGTTGACCCCGCTGGCCAAAGCCACACCCTAAGCGGCCCCGACTCATCTGTAAGCTTAAAGAAACTTACCCGGAAACCTCCTCAACTAGCAGCCGCTCAAACAAGTTGAAGTTTCCTGCTCTTTAAGCCGATTACTCCTCAGCAGTGCAGGGTGCTGCTTCTCCACCAAGATGCATCATCAACAGAAGACTTCAATATCAAGACTATACCCGAATTTATCACAAAACTTCACTTTGAACTTGTCTTAACCAGTGAGAAAGACAGAGAGATAAAGAAAGAGAGGTGAAAGAGGCGGAGGAAGTAGGCGTTCATCACGAGAAGAGGAAACTGCTGGGCCTCAGTTACACCAAAAAGGCGGCAAATTTCAAAGACGCAACGCAACTGAAGATGTGAGGAGGAAACAGACCCATGGGCTCCTTGCTCGGCTTATCTGAGCCTGCCGAACAATAACAGGAAATATGGAGACGCACTGATTGCTTGAGATAAAGCGACAATTTGGTGCATGTATGTAGTAGACAAATTGTAAAAAAATAAAGCTGTATCATGTTTTGGTCACAGGAAGAAGTTTTCAAAAACATATGTACGTCTGTACAAGAAAAAGAAATAATACGCCACATATTTTATGAGTATTATTTTTTTTGATGAGGTTATATATATATATATATATATATATATAAAATAAAAATTGAAATGTCAACGTGAAACCATGAAACGAAATAAAATAAAATAAATAAATGAATTTAATTAATTAAACAAAAAAATACATTAATAATAATAATAATAATAATAATAATAATAATAATAATAAAAATAATACATCTGTACAGATAATCCAGTGTCCTGCAGCTTGTTTTACAAATAAGGTGACCCTGATAACTACTCCTAAAGTCCAAGATAGAAAGATTTCAACAATTTTAAGATGTCTCCAAAAAAAAAAGGAAAATAAATAAAATAAAATAAAATAAAATAAAATAAAATAAAATAAAATAAATTAAAAATATATAATAATAAATAAACTAAAAATTATAACAAAAATAAATTAAATGAAAATAACAACAATAATAAATAAATAATACATATAAGAAACAAATATAAAAAGTTACCTATAATAATATAAAAGATAAGAAATGAAAAAAACAACAAATATAAAATTTTATTAAATTGAATTTGAAAAAGTAAAATAAAATAAATAACATAAAATGAAATAAAATAAAAATCTGAACAGATAATCAAGTGTCTTGCAGCCTGTTTTACAGATAAGGTGATTCTTATAACTACAGAAAGATTTCAGCAATTTTAAGATGTCACCAAATAAATAAATAAATAATGCAACACACAAATATTTTATAATATTTTATTTTATTAAAATATAGAAAGAAGAAGATAAAAAAAATCTGATAAAATAATAATTAAAATAAATAAATAAAATAAAATAAAATAAAATAACCCAGAGAGTCCTGCAGTCTGTTTTACAGATAAAAGCTGGAGTCAATCCTTATTCATACCCATATGAAAATTCTTATGGGCTCCATTTCACACTCAGCTGGGCCTTTCATAAACACTTCTTTCTTGATTTGTACAAATAAACATGAATGCAATCCACTCCAGTGTAAAAAAAATAAATAAATAAATAAAATCTTTTCAAATAATTCCTTTGATTTCTCAAAGAACTCACTCTTCCGCTGCGATACACGTACGGCCCACATAAACAAAGTTGACACTAGACTGACACTGACTCACAGCGCCATGGTAACAAAATTAAAAAACAAGCCATCAACGGGAAAAATAACATGCTCAGATTATGACTAGCTGGGCAGAATGACACTCCCGGAAACTGATGCCTGGTGCAACACACAAATAGCACTAATGATCAGTCTGCTAATTGTCACAAGGGCACGTTTTAAAGGATGGAAAAAGGAAACGAGCAAAAGCGCTGCTGATTACAGCAAGGACCGGCCACTCTTATTTCCCATATCTGCTCATCCTCTCACAGTTTTAAGAAGCACGCTTGGTCTTTTCTGATGCAACGACAGCAGCTGGGTGGCAAACTCAAGAGCTGCTAACATCTCGTTAGCTATTAAAGGTTCAGGGGGGATGATGGCTAAACTGGCTCATGTCAGTGAATGAGAAGGAGCATATGCTGGTTCCACCCATTGTGGGCTCCTAGGGCCGGCTGGCCCTGCTCTCACAGCTGTTGAGGTGGCTCTGGGTTCCCTCGAGCTATGAATAGAGATCAGTGGAGAGCTGGTCAATGAAAAATGTTGGGTCTGGCCTAGATTCATGCGTGTTCGGGAACATCAAACCAGCGCTGTTTAGACTGACTGGTGAAACTGGTCAAGGTCTTTGAGACCAGCTATAGAGGAAAAAGAGACAAATGAGGAGAAAGAAAGAGATCCACACATTTTTCTGGAAAATGAGCACATCTAAAATTAAACAGTGACCTTCTTTTGGGGCCTTTACTGTGATAAATGAATGGCAGCTCCTCTTTCAACAATACAAAAGTGCAACGCGTTCATTTATTCACACTGATATCGTTTTAAACCCGTGTGACTTACTTTTATCTGTTGAGCATAAAAGGAGATGTTTTGGAAAACGCAGATGCTGCTCTTTTTCAACATAAGCAAATTGCAACCCGCTGCTGGCAAATATGAAATAAAAACACCATAAAACTAGTTTTCCTGGAAGTCATACTTTTCTGAAGTCTTTGGTTTTTCCTCACACAACCTTTGTAAAAAAAAAAAAAAACAAAACTTCAGAGCAAATACCTTCTTTTTTTCGGCAAACTCAACTGTCCTCTGAGAAATCTAATTTAGTCCAAATGCAGATGTCTGTGATTCCTGAAGAGAGCGGGGTGAGTTGAGCCAGTTTTTACTTGCAGAGTGTTAAATTGAGCACATGACAGTAATAGGTCCAGCTTAAATATGTACATAAATTTAAGGATGTGGTGCATCCTTGGGAATAACCATTTTGGATTTAAAATAAACCGATTTCAAAATATGACAAGTGGTCTCTTGGCCCAACTTGCCCCCAGTGAGGGGTAAGTTGAGCCACATGGAGTTTAAAGGAGAAGTCCACTTCCAGAACAAAAATTACAGATAATTTTCTCACCCCCTTGTCATCCAAGATGTTCATGGTCTTTCTTACTTCAGTCGATAAGAAATAATGTTTCTTGAGGGAAAACATTCCCGAATGTTTCTCCATATAGTGGACTTCAGTGGTGCCCCCAAAGTTTGAACTTCCAAAATGCAGTTTAAATGCAGCTTCAAACGGCTCTAAATGATCCCAGCCAAGGAAGAAGGGTCTTATCTAGCGAAACGATCTGTCATTTTTTTTTAACCAAATTGACAATTTATTTACTTTTTAACCTCAAACGCTTGTCTTGTCTAAGTCTGCGTGAAACTCCCATCTCGTTTTCTTTCCCAACTTCAAAATTGTCCTACATCGCTGCAGAAGCACCGACCCAGTGTTTACAAAGTGAACATGCAAAGATCAAACGCCCTTTGAAAAAAAAAAAAAAAACAACGATTTTACAATTAAACGTTAAAACGATTTTGACGTTAAAAAAGAAAACGAAACAGGAGTTTTTTGACATACCCTAACTTTATTGACCCGGATTACACAGACTACACATGCACATCGCAGAGACGAGACAAGATGAGAGTTTGAGGATAAAAAGTAAATTAATTGTCAACTTGTTTCAAAAATGACAGATCGTTTCAATACAGAAGACTCTTCTTCCTCAGCTGGGATCATTTAAACTGCATTTTGGAAGTTCAAACTTTGGGGCACCACTGAAGTCCACTTATATGGGAAAAATTTCGGGAATGTTTTCCCTCAAGAAACATTATTTCTTATTGACTAAAGAAAGAAAGACATTAACATCTTGGTTGACAAGGGGGTGAGTAAATTATCTGTAAAATTTTGTTCTGGAAGTGGACTAATACTTTAACTGTTCCACATTTTATCCTGAAGTTAAACTGAAAGTGCCCCTATTATGGATTTTTGACAATTACCTTTCTTGCAGTGTGTAACACAGCTCTAAGTGAATGAAAACATCCTGCAAAGTTTTAAATCTGAAAGCGCACAGTGTATAAAGTTTTTGTCCTTCAAAAGAAAGAGTCGATTCTGAGTCATAAAAACGAGTTGTTTCTCCTCCAATTTTAAAATCGTCCTACATCACTGCAGAAGTACTGACCCAGTGTTTACAAGGTGAACGTGCGAGGAGGGTCAACCACCCTTTACTAAAAAAAAAAAAAAAAAAAAAAAAAAAGAAGTTTAAAGCGCAATGTTTTGAAGTTGGAGGAGAAAATGAGATAGGAGTTTTTAGACATACCCTAACTGTCTTGAAACAGAGTGCAGAGTATGTATGTGCATCACAGAGCTAGATAAGATGAGCATTTGTGGTTAAAAGGTATATAAATATACAGTACTGTGCAAAAGTCTTAGGCCACTAGTATTTTCACCAACAAAAAATGGTTTTAAGTCAGTTATTTCTATCTTTTGCTGTAGTGTGTCAGTAGGAAATATTAGTTTACATTTCTAAACATTCATTTTGCCATTAATTGTAATAATCCAGTGAGATTTTTGTTTGCACAAGGAGTCTGACAACAGCCAGTGCTCCACACAGAGATCTGATCTCATCATCATACAGTCTGTCAGGAATGACATGAAGAAACAGAACAAACTGAGACTAAATCCAGAAGAACTGTGGCAACATCTCCAAGTTGCTTTAAGAAACCTACATGCAAAGCTACCTGAAAACTCATGCACAAATGTACCTAGGGCAAAACCTGTTTTAAATGCAAATATGGTTTACCAAATGTTGATTTAATTTAGTTAATAGAAGTTAATTGATAAATAAAATCTATTTTTGACAGCATCCTCATTTTACAGCATTTTTACACAAGTGCCTAAAACATTTAACAGTACTTTGCAGGTAGGTTTCTTGAAGCATCTTGGAGACGTTGGCAAGGTTTCTGGATTTAGTCTCAGTTTATTCTGTTTCTTCATGTCATTCCAGACAGACTGTATGATGATGAGATCAGATCTCTGTGTGGAGGACTGGCTGTTGTCAGACTTCTTGTGCAAACAAAAATCTGACTGAATTATTATTACAATTAAAGGCAAAATGAATGTTTGGAAATGTAAACTTATATTTCTTTTTTTGTTGGCTAAAATACTAGTGGCCTAAAACTCTTGCACAGTACTGTATATATATATATATATATTTTTTTTTTTATATATAATTTTTTATTTTATTAATTTTTTTTTTTTTTTTAAGAAAACGGCAGATTGTTTCGCTAGATAAGACCCTTATTCCTTGTCTGGGATCATTTAGAGCTCTTTAAAGCTGAACTGAAACTGCATTTTTAACCTTCAATCCACTGAGCACCAATTAAGTCCACTAAATGGAGAGAAATCCTGTAATGTTTTCCTTAAAACCCTTAAATTCTTTGCAACTGAAGAAAAAAAAAAACATGAATGTCTTGGATGACATGGGGGTGAGTAAGTTATCAGGAATTTTTTTTTATTCTGAAAGTGGAGTAATCCTTTAAAAATTGTTTCTTTAAAAATGCAAAATATGTATTTAGTTGTGTGTGTTGTATTCGCTCCTCTCACCTTGTAGGTCTCTGGCTAACCGGCTAACAGCAATATCTGTTCGCTCGCGACTGTCTAAATATGTGTCGACGAACAGTGAATGTTTGTCGTTGTTATTACTTGGAGTTCTAATACAGAATAGAGCAATATGTTAGTGTACAAACTGCAGTGCTTTATCATACATCATGGCTGTTTGGGTGTTAACCACCGAGCTGTTAGAGTAATGGTGATGCGTGTTCAGTTTCTGACATGCGCTGCATGCAGTAGACCAATGACAACACGTCACGCAAAGGAGGGGTTTGGACAAATGATTCTTTGAGTGAATCGTTTGGGAGTCGTTGAGCAAAAAAGGTCAAATTAAATTCTTATTTTAAGACAACAAAAGCGTTTTAGACCTTGCATGCATGTCAACCTGTTGTTGGAGACTCCCAAAACCAAAATATGAACCTTTCATAATCCATAATAGGGGCACATGAACATTTTTCACCTCATGTTACATCAACTCAGATTTAGTAAAAATGAACTCTTAAAATCTATGTGCGAGTCTTGTGATGGAGTTTCCTCACCTGTGGCTCAAGATGCTGGGTTGACATTTTTAAAATTATTAAACATTTCAGACCAAAATAAAGTTCAAATTGGAGAATTTAAAAAAAAAAAAAAAAAAAAAGACTGCAACTGACCTTACAGAACTGGGTTAATAGTACTCAACCTACCACTTATAAATGTCGCAGGGAAATACAATTTCATCAAAACTTCAGTGGCCAAGTTTCATCAACAAGACCAGTTTAAAATTTTCAGAACAAAATCAAAAATGTTTGGTCTAAAATTAATATCATGTAGAACTAGAGTAAAATAATAATTTAAGAAAGGGGGAAACATCGGCTCAAATTACCCCACTCCTACCTTCCAGCAGTTTAGAGCTAACATCATGCTAACATTATAGCTTCATATTATCTACCTGATCTCATGATGAAAACAAACCTGTGAATACTTTTTCGCAAGTATAAGCACATATCATTGCAGTTTCCAACAGAAATGAACACTGGAGGCAATAAAACAGCAAGCACTTGTAATCGTTTTCGTACAGTTATGATTACAGCTCCATGTGTTTCGTTTTCCGGACATAACGACTTTGCTCTGTAGCTCAGCCAGAATGAAACTGGACTTAGGATGTGGAATCCTTGGGTACGAATCATGTGAAAAACATGACTCACAATGAAAGAACTGAAAGACGAGAGATCGAAAAACAAGCTAAAACAGCATGCTTGGAATTGCGTTTTTATGTCACATTCGCTTTTGTTCATACTATCAGGTATGTTTAGGTGTAGCGCAGATGGTACGTTATTTTACATCACGAAGATTAAAGTTATAGCGCCACTCAATGGACATTTCAAGTCAGAACTGCCGTGACGCACACGAACCAACGTCACATAAAACGTACCATATGTAGGGCCCTATGAAATCTGTTTTATTTTTTTCCTGTTTTAATTTTTCTCAACTCCTTTTTAATGGTTACTCAAAGAGCATGCCTAGTAATTTAAAATCATGAAACTTATACAATTTCACATTAATTTAATAAAAAAATGACATGTTTAGGGCCCTAAGAAATGTTTTATTTTTTCTCACCTTGCTTTATTATCAAATTCTGTGTTTTAGCACATCTAATTAATTGAATGCATACTTAATTTATTAACATTTATGCTTAAAATAGCCTTATGAAAGGTTTTTTTTTTTAACCCTCAGAAATTCTGTGTTGTGCATTTAAAATGTTCTGGTTATCAAATGAAGGCATAAAACATTCATTTCATTTATCTTTTAATTACTTTTTTTGGCAAACAAAGGGGAATTTACTATTAAGATTAAAACATGGAAGAAATGCTGTGTGATTATACCCTAAAAAACAAAGTTTGTTTCATTTTAGTAGTAGTAGTAATAGCAGTAATATATTTCTGGCACAATGTCTTCAAGTTAAACCGGACTTTTATTTTGACAGGTTGCCTGTGTCTTTACATTTCTAGTTTTCCTAAAACAGTCAAATGCTGAAATCACAGCGAGCGTCACATGCACTTCTGTGTGTGTAGTGAACAAAACTGCTCGTCTGCCCCATTCATTAAAACAGTGACACGCAGAACATGCAAGATTCACATTTAAATGGTATTTTTGCGGCATAATATCTACAGATACTAAACCATATTGCTGTTTGATTCAAGTGTAATGACCTACTTTTGATTAATTAATTCAAACTTTGGCAAATTCCGTGACATTCCGCATTATTCTGTAAATTCCGTTTTTATGACTGGATTCTGTCTGCGTTTTTCGCATCGTGGAAATCATAGGGCCCTACACTCTTTTAGCACATTTCACATCGAATGTGTCACAAAACGTAAATGGCGGTATCTTTCCGGGCCTTAAACATGTCAGTTGTGTTGCTGTCTATGCAGGGTCAAACGGCTCTCGGATTTCATCTTAATTTGTGATGAACGAAGATCTTACGGGTTTGGAACGACATGAGAGTGAGTAATTAATGACAGAATTTTCATTTTTGGGTGAACTATCCCTTTAATATATTCAACAGTGAAATATAAGCACACAAGCTTCTCATCTCACCTCAAATCAAAAGTCTCCTGACTAGAGAAACAAACACAGCTGACCTAGAAGCGATGTTCCCGTCTTGGTGGTCGAGGAGCCAGCTGTCTCCTTGGAGATGCGTGTGTGATGTGCCGTGTTCCAATTAGCCCTTTCTTGTTTTTAGTACCTAAACCCCTCCCCATGAGCAAAGAGACCCCCTACACGCTGTACTGCCTCTGACAAACCTGATTAAGTCACCCAGTCCAGCCCTGGGAGTTACTCTGCAAAAAGCAGACACGGGCTGGTGGTACCTTTGCACATGGAAACCTTGGTCTGGATTTATATTTGGTAATTTAATCGATTTTTACTGCTTCCAAACTGTTTGTAAAACATTTTGTTTTTCAAGTGTTATAATGTTTTTCACATAATAAGTTATCAAAACAGTTGTTAGCAGCTCACAGCTATAGTTATCTAATGTATGCGTTTCTGAGTCTTTTTCAATTAAATCAATGACCCATTCAAAGACATTTTGATATACATCAGATTCACATTAAAAGGCACCAGCAGACGGGTTAAAAAAAGAAACAAGCAACCCATCTAAACGTTACCACACTAATTGCAATCATCTTTAATCTACATAAAGAGTACAGTAACAGATGTACACTGCTGCAAGATTATATAAGATCTACACTACCAGTCAAAAGTTTTTGAACAGTAAGATTTTTTATGTTTTTCAAAGAAGTCTCTTCTGCTCAACAAGCCTGCATTTATTTGCTTCAAAGTGCAGGAAAAATAGTAATATTTTGAAATATTTTTACTATTTAAAACAGGGGTCGCCAAACTTGATCCTGGAGGGCTGGTGTCCTACAGAGTTTAGATCCAACTTGCCTCAATACACCTGCCTAAATGTTTCAAGTAAAGGAACACTCCACTTTTTTAAATAATAGGCTCATTTTCCAGCTCCCCTAGAGTTAAACAGTTGAGTTTTACCGTTTTCGAATCGATTCAGCCGATCTTCCATTCTGGCAGTTGCACTTTTAGCATAGCTTAGCATAGATCATTTAATCTGATTAGACCGTTAACATCTCTTTTAAAAACGACCAAAGAGTTTCGATATTTTTTCTATTTAAAACGTGACTCTTCTGTAGTTACATCGTGTGCTGAGACCCCAAGAAAATGAAAACTTGTGTAATGAAAATGAAAAATAGGCTAATTTCTGTCATCATAACCAACGTGACCACAGGCTTGCACAGTGAGACTATTTTCAGGCGCTGCATAATATCATTGCGCCTGCTGCACTCATGGTACGACAGCAAAGTTCCTTGATTATTACGCTGGAATGAGAGTATAGCTCCAAGCCAAAGCGACCTAGAAAATCGCAACTTTTCGTCTTCGTACACGATGTAACTACAAAAGAGTCAAGTTTTAAATAGGAAAAATATCGAAACTCTTTGGTCATTTTTAAGCGAGATTCTATCGGTCTAATCAGATTCAATAAACTATGCTAAGCTATGCTAAAAGTGCTACCGCCGGATCCGGAGATTGGCTGGATGGATTCGAAAACGGCAAAACTCAACTGTTTAACTCTAGGGGAGTTGGAAAATGAGCCTATTTTCAAAAAAAGTGTACTGTTCCTTTAAGTCCTTGATTAGTTAGTTCAGGTGCATTTTATTAAGGTTGGAGCTGAACTCTGTAGGACTCAGTTTTTTTTTTTTTTTATTTTGGGAAAGAAATGATAGAAACTAGGGGTGTAACGATACATGTATTCGTACCGAAGCGACACGGTACGGCAATTCACCTTCAATCCAGAAAGGGGCGCCCACAGTAATGCAACTCTGTTTGATAGAACAGCGAATCCCAGGAGTTGCGCACTTCAAAACAAAGCCCACTAGACAGTGATCATGTGCTGATTCTGAACTCGTCTCTCACTGACAGAGGAGTATAATGTTACTTTAAAGGCTTGCACACTCAACTGTCTGCAAAATGGATCTTTGTGCTCTTGCATCCTACCTCTCTAATTCGGCACAAATCCAAATATTCCATAATATTTCCATATTTGCGATGCATCCAAATGCTAAACTATTATTTATTATGTAAATTATAGACTTTGTACTTCAGTCGTGTTCTAACGGTGACACAGCGAGGCGGGCGTGCTGATGTTTGGTTCATTGTGTTTTATTTTGATAAAAGTACCAACTGCGCTGTCTAGTTAGCAATGCTAGAAGCCTGGAACTGATATGTTTTGTGTTTGTGTGTGCCAGCACCATTACTTCAACTTTCCTCATACCATAAAAATTAACTTAAACAAATATAAACAGAATGTCGCTTTCTGCCATTTGAGTTTCCTTTCTGTCACAAAACGGAACTGAAACTCAGCAAATATAGGCTACGTTATGTTTCGCACAGTTTTTTTTCCCCCTTGTCTATCAGTTAACTAAATTAAATATATTTCAAGTATTTATTCCTTGTATGTATATATGTACTGCAGATTTTATAGCCTATTTATGACATTAATTTGAAATAATATTCAGTATTTTCACATGTAGGTGGAAAAAAAAATGTAATTTGTACTACTTACTGTTTAAAATAAATGAACACACTTTACAAATGTCACTGTTCAAAGACTTTTGACTGGTAGTGTATACGTTAGTGCTTTTCTCTCTTTTTTAAACCAGGAAAATCAATTTGCAGCTTAAAAAAAAAACACTTCTTTGCAGTTTCATTGTGAGCTACTTCATTTCACAGTGTTATTGCAAAGACATCATTCTGTAAATATGAAATGCTATTTCTCAACCGTGATATTTTAGGAAAGACTACTTTTATCTAACATGATCAGCAAGAAAACGACTAATGTCTAAATTTAATGCAGCGCAAGCCGAGAGTTTGGTCAAAGTCACGTATTTGCCTGGCAAAGTGGTTTGCTTTCAGGTCTAAGACTAGACTAGAGTATCTAGTGCGGCTTCAAAAGCGTTTGCGGATGCAAAGAAGAGAAGGAGGCGGGGAGAGCACGATTCAGTCACTGACTGTGTGACCTTCTGCTCACAGGCTCCTCAACCCAGTAGGAAATACTCTAAACAGGTCAGACCTATGACAGCCCTCAAAGTTCAAACATAAGACGCTGTTACCACATTCCCTTTCTGAGAGAAGAGAAAAAAAACCCAGAAATCTGCCTGCAAACTCAAACAACTTTCCCACGACCAACCTGCACTGCAAAAAAGCATGTATGAATATGACCAACAAACAGGGAAACCAATAAAAACAACAGAATTTCAATAATCAACTGAGACGTTGGACCCAAAATTTAATTTTACATAGCGTTTGCATATAAATGTGTCTTAGAAGTGTTTGGGCACAACCTCCCTATGATGATAAAAATCCATTCACTATTTTTTTATACCCAAAAAGCCTAAATAGAGTCAATTATTAAGCCGTTTGATTTTCTGAGCAGTATGATGTCATACTGCTCAGGCTCCGCCCACATCTGCTGATGGACTGTCCCGTATTAGCATATTTCCGCCCTCAGCCAGTTGTACTTAATCTCCCACCGACATCAGAGCCACTGAGGATGCGATGTATTAGTTTTGTTTTTGATGATAATGCACCACCGAATACACAAAAAAAAACAGAAGAGAGGGGTGGAGTCAGCAGTAGCTCATTATCATTTAAAGCAACATGCACCGAAACTGGTCGCTGTGAACAGAGCTCTTTTTGACAAGGTAAAAAGTTTTGTGTTATACAATCATTGAGGAATTTTGATCAAAATATGTTACAGGCATTTCATGAAGACCCTAAAGAATTATACCAACCTGTGGAAAAATGGGCATCCGATGTCTCCTTGAATGAAAATTGAATGAAAATGGTAAATTCAAATTGAATAGGTTAAACTTGAAAAGAAAAAAGTTCACATGAGTAACGAGACAGTCTATAATTATTATTTGGATAAACTGTAAAAAGATGACTATTTTGTGAATTATGGTTTCCTCAAGAATAGCTTTAGAGCATTAAGATAAACCACTTCTGGTAAGTCACTTTGCGCACACGTGCCAATGCACACAAACAGTAAAAAAAAAAATAAAAATCACTATGATGACCAGCTCCCACCACCCCCACCACATCCCACAAAGTGAGCTGGAACATTTAAGTACTCTTAAATCAACCCTCACCTCATTACACTGGTTTCTCTGGCTAAATTAAAACTAATTAGTAATGATGGGATGGGATGAAAGAAATTCAAGCAATTTCCTCAAACATAGCCACAAGTTCCTGGCCAGTGTGACTCTTGGATCTGATAGACGGCTAATAGACATAGCAGAGAGATTAGGAGAGAGGATGTAGAGGGATCCAGCAGGCGGTGATGACCGAGGAGAAGCTCTGTGTCAGGAACGCGACATCAGCTACTAATTCAGCATCCAACACCACTTGGATCTCATAGCGTCGACTGTAAATTTTACAGCAAGTGAAGCAAAGTGCACAAACACCAGAGCCAGATTTTTGTTGTCACCAAATTAAATTGAATGGGTTTGCACATGGAAAGTGGGAGCAATAATAATAATAATAATAATAATAATAATAATAATAATAATAATAATAATAATAATAATAATAATAATAATAATAATAAATAAAAAAATAAAAAAAATAATAAAAATATTGTTTACAATATTGTAATAAATAAATGCTAATAAATACTAATAAACATTACTATTATTGTTATATTGGTTCTATAATAATACATTATTAGTATTAGCTTTAGTATTAGTATTCATTAGTAGTATTTATTTATATACACAATAATAATAATAATAATAATAATAAAACTTTATATAATTATTGTTGTGTTGTATTTGTTAAAAATATACTTAAAATATACTTTTTAGTATTAGCATTTATTATTAGCATTTGTTTACTATATACACATTATTATTGTTATTATTATTATTATTATTATTATTATTATTATTATTATTATTATTATATTGGTGGTAATAGTATTAGTATTTATTAGTAGTATTTAGTTACTATATGCACATTACTATTTTTTGTTACATAACAACAATAATTTATCAGCATTTTTAGTATCAGCATTTTTTATTAGCATTTACGTGTATATTATTATTATTATTTTGTTATTTAATTATTATTATTTTGTGTATATTATTATTATTATTATTATTATTATTATTATTATTATTATTATTATTTAGTTAATAACAACAACAACAACAATTTTAGTATTAGTATTTATTATTAGCATCATTTATTATTTACACGTTATAATAATAATAACAATAATAATAATAAATAAATAAATAAATAAATAAAATAATAAAAATATTGTTTACACAATAAATAAATGCTAATAAATACTAATAAACATTACTATTATTGTTATATTGGTTCTATAATAATACATTATTAGTATTAGCTTTAGTATTAGTATTCATTAGTAGTATTTATTTATATACACAATAATAATAATAATAATAATAATAATAATAATAATAATAATAATAATAATAATAAAACTTTATATAATTATTGTTGTGTTGTATTTGTTAAAAATATACTTAAAATATACTTTTTAGTATTAGCATTTATTATTAGCATTTGTTTACTATATACACATTATTATTGTTATTATTATTATTATTATTATTATTATTATTATTATTATTATTATTATTATTATTATTATTATTATTATATTGGTGGTAATAGTATTAGTATTTATTAGTAGTATTTAGTTACTATATGCACATTACTATTTTTTGTTACATAACAACAATAATTTATCAGCATTTTTAGTATCAGCATTTTTTATTAGCATTTACGTGTATATTATTATTATTATTTTGTTATTTAATTATTATTATTTTGTGTATATTATTATTATTATTATTATTATTATTATTATTATTATTATTTAGTTAATAACAACAACAACAACAACAATTTTAGTATTAGTATTTATTATTAGCATCATTTATTATTTACACGTTATAATAATAATAATAATAATAATAATAATAATAATAATAATAATAATAATAATTATTATTATTATTATTATTATTATTATTAATACTATTATTATTATTATTATTATTATTATTGTGTTGTGTTGTTAATAATAATAATAGTAATAATAATAATAATTTATTAGTATTTTTAGTATTTGTTATTAGCATTTATTCATTATACAGTATACACACTATTATTATTATTATTATTATCCTAATTTTAAATAATTACCATTCATAATTTATACATACAAAATAACGTCTATATTAAAAAAATACCTAATAATACATTATTATTCTTATTATTCTTCTTATTATTATTATTAATAATAACACCAACACCAATACAATAATAATAATAATAATAATAATAATAATAATAATAATAATAATAATAATAATACATTTATTGTTATTATTATTTTTATGAATATTTACATATATTCAGATATTATTATTATTATTATTATTATCATTATTATTATATGAATATATTAATAACTATTATTATTATTATTATTATTATTATTATTATTATTATTATATGAATATATTAATAACTATTATTATTATTATTATTATTATTATTATTATTATTATTATTATTATTATTATTATTATTAATTTTTCAGAATTTATACACAGAATAGAAATGTTGGTATATATTTATTACACACACACACACACACACACACACACACACATATTACCCTAATATATTATCCTAAACTTCTTTTGATATCAAAACAAACAAACAAATAATAAAAAATAATAAATAAATAATTTTAACCATATTGTTGGTCAAGTTCTTCTAGAGAAAGTCCTAACCATTCAGGTCTTCTATAAAGCACCACTAAATTTGACTTTCTTCCTCATGCACTCACTCAGTCTCTTACCATTTGTAATACTGATCTCTTTAGATAGCAATGCAATACCTATAATCAAATTCCTTCAAATAAAAACTCATTTTGAACAATTTTGTAAAATCTGTGTATGAAACTGAACATGTAAACAAAATGCAAAGCAAACCATCTTAATAGTAATCTTTGATACATTAGCACAAACTCTCAACCGATCACTTAATGGGGAAGAGCTAATGGAATACAATCAATGAAATCATCTCATGAATGAGCTCTGTTCTCAGAAAGAGGAACAGCCCATGGGTGAATCCATGCTCAAAATGTGCTGCTGACCTCTGGCTGTTGTAGGCATCGCACAATGGTAGCCTCTGACCGTTTGACACCAGCCCTAACAGACAGACCCTGCTTGAGAAACCATGGGAACCATGGTGTTGATTTGTATAGTCTCTCACATGAAAATGGCCTCAGGCCGAGGAGATGGAAGAGGTGTGGGTCTCTCCAGGGATAAGCACAAAACCTTTATTTAGCAGCGGCACAGGCGAACTGTTACAACCGCTGATGAATGTTAAACGCAGGCGATGCGAAGCGCTGCCCTCAGGAGCACTTACCACAGAGTGGGATGGAGTAGGCAGTATTGTTCATAAACTGTTCTTTCAGAAATAGTCAGCGCTATATAAAGTACTGAATTACACAAACACGTGGGTTACGAAACATGCTCTTCAATGAAAAACAAGCATTAGATAATCAAAGGAAAGGAGAGCTCGTTGAACAATGCATCTCACCTTTCACTAACAATAAACTAAATACCAACATGTACCACAGTACAACCATTATATTATATTATTTTATATATAATATAAAATAATAAGCAAAAGTGACAGTAAAGACATTTATAATGTATAATACAAAATATTTCTATTTCAAATAAATGCTGTTTTCTCTATTCAAAGAATCCTAAAAAGAAGTATAACTGTTATCACCAAAAAAATATCACACAGCTCTGTTTTTAACACTGATAATATTTATAGGACCCTATGAAATCCAGTTTATTTTTATTACTAAATTCCTTTTTTTTTTTTTTTTTTAATTTTTCTGGATTCCATTTTTTTTCCACTTAAATTTTTCTAGATGCCATTTTAATGTTTAATTATTAATAGTAGTACTATAATTACATTAAGTAATGTGTCACTATAATTACACTATTATTACTATAATTACATTAAGTAATGCGTCACAATTTCTTCAAGTTAAACCAAACATTTTTTAGTGCTGTCAAATGATTAATCACGATTAAATCGCATCCAAAATGAGTTTTTGTTTGCATAATATATGCGTGTCCTGTGTACATTTAAAAAAAAAAATACAGTTTAGTTAATTAGAGATGCTTTTGATTCTTACATTTAATGAAACCTTTCAAATAAAATCTAGAAAGTTAAATGGAAAACAGAATTTGGTAAAAAAAAAAAAAAATCGCTGTTAAATTGTTTCGAGACTGTAATAAATTAAAGAGGGGAAGGGGGATCGGCAAAAAAAAAAAAACAGTTAATAATAAATAATAAAACTTTTTATAGGGCCTTATTAGCTGGTATTTAGAAAATTATTATTTTATTTATTTTTCCAGAAATAGTGCGTTGTGTTTTTATAATCTTTCTCGCAAATAAATTCTGGTGAATATTTTTTCTGGTAAATATTCCTTAAAAATTATGTTTTAATAAAAAACATATTACTACTAGTAGTACTATCATTACATTAAGTAATATATTTCTGCCACATTTTCTTCAAGTTAAACTTAAATAATTTATATTATTTATAAACACATTTAACATATAAACAAGATATTTTTCTTAAATATATACATGCATGTGTGTATTTATATATACACACAACAAATATGCACAGTACACACATATATATTATGTAAACAAAAACTTATTTTGGATGCGATTAATCACGATTAATTGTTTGACAGCACTAACTTTTATTTTGACAGGCTGCTGTGAAGACCTTTAAGTTTCTGTTCGTATATGATATAAGGATAGATTTTTCTCACAAGAAATGGTAAAATGCTCATGAAGTGACTTTCAGTTTCAGTTCTAGAGATTATGTTTATGTGTTCACGTACTCATATACTAAGGCGGCAGAGGCTGAAAATAGGAAAATGTTATTTTAAATTTTAATAATATGCTAAAACATTAAAAAAAAAAAAAAAAAAAAAAAAAAAAATGTATAGACCCTAAACTTTTAAACAATAGTGTATATTATTTTATACTATACTACATTATGGTATAAAATCATATTACATTTATAAATATATTACCAAAGGTGTCATGGTCAAATTGAGTCCACCCACAAATGTCTGTGAGAATGCAAGCGAGGAATCATTAATGTCTACAGCTAAAAAGTGTGGGATAATTACACAACAAAGTTTATTCCTCAGGGTTCAGAGTTTGTTCAAACAGCAACAGAATTAGTAACAGTAATAGTGATGCTTGCTGCAGAAAATGTAATATTAATATTTCCGCAAGAAGTATTAACAGTCATTAGGAATCACATGAGAGGCATATCTCTTATAATCTGCAACACAACTGGACAGTTCCCAGAACAGGCAGACAAAACACAATATACAAAACAAAACACAATATAGATTAAACAATTGTGGAAGTAAAACTAAAGCTTTCTTTCCAAGTCGGTTTTATGTTAACTTACAAAAGAAAAGGGAAGTGGAAGAACTTGTTTCCCCTGGCTTATAAATAAATGGGAGGATGGATCCACCATAAGTCAAGGCTCTATTTGTGTCTGTCGAGGTGGGTCATGACAACCCTCTCTATTCTTGTCTGTTTGAGATCATATATTCCCTTTTACGAATTCCCACTCATAAAATTGTCAGAAACATGCCTGAAAATGATGCATCACGCCAGTGGTAGATAAACACAGCCGTTCTGCTCTCCTGGAATGAATGAAACATTACAAAGAGTTTGGTCACGTGATTCTTTGATCATCTTGAGTTCACATGCGCACAATGAGAGTGAGAGTTGAGGACAAACGTAGTCCATAGACTGGAGACAAGATAATATTAGGACAGGTTTCAACATGAACTTCATTCATTTACAACACAACTAACTGTAAAGTCCCTGTGTGTGGCTGGGTCTCGGAAAAGGACCGAGCTAATACAATGCTAGAGCTATACACCCTGCCTCATTTTTACAAGAAAAATACACTACCACAAACCAGACTAATCCAGTCTTCTCCAAAAAGAACTTAAAAGAAAAACTTGTGTTTAAAAAAAAAAAAAAAAAACACACACAAATAAGTTCTTATGACTTTTCCAGACTTTGCTAATGAATCATTCAAAAATAGTTGTGAACTGGTTTCTTTGATTCTTTTGATTTTTATTTACTGACTCTTTGAAAAGAAACAAGAACCAATTATGATTTGCTCAAAAATCAGCTAAATCGTCACTTTGTATTGCAAGTTGTTCTCTTCTTAAATACAATATTTAGCTTAGGATCCTATGATTTCTGCAATGTGCAAAACGGGGACGGAATTGTGGAATCCAGTCACAAAAATGGAATTTACTGTATAACCTGGAATGTCATGGGACTTTGCCAAATTTTGGACGAATTTTAAAAGTAGGTCAGTACACTTAAATCGATACATGATATGGACTAGTGTCTATGAATATTAAGCTGCAAAATACTATTTAAATATGAATCCTGCATGTTCTGTGTGTACTACTACTACTACTACAAATAAAATTATTATTTTTTTAAAGGAATATTCAGAGTTATTCAGATTTTTTTTTTTTAAACCAGGGGGAAAAATACATAAATAAATAAATATATAAATAAAATGAATGTAGATACACAACAGTATTTTTTTGGGGAAAAAAAATTAAATCAAATAATAATAATAATAATAATAATAATAAAATACTATTACTACTACTAAAATAATAATAATAATAATAATAATAATAATAATAATAATAATAAAAATGTAAAAAAAAAAGCAATTAGAGATGCTTTTGATTATTCAATTTAATTAAACTTTTAAAATGGAATCTAGATCTAATGGAAAACAGAATTTGGTATAAATAAATCAATAAATAAATAAAACAATTTAAGGGGAAAACATTTCATAGAGCCTTAAAAATGTAATTTTTGTTAAACTTTTAATAAAATGCTGTTAAATTGTTTAAGTTTCGAGACTGTAATAAATTAGACATGCTTTTTGATGAATACAACACAATTTAACCATTAAAACAGTCAAAAAATAATAATTATTATTATTTTTTTTTTAAATGGGGATTTGGGAAAAAATAAAGCAGAATTTTGAAAAAAAAAAAAAAACAACGTTTTTTATAGGGCCTTATTAGCTGATATTTAGACTAGAAAAAAACTTATACTTTATATAAAATCCATGACTTAAAGTGAATTTTTATTTGCTGCTGACTGTATCTATTTTCTAAATGCATGCATTTTTTTTAAACTATTCTTTTCAATAATCTGTTTCATTCAGGTGTACGTCACAATACATAAGAAAAGATCTGTTGCTACTTTTCATTGTCACTTTGAAAAGTAAATTATGTAATACTTTATTTTAAGGTGTCCTTGTTACATGTTACATGTACTTGCTATAATAATAATAATAATAATAATAATAATTATTATTATTATTATTATTTTTATTATTATTATTATTATTATTATTATTATTATTATTATTATTATTATTATTATTAATTATGCATTAATTAACTTTAACCAAACCCTAATCCTAACCCTAACCATATAGAAAGTACATGCAGTTAATCAACATTACTCAGTACTTAAATGTATAATTACACTGTAACAAGGACACAAAATAAGTGTAACCATAATTTTTTTCCATTTCAATCCAATTACAATAATTCACTGATATTTAGAGGTTTTCTATAAACATGGGAACCTTAAAAACATTGGAAAAATAATATGCTTTCCAAACACTCTTAAACATTGCGTCTTCGTTGGTTGAGTCAATGCTATAATCAAAAAAGAACAATGATATAAAATGATAATGACGGACAAATGACGGCGAATTTAACAATTATGGCTCACTTACAGATATCTCTGCTGGGATACAAGAATGATTTGTACAAAAATTGAAAAAAAAAAAAAAAAAAAAAAAAAAAAAAAGGAATTTATTGAAGGGGTTCATCTTCCATTGCCCCGTTTTGTCAAAGCACTCTTCCTTTTCCACGAGTCTGAGGTTTTATTGAGCTCAGATGTGTCTACCAGAGCAGGGATGCAGTGATTCACACTTGAGTAGCATCTCTAAACGGCTCTAGATTGCTCTGCTCAGAAGACGATGAGAATTCTGCTTCAAGCAGTCAGCATAATGTACAGCCAGACGAGAGGTGATTTCAGGACACTGATAACAGCAGGAGTCACAGACAACATGAAAATAAACAGCAGTCAGACCAGCTCAATTTCACACGGGATCATACCATGAATAATCAGTCATGCGACGTAAAGATTAATGACATCCATCCGTTTGCTAATGGTGATGTGGGGGTTCCCAGGCTCTCGGCTGGAGGGGTCTGTAAGTATGCATACTTGACATCTGCAGGCTGAACATACCGTCATGTGGTATGAATGGGGCCACTTACTTCGTTATAGTGATTCTACAGTCTGCTGACAACTAAAAACCTGAATATCCAGATTAGTTTGAAGTCTTTGTGGGGCTGATACGGTTCTTTCCTGAGTTTTGTCGACAGATTCAAGCCTAATTACATTCAGGTGTCAGAGTTTTGTTTTCTATTCACGCAACACTGGTCATCTTCAGCTTAGGTAATGGAAACATGTTCCTGCAGCTATTGAATCAATTAAAACATAAACAACATCTGAGGAATCATGCAGGGAGAGCTCCTCCAATCAAACAAGGACCTTATGACAGCAAATCCGAGAGAGCTTTGGTGAAAACTAAGTGAATATGAACTAGGAATGACACCAAAAGTTGAAAAAGTTGGTCAAAAAAGCTACATTTACACACAAACTGACCACCAAACCCAACTTTAAGATGCCATTTTTATCTTTACCTTAGCTGTCACAGAAGTGAACGGTGCTCAGAGTCAGAGCACGGGAGTATCAAACAGTCATTTTTACCGCCTTATAGGCCTTGAACGGTTAAATGCACATAATTGTATTTGGGTCATTCCGTGTCAACTCAACCAGAGAGGTCCCCGGCTGAAATTTTTGATTTTGCTCATTTTTTTTTCTGAAGAAAGATAGACATGTATACTGATAAATGCCAAAATATTAAATGTCATTGATGAATATTTACCGAGTAATCCACTATTTTGTAGAGGGGGGTCAAAATGGCAGTTTTTTACCTGAGATTCAGAGTTACAGGGAGTAAAAATGACTTCAGAAAGATGGTAGCATCATTATCTTATTTTTACACAGAGATTGGTTGTTCTATTAGTAAAATATGTTGACTTTAGCAATCTTTGTTGCATTATGTGCCAACGGTGATTGTTCAAAAATGGGGAAACAGCATTTTTCAATTTTTTTTTTATCCAAAGTTTGCATGCCTGCAACTCAATAAGTATTAAAAATATCATAATGTGTTGACACCGATAGCCTTGTGGTTAGTGCGCCGACATATATAGAGCAACTGCTCTCACGACGACCCGAGTTAGATTCCCGCCTCAAGGTCCTTCGCCGAATGATAAAGTAACAAAAGCCCAAAAATAAAACTTAAAAAAAATAAATAAATAAAATAAAAAAAAAAAAAAAAAATTTGTAATACCCTTTTGAATATTGGGTCTTAAACTTTCCTTTTGTCATCTTCATTTTTACGTCCCTGTATGGTTAAGTTCCAGAGATACCGGAATTTCAAAACCGTTAAAATGCCTACATTTTCAGTGATCAGTTTGTGTAGGTGAGTTTGAAAAAATATGATACTTCTTTTCTTTTAAAGAGGAATGTCTAAAGAACAAATACGGTTAAAACTAGAGCTGTATCTCATTTCTTTCTTTCATTAAACATACCTGTCTGAGTGCCATTAATATTCTTTTCCCAAAGTTCGCATACCTAGAACTCAAGAGGTATTAAATATACCACAATATAATTTTAGAATCTAGTTGTTAATAAACTTTTCTTTTGGAATCTTACATTTCAAGGCCCTACATCATTCAGTTCCAGGAATATGGGGGATCTCAATGAGGCTTCATGTCCAGATTATTGAATGCTACCCATTTTGAGTGGTCGAAAACCAAATGTTGGTCACATACAGCTGCATTTGCATACAGCTGGTACTTACTTAATTTAAAGAACAAAGTCCAAAGAAGAAATAATGTTAAAATTAGAATTGCATCTTGTTTCCTCTCTATCAAAACCACTGTGTAGAACATACTGTCAGTGTTGTTATAATTATTGTTACTGTATTGTTATTAAAAATCATTTTCACTAACTGAAATACAATTAAAATGACTTAAAATTACTGCCTGAGCAATTAACCTAAATAAAATTAAGTACTAAAATGACTAAAACTAAACCTGAAATAAAAATGACAAAAGACAAAAAAAAAAAAAAAAAAAAAATTACTAAAAACTAAAATTAAAATGAAACAAAATATAAAAATAAATACCAGTAATAAATCTAATAGTGTATAAATTATACAAAATGAACAGTGGCTGCTGTGCAGTGAAACCTAGGACATTGAGTAATTTTTAGCACATATCTGTTAGTTTGCTTTTGAATGTTTTTTGGTCTGTTGATGAATTTGCCGTTGTTTTTAGTGCATTCAAGTGTACTTACTAAGGTTTTTACAGTAGCATGTTGCTGTACTGTCACTAAGGTGTTGTGGGTGGTTCCTAAGTGGTTACTTGCAGGCCCGAATCTAAATGACCCCTATATACTGGGTCTCTTCTTTGCCTTTTCTCCACAAGCTACACATTTTACATATTATTCACACTTGCGGCATAAACACTGCATGACGAGTTCATACCTACAAGTTTAATAGCGAGTCATAGATTTGTTCAAAACACCAAACCCTCAGTAAACCTCTAACAGTGATTTTTGCCTTAGCAAGCAACGCTAATAACACCCATGCAGATCTAGCAGGGATAAGTCTGCAAACTCAACAAGGCCACTATGACAAAGCAAATTACATACTATAAACTCACAGTAAGGGGTTACGTTTCTACCCATTTAAGCTGGCAATTCTAGATCTTCAGCGCTGAAAATATAGAGCAACATGTCACCGCAATCCCTGATGGGTTAATTTATCCTAAATTGAGACCTGCACGAGTCTGGAACATTCTTTGATTGATTTGATGCTATTTTTACGCGTCCCACTTCAAGGAACTGGTTCAAATACACGGTCCAAGTACAGAAAAAGTCTTCTGGAGAAACGAGACTCGCTGTGTAAAACTACAAGGCTTACCTCGACAATTTGACCAATTTTCCGCCACTACTCCACCATCACTGGAAAATATTCTCAAGAGCAAATGAAAATAAACCCCCCGAGTTAAACAAACAAAGTGTTTCAGGGTCAAAAGCAATGCTTTAACCTGCACTGAGCCTTGACTGACTGGATCTCAGGCCTGAAGAACTATCATTCAGCGGCAGTAAAGTTTAAGCTTCCATTCCACGCGTTATAATATATATATATACATAATTATCCCAAGCACTGTAATTTGGGCAATAATAGCGTGCTATGGAAAAACTGCGCGCTGTGGGAGTGCTGGCATAGATGATTGTCTGCTGGGCCTTCTAACCTTCAAAGCATCTTCCCTGTAGAGTGCAGCCGTTCTGTAGAGTCGCCAGGCTGTTCCTGAACCTGAGGTGCCAATGAACGGCTGTAGTCTTAAATGATCCGCTCGGTGCCAGGCGGAGGGGAGGGGAACAAAGAGACACTGTGCTTAACACACACACACACACACACACACAAAGCCAGCTGTCCCTTGCTCCTCCCAAACCCCCAGCTGTATCTGGTCTTTCACCAACCATCCCCCCTGTCATCATGGGCTGAGACCAAACACAGCCCTTTCCACTGTCCATTTTCAGGATCTTCTCCACGGTCAAACCGCCTTCACTGGAAACGCCCATTGCAATGCCAGGCTTCATTATGTGTGTGCGCCCACACAAGCTTTCATCTCTGGGCCTCAGCCCTGCTCTACCCATTCATTGGGGTTTGCTTTGGGCTGTTATTCTTCATGGTGGTACTGTTTACATCTTTCAGGATGTCTTTCAATTCATGTAGGTCTATTACAGGCATTGGCATGGCTACCTTTTTTCCTTGTTGTTTGATTTTGGGACAATGACAAATAGGAAAGCCCATAAAATATAGCTTAAAACATGGCAAACTGTCGGTGCCAATAGCCTCATGGGCAGCACGTCGACATATATACTACCTTTCCCGATTCCATCCCCTCTCTCTATCTCTCTTTGTTTCCTGTCTAAAAACGGTCCTATCAAAAATAAAGGCAAAAAAAAACCCCCAAAAAAAAAACACAAGTGTCATGTGGTGTAACGATCAAAAATCAAAAAAGGAATAACATATTTTCTTTACAATTTGGCTAATTTTTATAAACCTATTTAAATGTATTTTTCAAACAATGTATTTTTTTTTTTACAAATATGAATTATAACAACAATTTTTGGTCAGTGGCACCACATGACATTTTTCTACAGGATCTAACTAAAAAAAAATGATCTAATATCTGAAGAGACTTCACAATTAAGGTCTCTCTATGGTATTATTTCCTGATCTGTTTTTTTTAGTTCACGTTTTCTGTTCATGTTAGTTGCACCACATGACACCACATTAAGTTTTTCAAATATTAAATAGTGAAGAAGTTGTGTTAAAATATTTTTGAGAAGTAACAGAAGGCTAACTAAAGTTTTTTTATTAGAAGAATTTTATTCTTTTAATGATATCAGGACAGTTGTGTCCAGTGATGTCATTATTAACTAAAATTAAAATAAAGCTGAAATAAAACATTAATTTTATATAAATTAATATTAATAGATGAAACTTAAAACACTTAATAAAATTAGAAATGCTAACTAAAAAGTTGCTAGAAGTAAAACTGAAAATCAATACAAATGAATGCTTACAAACTAATAAAAATGCCAAAAAAAAAGAAAATAAAAACTTGAACTTTATTAAAACTTAAACTAAAATATAAAAACAAAAGCTATTTAGAAAAATATATTAAATACTACATAAATAATACCAAAGCAGCTGTATCACCCTATTTTTTTTTTTTTTTCCTTAGAACCCCACATAAATAAATAAATAAATAACATTTTAAATTACCTTTTGTTTTTATATTTTACTTTAGGTTTTAATTAAGTGTTAGTTTTTAGTTTTAGTTTAAGCTTTAAGCTTAGTTTAAGCATTGATGTATGGTTTGTAAGGATAAGACAATATTTGGCTGAGATGCAACTATTTGAAAATCTAGATTCAAAATATTGAGAAAAATCACCTTTAAAGGTGTCTAACTGAAGTTCTTAGCAATGTATATTACTATTTAAAAATTAAGTTGAGATACATCTACGGTAGGAAATTTACAAAATATCTTCATGGAACATGATCTTTACTTAATATCCTAATAATTTTTGGCATAAAAGATGTATTTTTGGCTATTTCTACCAATATACCCGTGCTACTTAAGAATGGTTTTGTAGTCCAGGGTATATATCAAAATTAATTTTAATCTAGAACTTAAAAACATGCTAAAAGAGGTATATTACAATCAAAGCATGAATTACATTTGTAATGTATTTTTTTAAAAAACAAATTTACCCATCCAGACCAAAAAAAAAAAAAAACAGCATCATGTTATTGACACTGAACAAGAACGATTCAAATATGCACCAGGAAATGACCTTCCTCTGTCTGTCACTGTTCGCAAAATGCTGAATATTCTCTTATTACACAATCGTTCATATTAAATCCATTACATCAGCGATAAAAGGCATTCTCAGAGTCCTGTTCTGGCCATGGAGCGAGTAATAACCCTCTTGAATGTCATTATGATGCGATCAAACGCAGGAAAGAACATAATACTCATCTCTGGAAAAACATTCTACACGTCCGTTAGAGCAGGAAATAGATGAGCGCGCACTGTAGGCGGCACAGGAAGCAGCTCACCTGACTCTTTACTCAGATTTCCTCTCCGCTGAGGACGGATGTGCAGTTTCTTTAGTTTTTTTTGTTCGTTTTTTTCAGAAACAGTGGGTCTAACATGACTCTAGCTCAATCATGTAAAAAAAACTGCAACAATATAAAGTCTAAGGCAACTGGTAAAATAAAACTGGGGCTTTATTGATAGATTTGATAATTCAATGTTAATAACTTATAATTTTTTTTTTTTTTTATTTAATTTAATTTTATTTTATTTACACTGGACAGAGGTACATTTCTGCAACAGTGTTCTCACAAACACACACGCCTTGCAGAAACAAGCCTGTCAGGGGTCAGACACTGTGACAATGTCTACAGCAGGTGGTCAGCAGACAGATGCACCGTCTGCCAGAGTTCATAGCAGCCTGACAGAAACTCAAACAAATGGACAGACAGAGAAGAGTGAGAGAAACAAAAGAGAGACAGCAGAACAGCAGTGAAGAAAACCACCTGCAGAACATTCCTAGCAGAACAGTAGCACAGGTCAACCATGTTTTCAGAGGAGACATTCCAGCACCTCAAAAAACAAGTCGATCTTCACAGGGTGCTTCTCTGAGCAGCCATTTGTGTCTGGAGCTTCGGGCCCTGCAGGAGGGTACATATGGCCAACATCCGCAAATGTGCATATCTTCTTCACAAGCTCAAGATTTTGATCAGTATGACTGACACAACCTCACAAGCTACAGTGCATTTAGACAACAGTGCTTATCGCCAAGCTGAAACTTTAGACATAATATAAAGAATTAAAGGGATAGTTTACCCAAAAATGAAAATTCTGTCATTAATTACTCTCCCTCTCATTGTTCCAAACCGGTTAAGACCTTTGTTCATCTTTAGAACACAAATTAAGGTATTTTTGATGAAATCCGAGAGCTTTCTGTTCCTGCATAGACAGCAAGGTAAGGACAGTAAGGACATTGTTAAAATAGTCCATGTGACATCAGTGGTTCAACCATAATGTTATGAAGCTACAAGAATACCTTTTGCGTGCAAAGAAAACAAAAATAACGACTTTATTTAAGCGTTTCATCTCTTCACGAGAGTACCATGACACATGCTTTCTACCTTTCTGGGCCTTAAATGTGGTAGCTGTGTTACTGTCTATTAGGGATGTGACGAGATCCGATGTGTCTCGCGAGACCAATCGGATCTCGCGAGATCTCCTGACGATATCCTTGCAAAACATTTTGAAGTGTTTACATTAGAGCTGCACGATTAATCTTTAAAATGTCCAGCTCTTGATTCAAACACCCACGCAATCTTATTCCTGAATGACAATGATTTAGCTATGTTTGTTAGGACTGTTTCACATCGCGAGTGTCTTTGAAGGGTGAGAAGCACGTTTTGTCGCTGCCCATGTTAATGAATCAGACGGTCGGGGTAAATGTGAACGCAGAAAGAGCACAAACAGTCTTTTCAACCACATTATAGTCATTATTTCTGTGTTACAGACATTTCAATAATAGAAGTACTGGGATAAAAGTTTATAGTTTGGGTATAAACACTTATTGTCTACAGCAGCGATCAAAACGAAAGTATAACACTTGTTTATGTATTGTAACGCTTATCCTCTTCCGCCAGGAGGTGGCGACAACTGCCGGTTCAAAAAAAGTATGTCATTGAATCATTCATTTCAGGAGATTTCATAGTCAAACAAATCTTAAAGTGAAACAATGACTCCTTCATTGAATGCCTTTTTTTTTTTTTTTTTTTAAATGAATATATGTTTTTAAAAGACTTAAGCAATGAACAGTTTGTCAGAACCACTAGTAAATTACGTTATTTTGTTTAGTTTTCTAATCATTTTTCTCCAGAATCGTGAGAGAATCATGGTCTCCAATTTATTAAAAACTGGGATTCTCACGTCCCTTGTCAAAAAATCCTATTGGAATTTTAGTTTATCCTTTAGGATCTTACTGGATTCTTAAAATCCTATTGGACAATCTGATTTATTTTAATGGAATTTCACTTTGTCCTATTGGATTTTAGAATCTTATTGGACGTTCTGATTTATTTTACTGGAATTCCACTTTGTCCTATAGGATTTTAGAATCTTATTGGACATTCTGATTTATCTTACAGGAATTTCACTTTGTCCTATAGGATTTTAGAATCTTATTGGAAGTTCTGATTTATTTTACTGGAATTCCACTTTGTCCTATAGGATTTTAGAATTTTATTGGACATTCTGATTTATTTTAATGGAATTTCACTTTGTCCTATAGGATTTTAGAATCTTATTGGAAGTTCTGATTTATTTTACTGGAATTCCACTTTGTCCTGTAGGATTTTATTTGATCCTTAAAATCCTATTTGACATTCAGATTTATTTTAATGGAATTTCACTTTGTCCGATAAGAATTTAGAATCTTATTACACATTTTGATTTATTTTAATTGAATTTTACTTTGTCCTGTAGAATGTTTTTATTTTTATTTTTTAATGGGATTTTAATTTCTCCTGACTTTTTATTGATTCATGGAATCTTATTGGAATTTGTGATTTTTAAATGGAATTTTACTTTGCCCTGTATTATCTTATTTGATTCTGTTATTCAATTACTTTTTAATTGTGTGTGTGTGTGTGTACTTGTACACAATAAAAATGCAGCATATATGAAAACACAAATATAAACACTGAAATCCATAATATTACAGTAAGACGAAGATAATATATATGATATTTTATAATGTACAAATAAGTTTACGTGTATTATATGTGACTAAGAATCCACAGAAACACAAACATCTATATAGGGTATTGTCCTGATGCTTCCCCTTTAAGAAATCCGAATGTAGTGAGCGTGCAACTGTAGCGCGCATATTTGAACAGTAACGGTCAACGAGAGAAGAAGCTGAGTGATAACGTTGTTTAACTCGTTAAAAGTTGACTGTAAGACACTACCAAGGAAGAAATACTGGTAACGCTTATCTGGTCTGCATCCTATACGTACAATTTTGGGTGAACGACATCTGTCGGTGACTTGTTGAACTTGTTTGACGGTTTCTGGTGATTAGCATAGCAGTCTGCCGTACGTCAAAATCCTGTACAGGTTTCCCATTGGAATCCTATAGGATTTTTTGACAAGGGACTTTATCCACAGTCGTGAAGCTCTTGTTTAAATGTTGTTTATTACTGCATATAATTCATTAAAATGAAAATTTAATTTCATAAAGGTCAAAATGCACCTTTCAGCTGAATAAAAGACTATTTTCCCTATATATTTCATCATTGAGGATTTCTTAAGAAAAGTTTAAAAATCTCGTCTCGTCTCGTTCTCGTGAACCCAGTCTCGTTTCTCGTCTCGTCTCGTGGGATAAGTGTCTCGTCACACCCCTACTGTCTATACAAGGACAGAAAGCGCTTGGATTTAATAAAAAATATTGTAATTTGTGTTCTGAAGATGAACGAAGGTCTTACAGGTTTGGAACGACATGAGGGTGAGTAATTAATGACAGAATTTTCATGTTTTGGGTGAACTATCCCTTTAAAAGGAATGGTCTAGTGCAGCTACCAGCTTTATACACATACGGGCGGTACTAGACAGCAGGTTCACAGATATGCAGGTTAACCAAACAATCCTGGAAGTTTGGTAGCAGTCAAGATATAAGAGGCTTTTGCACCGTGTAGAACCAGGAACTAGCCAGCATGGTGGTTCCTAGAGAACCAATATTCCTGGTTGCATTTGCGCCGGCAGCAGGAACTCTGAAGCGGCCAACAGCGATGTCTTTATTCACAGCGGTTTTTTTTTTACAAACGTCAACAAGCGGTGAATAGAGGACGCGTGATCAGAGTCATTTTTGTTATGTGTTGTGGGTTACATGATAACAGAGGTGGAATGTAAACACAATTTATGTGATTGAAAGAGCATGAAAAACCTGACTAAATCTTCTATGACAACTTGTAGTGTTGTATATCATTGAGACTATAGGGCCCCCACGAAAAAAACGCGGACAGAATCACGGAATCCAGTCATGAAAACAGAATTTACTGAATAACGCGGAATGTCACGGAATTTGTCAAAATTTGAATGAATTAATCAAAAGTAGGTCATTACACTTAAATCAAACCGCTATATGGACTAGTATCTGTAAATATTACGCCGCAAAAATACCATTTAAATGTGAATCCTGCATGTTCTGCGTGTCTCTGTTTTAATGAATGGAGCTGATGAGCGGTTTTGTTTACTACACACACTGAAGCACACTGGACGCTTGTGGTGATTTCAGCATCTGTCATCTCACTAAAGCCGGGCTCACACTACAGGATTTTTAAAATCCTAACTGATTATGAAATCTGGTTGCAGCGCACACATAAGGAGAATCTTTGCAGATTATTTTCCCTGAAATCTTAAACATGCACACACTCCAAGATTTTAAAATTGTGGCGCATCACACACCACAAGATATTATTAAGATTATCATGACGGAGGGAGCACCTCACGTGATCTTATGCAACAGGTCGTCATTTCAGCAACTAATGTTAGTTAGCATGCTAGCAGCTTTATGCACTCACTATGCTGAAAACTGAGACGATTTCACACCAGAGCTTTCCTTACTCCATGCGGTTGTGGTAGGTTTTCAACATATTATGCAGACAGTGTTACTACAAAAACATAAGAAGGAGTTTCCTCCATCTCCACTATCCAATGGACCTTGCAGCAGCTGTTTTGCGGTCGCGCATTGGCTGTCGTGAAAGTACTGACGTAATCATAGCAGTGATCATCCATAAAATCCTGAATATCAAACATGTTTGATATGATCGGGGTGGCCCCGTTTAGTGTGAGAGCAGATCGGGAGGTGCAAGATTCGATCTGTGAACGTCTCACATTACCAGATAATCCGTGCCGAACATCGGGACCGATCGAGGTGCTCAACGAGATTTTTGCTCCGATTCTCGGGAGGGGAGAAAAAAAAAAAAAAAAAAAAAAAAAAAAAAATCGGGCTAAAAATCCCGTAGTGTGGTGCCTGGCTTAAATGAGGACATAAATACATGAACAATATCTGCTCAGAGTCACTTCACTTCAATAGCATTTGACTGTTCCATTTTAGGAAAACTAGCGTTATATTATATACACACCAAAATGTACAAGTAGACAGCAACACGTCAAAATAAAAGTCTGGTTTAACTTGAAGACACTGTGCCAGATATATTTTACTACTATTACTACTACTACTAAAACAAAACCAACATTATTTTTTAGGGTACAATCACACAACATTTCTTCCATGTTTTAATTTTAATAGTAAATTCCCCTTTGTTTGCCAAAAAAAAGGTTTGCTTAATTTTTAATAATTAAAAGATAAAATGAAATTAATATTTTATGCCTTCATTTGATAACCAGAACATTTTAAATACACAACACAGAATTTCTGAGGGTAAAAAAAAAAATATATATTTTAAGAACAAATTTGAATACATTAAGTATTAGACATGCTAAAACCCAGCATTTGATAACAATAAAACATATGGTGAGAAAAAATAAAACATTTCATAGGGTCCTAAACATGACATTTTTGTTAAACCTTTATTAAATTGATGTGAAACCGTATAAGCTTCATGATTTTAATTCAAACGGGAAAAAACTGAATCCAGAAAAATTTAAACGGAAAATAACGGAACTTGGGAAAAAATAAAACAGATTTCATAGGGCCCTATAAAGGGCACAATGCAGCAGACAACAGGTAGCTAACTGCCGTTATCTCTGTTTTCCATGTTCATGAAGTAAATATTTTTACTTTTATATGCGTTTGGCCAATCAGCGTCCACTTACATAAATGGTAGTTCCTATTGAACCGTTTTAGACCCTACTCTGAAGTAGAAGCTAATTTAGATCCCACAAACGGAGTGCCTAGAACTAAATATGTTCCTAGTTCCTCCCTATAAGATACTTTTGCACCGCTTAATTCTAGGAACTCTAGGAGCTAGCCAGGAGTGCGTTTTCCAAAAGCATTGTTAGCTAATTGTGGTTGTTAGTTCCATTGAACTCTATTGGTAACTGCAGAACTTGTGAACTTAGTTATTTTTGGAAAAATCGCACCCCAGCATGGTGGTTCCTGGAGAACCAATTTCCCCCTCGGGCCATTTTCCTGGATGCATTCGCACCGGTAGCAGAAACTCTGAAGCGGCTGACAGCAAGGTCTTTATTCACGCCGTTCACTTACAAACGTCAACAACCGGTGAATGGAGGACGCTGTAATCTGAGCTGTTTTTGTTGTGTGACGTGGGTTTCGTGATAACAGAGGTGGAATGTAAACGCACAATTTACGCAATTGAAAGAGCAGGAAAATCTGACTAAATCTCTAATGACAACTTGCAGTGTTACATATCATCAAGGATGAGAAAAGATCACAAGTCTGCAGAAAACAGATAGCTAAATGCCATTATCACGGTTTTCCAAGTTTGTGGAGTAAATATTTTTACACAGCTTTTTAAACACACCTTGGTTTACTTCAAATTCAAGGACATTTCAAGGACTTTCCAGGTGCAACACCCTCAAAGTCAACGGCTTAATGTGGGGAAGCATTTCAAGTGAAAGCAAGGTTACATTGACCTTGTAAGATACATTGATACAGTTTTTGGCCATATGACAGAGATCTGATACTCTATTTGTCATTTTTCTGTTTTTTTTTTCTTTACATCCTATACTGTATTCTAAAATTATCTAATATTAAATTTTATATGGATTTTATTGAAAAGAGCTTAGGCTCAATTAACGTCAAGTTATCGTGTAAATGCATGTAACTAACGTAAATCAAGCAAGTTAGTATGCATAGCCCACAAAGTGTTGTCGAAACAACACATTAGCGGACCAGAGGGAATAATACTGAATTTTTTCGTTTCATTTTTTTTGTTTTTTCAGATTCACAAAATTTCAAGGATTTCAAGGACCCATGGGAACCCTGTTTAAAAATGACAGGTAGCCGGTGTTTCGTAGGTGTTTGGCCAATCAGCGTACACTTAAATAAATGGTAGTTCCTGTTGAACCATTTTAGACCCTACTCTGAAGTAGAAGCTACACAAACGGAGTGCCTAGAGCTAAATATGTTCCTAGTTCCTGCGTTGCAAACGCGCCAAAAAGTGGGAACTTCTGCCAATAGTTCTGAGAACTATGAAAAGGATCCTCCGGTGCGAAAGCCCCTATAGATGTCCAGCTGTAGGCGGTAATTTTTTTTCCTTTTTTTTTTTTTTTTGCCCTTTTTGTGTGTTTTTTTTAAACAGACAGGACAGTATAGGATGACAGAAAAGCATAGGGTGGAGAGTTGGGACCATAAGTCGGGACTCGGGTCGTCAGAGGTACAGTTGCACTATGTCAGTGCTCTTAATGCTAGGTTAGCATCACTGACGCTGTTATTCTTTTCAAGGTCAAACTCTGTCAACTAATCAGATGTAAGAATTCAACAGTTTACTAATTTTATAGTATACTACTAAGTATACTACTTTTATAGTAGTATAAAAGTACTCTTAAAGGGGTGCTATTATGCTTCTTCACTTTTTGAACTTTAGTCAGTGTGTGGTGTGTATCTTTGGGCATAAAAAAGATCTACAACGTTACAAATCTCAAAGTCCACTCCAAAAGGAGATATTTTGTTTTTAAAAAAATCCCTTTTCAAGAACTACTATGCCGCAAACGTGGGCAGTACAGGGGTCGAAACACCTAGGATGCATTATTTACTCACCCTCCATGCATCCTAGGTGTATATGACTTCCTTCTTTCAGACGAATGCAGTCGGAGTTATATTAAAATTTATCCTGGCACTCCCAAGCTTTAGAACGGCATAGACGGGTGTTTCTCCTCATCAGTCCAAAACAAGTCCAATAATATGCATCCATCCATAATAAAAAGTGCCTCACATGGCTCCGGGGGTTAATAAAGGCCTCCTGTAGCGAAACGATGCGTTTTTGTAATGAAGATATCCATATTTAAAAAGAAAGAATCGCTTTTATCTAGCTTGCACTAACAGTAGTACACGGAACTTGCTTCTTTGACAAGGAGCGTGGCAGTACTGAAACACCATCTGAGTTGTTCGCCAATTGCAACGCAGTGGGACAGCTAACCAATCACAACACATTTTGTTTTTCAGAAGGCGGGCCTTCATTAAACCAGAGCCTTATGTGCCAGGCTGGGAAATGTATTCTAATAACGTAAATTATGTTAAAAATAATGCGTTTTTCGAACCACCAAGCATGAAAGCATGTTCTAGCACGTTCTAGCACACCACCAAAACAAAATCAAGACTTTGTAAAAGCACAATAGGACCCCCCTTCTATTCGTATATATTTGAAATTAAATATTTTTAGTTAAACTTTATTTTAAGTAAACTAAATATTTTAAGTTAAATAATTTTTTCATGTTTTAAGTTAAATTAAATAATTTTTAAATTAGATTAAATGGGCAACGGGTCATCAAAGATTCTGTGATCAACAGACAATAATAATATATACACTTATACTACCAGTCAAAAATGTTTGAACATGAAGATTTTGAAAGTTTTTTTAAAGAAGTCTCTTTTGCTCACCAAGCCTGCATTTATTTGATCCAAAGTACAGCAAAAACAGTAAAATTGTGAAATAATTTTACTATTTAAAAATAACTGTTTTCTATTTTTATATATTTTAAAATGCAATTTATTCCTCTGATTTCAACGCTGAATTTTTAGCATCGTTACTCGTCACATGACCCTTCAGAAATTATTCTAATATTCTGATTTGTACTCAACTGTTTTTTTTTAAAGATTCTGTGATTAACTGACATGTTCTTGTTCAACAGATGCATAGACTTCATAATTCTTTAGACAGCAGAACATTTTACAAACCACACTAGAATAAACAGTGATTTAAAATTTTACCACAAAAGTCATCACCCAAAGCAATTAAAAACTGAACGTTTATCAACAAAAGTTCTTCTATCTGTAAAACACTCTGCAAATTTGACTGTATTTATACTGTAGCCTGCACTCATCACTTTCTGCAGTGAGACTGCTTCATTTATTTACACAGAGACACCCGCTTGTTTACTGCTGCACATTCACAACCACACTGTAAAAGGGTCTCATCATCTCTGATATGCACTCTAACGGTGAATAAAAATCCTTGCTAGCCACATTACAATCTCCTGGATCTCTATCCACAAAAGCTTTTAAAGTCAAACCCAGACAGCGATGACAAATTCAGTCCCACTGTATGTGTCCACCCTTCTCAAATTGCAACCGAATACAGCCCGATGCTGTCACAAAAGGCACAGCCTGTGTGTTTTGTGACAGTGTCAGGCTGCATTTGGTTTTGGTGAAACACAAACCTTTTTGATGAATCAGCCAGCTTTAAATGAAACCTTGTGAAGGATAAAAGAGCAACGTACAGTCTATCCGCTAGACTCATATAGCGCATGCCTGACACACCCAGCATAAACATCTCTACTGAGGCTTGATGTAATTAGTCGTAATGATGCTCATCAACAGGAAGTAAGCCAAAACCGGGGTGCAGTGTTTTCCTCTTTATGCAAACAAACATTCTTGGAAAGGCATACAACGCTGTCAGACCTCACTGAACCTGAGAGAGAAGCAAGAGACAGACACAAAGACAAAGAAACAGAGCTTTCATGACAATAGCGCTTCTAGCATCCTGTCCAGACTTTCACTTCTTCTTCCTCTCATCCCTTTGTCTCATCTTTTAAAAATCTAGCATAAAAACACATCAGGTTCTTAGACATGTACTTACTTTTGTTAATTTCACTTGGACTCTAATAGCAAAAAAGTCCAACTTTTATACCATTTTGAACAAATGCACCTCAAGCCATCCAAGGTGACCATCCAAGACTTTCTTTGTTCAGAAGAATACGATCAGAATTATATATATAATAAAAAATGTACTGGCTCTTGCAAGCTTTATAATGGCAGTGAATAGCTGTTGAGTTTTGAAAGCCAATAAAGTGCATCCATCCATCATAAAAAGTACTCCACATGGCTCTGGGGGTTCAATAAAGGCCTTCTGAAGTAAACTGATCCTTTTGTGTATGAAAAAAATACCCATATACCCAAACCTCAAATGCTTGTCTTGTCTAGCTCTGCACGTATTCTGGTTCATGACATGAGGGTATGTCGAAAAACTCCCATCTCATCTTCTCCTCCAACTTCAAAATCATCCTATATCGCTGAAGAAGTTGCAAACCAGTGTTTACAAAGTGAACATGCAAGGAGGGTCAAACACCCTTTACAAAAAAAGGTAAAACAGTGACGCAAGACGTCGATTTTCGAGAGAGCGGCATTCCAGCGGATGACATAGGATGTAGGTGAACGCTGTGACGGACACGCAAGTGCAGAGGACAAAGCAAAAAAAACACAAATTAGAAGTACAAAATGAGGATTTGTAAAGAAAAATATCACAGGATCTCGATCTAAGCCAAGAGGAGACTTGTTTTCCTTTGCTGTAAACAAAACTTGGTTCTCATGAAACTAGCGTATTCTCACCAGAGCTTACGATATGCTTACATTTTACGTCATCTGCTGGAACGCCACTTGCTCATGAAAGTGTGTACGACATTCAGCGGAAGCTAGAGATTAGAGTTTATAAAGTCTTAAATATGGATATTTTTCTTACACAAATGCATCAATTCACTTCAGAAGGCCTTTATTAAGACCTCATAGTCGTGTGTAGTACTTTTTAAAATGTATGGATGTAGTTTTTGGGATTTAAAATCTCAACACCCATTCACTGCCATTATAAAGCTTAAAAGAACCAGGACATTTTTTAATATAACTCCGATTGTATTTGTCTGAAAGAAGAAAGTCATATACACCTAGGATGGCTTGAGGGTGAGTAAATTATGAGGTAATTTTCATTTTGGGGTGAACTATCTCTTTAATTTAATATTTAATTTAAATTAAATGACAATTTTTATCTTTTAAACCTTTTTTTTTTATCTTTTAAACATTTTTAAATCAATTAAAAATGAGCATTCTTAGCATTTTGAAAATGTCAGTGTACACATCTTAATCATTATTTGCAAATATATTCAAATGTTTATTTTTAATATTTATTAAAATTTTACATTTCATTTAAATCATGAATATCATTAAGTTTTAGGGGTGTCACAGCACATGACATTTTACAAACTGAATTAATCCTGCCATAACATGTTTTTTTTTCCCCCATTTACGCACAGCGGTGGTTCGAGTCACTGTATTTCTGAATACCATTTAAATACCAATCTGATCTCATGACGAAAATGTACCTGTGGGAACTTTTTCTCAAGTCGCAAAATACGTACCGCCATGTGCGTTTCATGACATATTCGATGTGTACTTATTGATATGTACTGTATATCACGTCTCCCACAGGTACGTTTTTGTCATGAGATCAGGAAGTTAAATAAAGAACCAGAGCATCATTTCACTATCCAATTTCCATTTATGTCAACAACAGTTACTCAGCTAACTAATCCATTTTAAAAACATGTAGTTTGTCACTTGACCTGCATCTCTCTTCTTCTACTCTCTCTGACTCATACTGGTCTGACCTGAAGCAAAACACCACAGATGATGGTGCAGGTCTGTATGCGTTTACACAGAGCCAGTGAATCAGCACTCTGGCAAAAACCACGAATCCAATGGCTCACAACAGGAAAAAGACAAATCTTAACCCAAGATGAAGTCCTAGAAAAGTGGATCAAGATGTGGGCCATTAGTGCCCAACTTTAAAACTGTAGCATCCACGTGGAGCGGATCAAAGCTGGATTTGTGTTGATCCCTACACATGCTCCAACACTGTTAATGTGGCCATCCCAGACCTCTTGCTCTTTTAACAGCCTAAGTCTTGGCTAAGTGACGAGATGGTGCGATAACAGCTTTAGGATGCAGTCTGACATGCTCGCCAGAGGGATAGAGAGTGAGCCGCCACATGTGATGGCCTTCCAAGAGAGAAAGTTTTTACTGCAAGCGCACAGCTGGAGTGCACAGCTGGGACGATCGTAAGCGTGCAGCTGCGGTGACCCGAAGGCTCACAAAGACTATCTGTGCCCGCTCGGAGAGGACGGACTGTGCCAAATCAGTACCAGCAGGACCAGTTCAACCAAATGTTAGTACATACAAGCAACGCCGCAGGATCACTGGCTTCCCGAGAGCACAGGAAAAAGCTTCAGATCCCACCTAGTGTCGCTGGCACATTCTGGAAATGACGCTCAACCCAGTTACAGAGGACGTTTAGACAAAAAAAAAAAAAAAAAAAAACCCAGTAAAACCACACTTAGTTTAAACACAAGAGACTGGACCCATTTTAACAGAATATGGAATAATGCGCTCTAAACAAAGGTTTAGAATGACCTGGTTTTATTCTCACATTGATATTCATCATCCAAAACAGGGAAATAACAGAACAGTTTCAACCCAATAAAAGTATGACAGCATCACAGATTCTCTTTACGCTTTCACCGACACTTATTAAGCGACTTTAACACCTTCATTTAAACCTGTCTGCATCTGTAATTAATGTATTGCCAGAAGCAGTAATTACATGCGCTGCAACATTATCCACTAAACCAGGAAACTGATCTTGCCAGGCTTTGCTGGAGGGATGGGCTGTTGATGCCCATCAGATGATATCTGGAGCCATATGAAACAACAGCAAAAGAAATCTGCTTTTATGCAGTGGGAGAGACATTCTTTTGCTGGAAAGCATTTTCTTTAATTTTTTCAAGAATATTGTACATATCTAAGTGAAAGGTCAACTTTTTCCAGAAAGAGAAAAGCTCAATTATAAGAAATTTTAAAATGTTTACACAAGTTTGGGGTTGGTTATTTTTTTAATGTTACAAATAAATACATTTTTGAACTTCCTATTCATTAAAATAATATTTAAACACTGATAATAAGAAGAAATATTTCTTGAAATATGTTAATATACAAATCTGTTATTCAAAATTGTAATAATATTTTACAATATTACAGTTTTTACTGTATTTTTATCAAATAAATGCAGCCTTTATAAGCTAAAAGAAAATTAAACTCACCAAACACCAATTTGTTTGTTGCACAGTTCTGGATAAATTGAGAATCACAATTTTTGTTTAAAATAAAGATCACGATTCAGAACTAAGCAAAATAACACATAATTTACTAGAAGCTGTAACAAAATATTAATTGCTGCAGTCTATTCAAAAAGGTTTAAAATGGTTTAAATCAGTGCTGTCAAACGATTAATCGTGATTAATCGCATCCAAAATAAACGTTTTTATTTACACAATATAAGTACGTGCACTGTTTAGCCTATATTTATGATGTATATATAAAAATACATAAACATGCACGTATATATTTAAGGAAAATATGTTGTTTATATATATGTATAATTTAAATTAGACGAATATATATATATATATATATATATATATATATATATATATATATATATATACACACATACACACACACACACACATGTAAATGTTTTCTAAATATATACTGTATGTATGTGTATTTATATATACATAATAAATATACACCGTCCACACACATATATTATGTATGCCAAAACTTTAATTTTGGATGCAATTAATCGTGATTAATCGTTTGACAGCACTAGTTGAATGAATGATTCAATGACTCACTCACAAATACTTCACTTGCTCCATTACTGAATGAATCAGTGTTTTTTTTTTTAAAACTCTTGATTTATTCAATGACAAATACATTTTTTAAAAGTCACTTGTTGCCACCTCGTGATTTGCATCAGCAATATGAAGCAAAAATTACTTTCAAAAGGTGATCTGCTCCATTTTGATCGCTACGTTAGACACTGTTTATATCCAAACTATAAATGTCTATCCCAGTACTTCTGTGATAATATGAATGATTGTAAGACAGAAATAATACTGTGTGGTTTAAAACACCGTTTATGAAGCTGTTTCATATCTATAAATGATAACTGTCCTCTCTGCCTCAACAACAGCGCGAACACAGATTTGAATGTTCCGATATGACCGTCAAAGGTTTAAACAGACAAAGACGAATTGTTGTCATTTAGAAATAAGATCACGAATCGAGACTGCAATCTTTTAACAATTAATCATGCAGTTCTAAGCATCAACTTCACCTAAAAATGCCCACAAATAGCTCTTAATGGTTCAGAAGTAGTACGGCGCTCATCAATGGGCAAAGAAATCTAAGCACGTTCTCAGAAAACATGTGTGGCAGCACCTGTCCAGGTTTCAGTACAACATGTGTATTCTGGCATATTTTCAGTTACATTATCACAAAGCAGTTCAAATAGTGCCCATTTGCACATATAATATATTAATTCATATTGTGAGTGCTTAGTTATTTCTACATTTTCATAAACGAGGTTGAATTATTTGAATTACTGGTATATGAGCATCAAAATGGTTGCAAGCTTACTCTTCAGATGGCGTATGCATAAGAACATTTTTACCTCACTTTCTGCTTTTCTAAATCCTGATTTGTTCCTCACTTTTGACATAGGATAAAATTTACTGAATTTAGGACCAACCGAACCACATGCATGTTTTAATGTTCTTAATATATTTTAAATTACAGATCATTTTCATGTAGCAACCTCTGACACAAGTGGATTTTCCAGTTTGTCAGTAGTTTGTGACTACACTGGAGACGCACTGGAAAAAGACAAAGCCAAAGATCCTCACTCTTATTTTGGTTGCAAGAAAGATAAGAGAAGACAGGGACGAACACATCAGACAAGGAACAGTTGAGAAACCCCCACTGAAGTACGTGAGTTTAGATGTGAGATAAGGGGGCTGGGTGGTGAGAAAGATATAAAGCGAGGGAGAAAGGAGGAACGTGAAACCACAGAGAGAGAGAATCACTTGCAGTCAAGAACTCATCATAAATTGGCAAGGTTGCACTCAGAGGTGAGAGACTGAGAAACTGCTGAAAGTAATTTATATATACATGCCGCACATGTGCAGAATTTCAATGAGCCAACTCCTTAAACTCTCTTAGAAAACTCATCTGATCTCAGTTACTGCCTCCACCGCACACAGAGACAATGATAAACCCCCTGACTCCAACTCAAAACGGAAGACAATGAAAAGCAGAAGCAGCATTTCTTACTTGACACAAGATGCCTTCCCTTGTGAATTTAGCATGATGCAAAAACGTTAAGGAAAGGAAAAGCAACTGAAAGTAGTACAAGCCCTGATACATTGTGTCTCGGTGCTCATTTGGGCTTTGTGGGTTCGAGTCCGGCTTCTGTCAATTATGTCCTATCTCTAGCTTTCTTATGTAACACAGTGGCACCCAAGATACAGCAAAACATGCATTTGACATTAATGTTGTGATGTGATTCAATTATTTCTGACCCAGAAATCATTCTACATGTGCTAACATGCAATGGACATACTAACATCTCAAGACTAACAGCGCATGCATGTGATCTTAAGGACCAATGGGGTGAGATGCTGAGATCGTGCATCCCTCCAGACACAAAAGTGACTCAACAACATGAGGATAAGAGAAACAGACTGTCACTGCAACAAAACACATTCCCATCTGGAGTCCACAAGACCAGCATGCATCTGAACTACAAAGTCAAGGAAATATATGCACGAAAAAAGATGAAGACTTTGAGCTTTTGATAGTTTTTCAAATAAAAAGGAACTATTTCCTTCCCAGAGGGCATGGAAGTTTCTGCTACTTACAGATGTCATTTCTTCCTCAATTTGACCACTTTCAGAGCTATTTTAAATTATACCACAATATATAAATACAATATATTGGTGTGATGAGAATTCTGATAGTATTTTAACTAGGGTCTCAACTAGGGATGCAACAACTAATTGCTAAAATTGAGTAAACAACAAATGTCAGAAATTGTTTGGGGATGTCAGTGACATCAATAACTTCTTTTTAATTACATCAGCTTTAATTTGAAGATTATGTAGGAATATTATATGAAATTTTGACACAAATAATGCACAAAAGTTTGATATTACTGCATGATTTTACCTCAGCAATTGTAACTACACTTGTAAAAAATACTTTTTCAAGTTGTGAATAAAACAGAAATACTGGAGTATGTTTTAAAGGAAAATACTATTTCAGTCTATCTACTTTACAAATGTCACATTTAATTTAACATGTTACTCAGTGTTGCCAAGTCCGCAGTTTTCCTGCGGAATTGGGCTACTTTAATACTGTTGCCGTGGGTTGTTTTTCATGTCTGTGGGTTTAAGCTACCCCAATAATGTGATATTTAGCCCCTGAAATGCAAATTTTACAAGAACCCCGCCAAAAAACATGTTTTTACCCCCCAGAACACTTTTTTTTTACTGGGGGCCCCCTTTCGAAACTCAATTGGACTAGTTTTGAGTAGCAACTGGGTGGGTTTTGTTGAGAAAACCTGGGAACCCTGATGTTACTTGACATTTTTTTGTAATTATTTGTGAAGTTTACTAGCAATTTCCAAATTAAAAATTGTAGTAAATCCACTACTGAATGCTAAACACCGTCTTTCGATGTTTGTTTATTGCCTTCATGCGGTGTTTCTGAGTTTTCTTCATTAACTGTCCATTTTTGTATGTATCATGTTAATACGAAGGCCATACATAACTTTCTTTCAAATGTTTACATTTTACAGTCGTAAGTGAGATAACGGCGATTTTTCATTTAAATGAAAAACATACGATTAGCCACATTTTTAATATTGATCTAATCGACTATCAATTATCAGCATTTAAAGGGACAGCTCATCCAAAAAAAAAATATAAACCCTGCCATCGTTTACTTAAAATTCACCCAATAATGTAAAATCTCTCATCGTTTACTCACATCTGTTCGTCCGTGGAACACAAAAGAAGATGTTAGGCAAAAGACTGACACCTTCAGTCACCGTTCACTTTAACCTCAAAATGAAAGTAAATGGTGACTGAGAGTGAGACTATTATTTTGTCTCACAAGCATTCGGGTTTGTAACAGCACGAGGGCGAGTGATATACATAATATTAACGCTAAAAGAGTAAACGATGACAGAATAAGGGTGTCTGCTTCTTTAACTAGACCTTTATTTCACGCGCAGTCACTTTTAATAAAACCCAACCCAAAGTCGTATTCTAAAATCCACGGGGGTCTTCCATTAAACAAAAATCGTATAATAAACACAACAAATACATAATACACAAAGTACATAAAAGATTTTCCTTCTCCATTTTTCTGTTCTTTCCTACAAAGACAATAGAGAAGTCATTGTCATTGTGCAGAAGTCTCTAATACACCATTCTTAACTGAACACGATCAGTCGTAAAATGAAACTACCGACGTCTGTGACACTCTTTTGACCTCTCAGTCTTATTGCAAGTTCGAGTGCGTGTGTGGAATAAAACACGCGTGAAGTAAAGCACAGTCAGTCATGCACTGAGCTCTGTCAAACTCTCCACCCGCTGCAATCTGTCTGTCCGCGCTCAATAGAGGGGCTATTCATGACTGTCTTTACTACTGCACACTACAGCGTTTAAACTTCAACCAGCAAGAATGAAACAGCACGAACTGGCCTGTGGTCGCACCGACAACAGATCAACATCAGGCGAGTCGGATACGCGAAATAAAACGTACTAACCTGAAGCGGCGAGACGACTTTTCCTCCTTCCAGGGACTGATGTTTGGGAGTTTGTTGCAGTCGCACGCTCCCTCCCTTTCTCTAGCGCACTAGATAGATAGTGCTGATGTTGTTTTCACTTCCTCTTTCCTCCTCCTCCCGGCTCATGATTGGCTCCGCTGCTTCAGGCATCCACCAATCACAGCACAGTAAATCCTGGTCATTCAATAGACAGATAAAAGCGCATCAGGGTGTTTTCTCTAGTCTAGTCTAGTTTATATCTTGATTGTGATGTTTTTGCTTCTTGATATAAAATATTTTTCAGCTATTATTTAAATACATAGTATATAAGACGTATAACTTCCATAAAATGTTACACTTTGTTATATATTTAGTAAGAATATTAACTATCATTACTATATGTTAGGTTGTAACAGATAATCGGAAATGCAGAAAATAAGTAACTATTGGAATTAATAAAATTTAATTAAAAAAAATGTAAATAGAATAAAAAATATATATATTTTCAAAAACGTAAAATATAATATTTAGGTTTTAAATATCCTCTGAATCAATGGCTTTTAATCATTTTCATTGAATAAAATTACATTTTTTTGCTTTTTGTAAATAACTCTGAATAAAAATGTCTGCTTAATTCCTGTAAATACTGTAAATAGTTTATGATTTCCTGTCACTGTGAATGAAATATCTAAACATGACTGGCATGTTTAAAATCATTTCTTAAATTCTTGTTGCTTTCTATGTTTCCTTTACTTTTAATTTCATCATAAATAAATTAAGCTTTATGATTTATGCAGAATTTATCATCTGAGAATGAATGATTCATTTTTGTTGTCATATGAGCATTTAAAATATTTATTTATTTAATTAAGTATTTTTCAAAGACTTTAATTAACACCAGCGAGTCTACAGAAAAGGAAGAAAACAGGATTAAACTGGAAAATCATTGCCTGGCCATTAATCTTCAGGGCATATTTGGCATTTTGTAAATATCTGTCCATCAGACTTTAACATCCTCACAATGTCCACCCACACAGGCAATAGATTATCTGTCCCACACAAGGTGATGTATTAACCATCCCATGCTGACATCATTTGCTTACTCCATTTTGATGATTAGAGAGGACGCAATTCTATAAAAGCCTTCAAAGAATGTCTAGAATTTAGCTAAGCGAAGCACATGGTGTGAAAGATTATGTAAACCAAAATCCAGCCTATATGCAATGTCACTGCGCTTCAGTCCGTGACTGCAGAGGTGATGTTACCTTTATAGTTTGTCTCTATATAAAAACCATTATGCAAATACACATCACGGGTCAGTCTCTGCCTCAGCTCCTCTCTGAATGCTGTGACATGCTTCGGATTTTTCTACAGAATGTGTGAAATGATGAACAACCATAGTTCTGCAGGAAATGAAACTGCTGAAAATCAACACCATGCCCTGCATTACAAAAACTGTGCTAATGATTAAATCAAATATGATTTCTGTGCACGAACCTTGTGCTTGATCCTTATTGAAAGTATATTTTTCTCAAATTTCACCTTAGGAGATGATAAACAAACTAATTTATATTTAATAAAAAAGTTATTAGAAAAAAGCCAAAATTTTATATATATATATATATATATATATATATATATATATATATACAGTGTTGGGGAAAGTTAGTTTTAAAAGTAATGCATTACAATATTGTGTTACTCCCCAAAAAAGTAACTAATTATGTTAGTTACTTTTTATGGAAAGTAATGCATTACATTACTTTTGTGTTACTTTTGCATTACTTTTTAAATCTGGGCAGGGCTTGCTGGTTTGTTTTTAATATAAAAAGTTAGATTTTTAGCAAATGTAAAAGTCCTTTCACACCAACAAGTGAAATAAATAAGCCTAAGGCTGAAGGAAAAGTACATTCACGTCTGTACAGTAGAACTGTAGGAGAATGAAGTTCAACACTCTTTAGCAATGAGAAAAATGAAGCACAAATGTTAGTTAATCAAAAGTAAGTTTTGCTTATTAGTATAGTTGAATTGGATCAACAAAGGTCAGCAGCAAAGACATCGGTTAATAAAATGGGATTAAATACATAAAGGACACAAAAAGTAACTGGTGTTACTTTTTAGAAAATGCATTACTTTAGTTACTTGAAAAAGTACACTGTATATATATATATATATATATATACACACACATATATTAAAGTAACAAGTATATTTTTCTCCAATTTGTATAGATATTAAAAAAGTGTAAAAGAAAATGTTTACATTATATATATATATATATATTTACAAACATACATACATACACACACAAAGTGAATAATTATTTACAAAATGTTTTATACTAATTAAAAACAATTATATATGTATATAAAATATTTTATGCAGGTTTTTAAAAATGTAAATTAGAGAGAGAGAGAGAGAGAGAGAGAAAATAATATATATAGCGTTTTACACATATTTAAAAATATTTAAAATATATAAAATAAAAATATTTAAAAAATTATATATAAAAAGTAAAAATATATGTATTTAAAAATAAAAAGCAAAAATGATTTATGTATAGGCTACATATATATATATGACAATGCTTTGTAATTAACAAACTTATATGTACACACTCACACACACAAAATAAAAAGTAAAAAATGATATGTAAATATATGACAATGTTTTTGTCATTTGTTATAACGTTTTATAATAATAAAAAAATACTACTACTGCTACTAATATATATATATATATATATATATATATATATATATATATATATATATATATATATATATATATATATATATATATACACACACACACATATAAAACCAATCAAAAGTTTTGAACAGTACGATTTTTAATGTTTTTTTAAAGAAGTCTCTTCTGCTCACCAAGCCTGCATTTATTTGCACAACAAAGACAGTAAAATTCTGAAATATTTTTACTATTTAAATAATAATTATTTTTACTATTATAACTGTTTCCTATTTGAATATATTTTAAAATGGAATTTATTTCTGTGATGTCAACATTTCAGCATCATTATTCCAATCACATGATCCTTTAGAAATCATTCTAATATTCTGATTTGTACTCAACTTTAAATATTATTATTATTATTAATAAATAATAAATGTTTCTTGAACAGCAAATCAGCATATTACAATGATTTCTGAAGGATCATGCGACACTGTAGACTGGAGTAATGATGCTGAAAATCTAGATTTTATCACAGGAATAAATTAGATTTTAAAATACATTCAAACAGACTTGGTGAGCAGAAGATACTTCTTTAAAAAACATTAAAAATCTTACAGTTCAAAAACTTTTGACTGGTAGCGTGTATATAAATAAATGTTTTATACATATTTAAAAAGACAATAGTAGGCAGAACTTCTATATGCTGGAATTTTCAGCCACAATTAAGCTTTAAATTACACTCGTCTTGTCTGATTAAACTTCTTAAGCTAATCAAAATTTAAACAGAGATTCAACAAAGCATAGAGCTGAACAGTGGGGAACTCATTTGTGAGATTCACGGCTTGTCAGATAAAAAAGGAACATGTCACATACACACACGTTTCTAATGGCCCTGGCCAGATCAGAACAAAGAGAGATACAATAAAAAGAGAGGAACTAAAAAGGAAACATGAGAATCCAGCTTTTATTACCAGTACAAACACACTCTAAAGATCAGAGCAAGCTAACGACTTCATCTGAGAAAAAAAAACAGCGCTGACAGTCAGTCATAGACTACATTAAGCTGATTTAATATTTATATTATTGAAATGAATATTTACGAATAATTCATTGTTTTCTCGTCACATTTAAATAGTCGCTAATTGAAGCAGCACTATAAAGAGCTCCTTTGATGATGTGATGCACTATTTATCTTGGTACAAAATAGTACATGTACTCCAACGACAACCGCGGGACTCCGGATTTCAGCGACGAGTGACGAGATCAAAGCAAAAGCATCTTCTCCCCTCTCAATCCGCCTCTCTCGTGATGTAAATGTGCAAACCATTGTCAGCCCTTCAAGAGGTGCTAATTGGCTGCGCTTACGTATCACGACCAGATGCAGATGTCCCAAACACGATAGAAATAGAGGATGTGCAATCACACTTTATAGGAAGAGCTTTATAGGAAGAACCTATAAATGCCTAGACCGCTTTAGAAAATATCAAATTACCATAAAAAAGAAGCTGTGAAGGCTAAAAGCCATAGTCGTTGATTTATTCACATGACACTGACGGACGTCACTGTTCACGACAGCAGATGGCATGTATCATAAGCTTTCACAATGACACATTCTCAAAATGTTAATCAACATACATTCAGAAAGTGTTCTGTACAGACATGTTAACAGTCTGATAAGGACCAGCTATAGGAAATCTGATCGAGATGCAAGGATCCCTAGCATTCCGTGCGGCAGAGGGGATTAAATGCATCCATGCATTATTAAGCAGATTTGAAGATGGCCTGGGGAACTGATGGGAAGCTTCCTGTGTATATTGGATAGGGCTGACGCACCGCTGCAGACCTTATGAGATTCTATGAGTACTGAGACGCCCAGACCAATGGGCTTGTTTCAATCTGTGTCTGAGTCATCGCTAGCCTTGGCCTTGTGCTTCTTCTTTTTCTTCTTGTGTTTCTTCTTTTCTTTCTTCCTCTTCTCCTTTTTCTTCTTCTTCTTCTTTCGGGTGTGATCGGAGGAGGCAGAGGAGGTGGACGAGGTGGACTCAGAGTCAGAGGTGGTGTCTTGAAGCAGCTGTTTCAACTGCTGGATCCTACAGTGAAAACAAAAGACACATTAAAATATCTATCCATGCACAATACTGTAATACATTGACAATAAAGACCATAGATAACGGATCTCTTTATAGAAAACAACACTGAACATTAAAATCTCCTTAAAAATAGTACTATTCCAAATTAATACATAAAGATAAATGTAAATTTTGGTAGAAAGAAAATTTTGTAAAAAAAAAACAAACAAACAAACAAAAAAATATTTATTTATTATAAATATAAACCAGTTATATATGGTTTATACCAAATCATAAAAGGCAATGCTAAAGAATGATATTTATTTATATAATATTAATATTATTTAATATGTTTTATTTATTTTTTATTTATTTATTTTATTTATACCAAGTATAAACCAATTATATATGGTTTATACAAAATTCTAAAAGGCAATGCAATATATATATATATATATATATTTTGTATTCACTTTTATTTTTTTAATATATAACTATTTATTTATTCATTCATTTTATTTACCTATACCAAATATAAACCAATTATATATGGTTTATACCAAATCATAAAAGGCAATGCAAAAAATGTACATTTATTTAAAACTATTTATTTATTTGTTTGTTTCTATATATATATTATATATATATATATATATATATATATATATATATATATATATATATATATATATATATATATATATATATATATTTACATATAATATTAATATTATTTAATACACACTTCTATTTATTTTATTTAATATATAATAAATTAATTAATTATTTATTTATACCAAACATAAACCAATTATATACGGTTTATACCAAATCATAAAAAGGCAATGCTAAAAAATGTACATTTATTTAAAAATATTTATTTATTTATTTGTTTGTTTGTGTTTAATATTACATTTTATTTTTATTTATTTATTTTATTTATACCAAATATAACGCAATTATATATGGTTTATACCAAATCATAAAAGGCAATGCTAAAGAATTATATTTATTTAATAATATTAATATCATTTAATATGTAATTTTATTTGTATTTATTTATTTTGTTTATTTTATACCAAATATAAACCAATTATATATAGTTTAAACCAAATCATAATAGATAATGCTAAAAAATACATATATAATTGTATTATATATATGTATATATTAGTCATCAGCATTATTGAAGTAATATTTAATACATTAATAATATTTAGAATAATAATAATTTTTATGTCTCATAAATGTGTTTACCACAAATTAAAAACATTTGGGTCATAATCTGTGCAATTCCTTTTGGTGGCGCTAGTGTCACAGCAATTACACACTCCACCTTTGAGCAACTGGATTCATTCAGCTTATTTCAAATAAGAGCTTTATTATCTTCAACTCAGTTCAACAGCTATCAGTTTGAATAGGAAGCAGAAAACATAAGCACCTTCTGACAGCTTTTGCCACACTGACCTGAAACTATTAACAATTCATCAGATCACTGCTGTTCAGAGGGTTCACATCCTCTAACAGAGCTGTGTATCCTTGGGAACCGCACAGTCCCGTTTCAGATTTGCTTTCATTCATGACATGCTGTGAAGACTGCATCAGTGTTACAACAGCTGACTTCTGACTTTCAAGCGTTTTTTAACAAGCTACTCCTTGTTTTCCAACATCCTGCTGAAAAATTCAAGTCGCCAAACCCTGGGGGAATGTTTATTAACAGTACTGTGGCATAAATGTGGAGTTCAGCAATGTATGAAAAAAATCACCCGTCAAAACGGCCCACAATGGGTTTACATCCCACATAACGGTTTCTAATTACTCCCATGTAGCAAGAGCTCTTGTCACCACACAGCAGAGGATAATCACAGTGGAGTTAAGAGTTACATAATTGTCTGCAACAGGCTTCTTTTGTTGAAATGACACAATTCATCAACACTGGCCTCTGAGAGACCTCAACACGCCAAATATTTTATTAATAAGCAGATCTAGCAGAGGCTGAGCTTTATTAAAAGCTCTTCATCTCCTATACAGACACAACCATTCAAAGGTTTGGGGTCAGAACATTTTTTTTAAAAAGAAATGAATGTATTTATTCAACAAAGGCACATTAAATTGTTCAAAAATAAGCTATATTTTAAATGAATTCTGTTCTGCTAAACTATTAAAGTGTCCTGAAATAAATGTTTCAGGGTTTTCACAAAAATATAAAGCAGCACAACTGTTTTCAACATTGATAATAATAAGAAAGAGTAACGATGCTGAAAAATTTAGCTTTGCATCACAGAAATAAATTACATTTCAAAATACATTAAAAAAGAAAACAGTTATTTTAAATTGCAATAATACTGTACTTCACTGTAGTTTTGAGCAATTAAATGCAGTCTTGGTGAGCATAAACTTCTCTCAAAGATACAAAAAAAAAAAAAAAATTTATTGCTTCCAGACTTTTGAACAATAGTGTAAATCGGGTCCGCACTTATTGATTATGTGTGTAATTTAAATGCAACATGGACTGACAAACATATTAGAATGAAACATATGACGACACAGTCTCTACATTAAAACTGACATTTGTCAGTGACAGAGAGCTTGACGTACCTTGTCTCTTTTTCATTGCGTTTGTTTTCACGGATGATATCGTACATCGGATCCTCATGCGCCTATTAAAGAATCACAGAAATTTTATAAACCTTCACAGACAACTCAGGTTCAACATATTACAAACTTATAATGGAAGTAAAATATTTTATAGTTTTAAAGCTACAGTTAATTGTTTATGTTAAGCTGTCTATATGGCAGTTGTCTTGGAATTACACTGCCACCTAATGGCTTGGATACAATATCACAAAAGTAAAAGTTTTTAGTTGTGTGCGAATGAAAGAGTCTGATAATAGGAGGGATACTAGTGCTCTATGGAAATAAATCAGCTTTTTTTTTTTTTAAAGGACTAGAGTCATTTTCCAAAAAGTACTGACCATTTCTTTGCAAAAAGGCTACGAGTTACAAAGTCAGAATTATGACATATAAACTCACAATTCTAACTTTTTTCTAAGATTTGCGTAATATAAACAATTCTAGTTATAAAGCCAGAACTGTGTGATATAAACTCACAATTGCGAGAAATATAAAAACTCACAATTCTGACTTTTTTTCCTCGCAATTCTGACTTTTTCTTAGGATTGAGGGATATAAACTAGCAATTGCAAGTTATAAAGTCAGAATTGAGAGATATAAACTTGCAAGTGTGAGAGATGAAGTCAGAATTGCATGATACAAACTCACAATTCTAGTTATAAAGTCAGAACTGCATGATATAAACTTGCAAGAAATAAGGAATTGCAAGAAAAACTCACAATTCGGACTTTTTTCTTCCGATTCTGGCTTTTTTCTCAGAATTGAGAAATATAAACATTCAATTGCGAGTTACAAAGTCAGAATTGCTAGATATAAACTCGCAATTCTGGGAAATTAAGTCAGGATTGTGAGATAACACACAATCCAGAATTTTTTCTAAGAACTGCATCATATAAACAATTTCAGTTATGAAGTCAGAACTGTGTGATATAAACTCAATTGTGAGAAATGGAAAAACGCAAAATTCTGACTTTTTTCCTCATAATTCTGACTTTCTCAGAATTAAGGGATATAAACTAGTAATTCCAAGTTATACAGTCAGAATTGTGAAATATAAACTCGCAGCTGCAAGAAAAAAGCCAGAATTGCGAAATACAAACTCGCATTTGCAATTTGCAGTTAACTGCATGGTAAAAACTCACTATTCTGACTTTTTCTCAAAAAAGCGTAATAAACAATTGCAATTTTATATCTTGCCATTCTGATTTTTTTCTAAGAATTGAGAGATATAAACTCACAATTCCGTCTTTTTTTCAGAACTCCATATAAACTCACAATTGTGAGTTATAAAGTCTAAAATGCATGATATAAACTCACAATTCAGACTTTTTCTCAGAACTGCATAATAAACTCACAATTGTGATTTTATATCTTGCAATTCTGACTTTTTTCTAAGAATTGAGAGATATAAACTCACAGTTCTGTCTTTTTTTCAGAACTCCATATAAACTCGCAATTGCGAGTTATGAAGTCTAAAACGCATGATATAAACTCACAATTCTGACTTTTTCTCAGAACTGCATAATAAACTCACAATTGTGATTTTATATCTTGCAATTCTGACTTTTTTCTAAGAATTGAGAGATATAAACTCACAGTTCTGTCTTTTTTTCAGAACTCCATATAAACTCGCAATTGTGAGTTATAAAGTCTGAAATGCATGATATAAACTCACAATTCTGACTTTTTCCCCGCAGAACCGCGTGATATAAACTCGTTCTCACAAATGTGAGTTTTTATCTTGCAGTTCTGACTTTTCTTGTAATTGCGAGTTTATATCTTACCATTCTGACTTTTTTTTTCCTAAATGTGAGTTTGTATCTGACAATTCTTTTTTTTTTTCATTCAAGTGCGAGTTACAAAGTCAGAATTGCTAAATATAAACTCGCAATTCTGAAAAATTAAGTCAGAATTGCGAGATAACACACAATTCAGAATTTTTTCAAAGAATTGCATGATATAAACAATTCCAGTTATAAAGTCAGAACTGTGTGATATAAACTCAACTGTGAGAAATAAAGTCAGGATTGTGTTTCTCTCACAATTCTAACTTTTTTCTCGCAAATGTGAGTCATCTCGCAATTCTGACTTTTCTTGCAATTGCGAGTATATATTTCGCAATTCTGACTTTTTTCTCAGAACTGAGGAATATAAACTCAATTGTGAGTTAAAAAGTCAGATTTGTAAGATAAAAACAATTCTTACTTTTTCTCAGAACTGCATCATAAACTCACAGTCACAAAAAATAAAGTCAGAATTGCAAGATAAAATCAGCAATTCTGATTTTTTTCTTGCAACTGCGAGTTTATATCTCACAATTCTGACTTTTTTTTTTCAGAATCGTGTTCAGAATATACACTCGCAATTGCAAGTTATAAAGTCCAATTTTGAGGGGGGGGAAAAGACTGATATGTTCTTAGAATTACTTATACCTCACAATTCTGACTTAACTCGCAATCTGAGAAAAAAAAAAAAAAAAGTTTATATCTGGCAATTCTGACTTTATTTATCAGAATTGCAAGTTTATGTCTTTCAATTCTGACTTTATAACTTGCAATTGTGAGTTCATATCTCACAATTCTGAGAAAAAAAAATAGAATTGCGAGATGTAAACCTGACACTGCGAGGAAAAAAATCTGAATTGTGAAATAAAAAGTTGCAATTACCTTTATTTTTTATTCAGTAGCAGAAAATAACATACATGAACATCAGAAATAAAAAAAAAATAAAATAAAAAAATGCTTGAGTTTGGTTATGTATTAGAAATCTGTATATCAGCTACCTGCTACTTCACATCTCAATCTCAAATTCAGAATGTCCAAATCTTGTATATGTAAGGCCATTTGATAAAATCAGGGTACTGTACATGCTTTTAAATAAATGACTTTTGACTGCAGCACTATAAAAGTAGGGCATTTGCATTACTCACCACTCTGAACTGCTCCAGTTTCTGGTTGCCTTTGATAAAGAAAGGACATTCTCTGTCTCCTGTTCTGTGGCCGTACCTCTTACATCTCCAGCCTACACACAATGTTTGTGCACTTAAGATTTCTCACTGACCTTCATGGACACTGTAAAAGCTAAAACATGACTAGAGTGAAGTGAAGGCATCTGAATGCTTGCTTACACTGCATGACTTTCACCTCTTTCCCCAAAGGCATCCACAGTCCTTTGGTAGGAGCATGAGCCAAAAAGTTCCTGGCGTCCTCATTACCAGGGGCATCAGGAATGCAGTCTTCTGGTTTGTCATCGTCTTCCTGCAAAAGCAGTCCTGCATGTATTGCAAAATGCTCACCTGAAAGCTTATTTCTAAAGCATACACACAATCTCTGATCCTATATTGTAAAATAGAATTTAATGACAAGACTTCAAGCCATGTCCAAACCTTTATGAACCCAGGGGGAGGATTCTCATAGCTGAAAAGGAAAATGAAAAGAAAGTCATAAAATACACACAGGACAAACGAGCACCTTTTGTGATAACATAAAACTCCAGATGTTCAGATGATCAAAACTCTCTTCAAAAGCATTATACAGCAAATACTCACAATGTCTCCACATGCTTGAGTTTCTGCACCTCGTGAATCAGTTTTCTGGTTTGGTGTTGGTATTTGTCTTCATCTTGTTTCGACTCCTTGTGTTTCTTTCGTTCATGTCTGTCCTCGCGGTGCTCTCGGCTTCGTTTGCGGTCTGACATTGTACATTCGTTAGGGATAATTTCTTCTAAATATTTTACCACACATCAAATCCAAAAAGTTAAGCTTTTAGGGTAATAATGATTGTAAAGGCACATATTAGCGTTTGACCACTTCCGGGTGAAAGAGCGAGAACAGTGGATTAGTACGAGATGTCAAAATAAAAGTCGGCACATTGACGTCAAAAATACACTTCAAAGCGTATTCAGTTTTATTGTGATGCGAGATACAGCAAAAATATTCATTCTAAAATCTCTCTCACTTATATGCGAAAACGTACACATTCATAAATGCAAGTTTACTAATTAAAAAAAAAAAACTTAATGGTTTTGTTGACTGAAGTTAGGCTACACATAGGCTACATTTTTAGAAATTTCTTCCCATTTTTACCGCATTCATTGAATAAGAAAGTATTTATTTGATATCTACACCCGAGTTTTAAAAATGCTATTAATTACCCCCGGCACTTTATATATATATATATATAAATATATATATATATATATATATATATATATATATATATATATATATATATATATATATATATATATATATAAAGTAAAACAGAAACTAAAACAGAAAAAAGGAAAGCACATATATATATATATATATATATATATATATATATATATATATATATATATATATATATGTATATGCTTTCCTTTTTTTCTGTTTTAGTTTTTGTAAGCATAATTGTACAACGTTCAATATTTGCAGTTGAAGGAAAGCGTGTATATTGTATGTTAATGTTACTCGGTAATAATAATATTAATAGATAAGCTAGAAAAGATTTTTAATGCTTTTTAAAGAAGTCTCTTTTGCTCACCAAACCTGCATGTATTTATATACAGCAAAAATATTCATTCTAAAATCTCTCTCACTTATATGCGAAAACGTACACATTCATAAATGCAAGTTTACTAATTAAAAAAAAAAAACTTAATGGTTTTGTTGACTGAAGTTAGGCTACACATAGGCTACATTTTTAGAAATTTCTTCCCATTTTTACCGCATTCTTTGAATAAGAAAGTATTTATTTGATATCTACACCCGAGTTTTAAAAATGCTATTAATTACCCCCGGCACTTTATATATATATATATATATATATATATATATAAAGTAAAACAGAAGCTAAAACAGAAAAAAGGAAAGCACATATATATATATATATATATATATATATATATATATATATATATATATATATATATATATATATATATATATACATATGCTTTCCTTTTTTTCTGTTTTAGTTTTTGTAAGCATAATTGTACAACGTTCAATATTTGCAGTTGAAGGAAAGCGTGTATATTGTATGTTAATGTTACTCGGTAATAATAATATTAATAGATAAGCTAGAAAAGATTTTTAATGCTTTTTAAAGAAGTCTCTTTTGCTCACCAAACCTGCATTTATTTGATCCAAAGTACAGCAAAAACAGTAAAATTGTGAAATATTTTACTATTTAAAATAACTGTTTTCTATTTGAATAAATTTTAAAATATAATTTTAAATATATTTAATAATTTTAAATATAAAGCTGAATTTTTAGCATCATTACTCCAATGACACAATCCTTCAGAAATCATTCTAATATTGTGATTTGCTGCTCAAAAACATTTATTATTATTATTATTATTTATATTTTTTTCAGTTTTTTTTGATGAATAGAAAGATGAGAAGAACAGCATTTATCTGAAATAGAAACCCTCTGTAACATGATAAATGTCTTTATCATCACTTTCGATCAATTTAAAGCATCCTTGCTAAATAAAAGTATTAATTTCTATAATTTCGTTCCCAAAAAAAAAAAAAAAAAAAAACTGATACTGACTCCAATATTTTGAATGGTATAGTGTATCATGTTACAAAAGCTTTTTATTTCAGATAAATGTTGATCTTTGCATCTTTCTATTTATCTAAGAATCCTGAAAGAAATGACTCAACTGTTTTATATATTGATAATAATAATAATAATAATAATAATAAATGTTTCTTGAACAGCAAATCAGCATTAGAATGATTTCTGTAAGATCACAAGACACTGACTGAAAATTCTGCTTTGATAAAAAGGAATAAATTATATTTTAAAATATATTTAAATAGAAAACAGTTATTTTAAAAAGTACAAACATTTTACAAATATTTTTTGCTGATCTTTGGATCAAAGAAATGCAGACATGGTGAGCAGAAGAGACTTCTTTAAAAAATATTAAAAATCTTACTGTTCAAAAACTTTTGACTGGTAGTGTCTCTTCCGGTGCTTATGCTACACATTTATAAATCATGTTTTATTTTGTGATTCTAGTTTTGTGGATGTATTTTAACACATAATGTGTTTATACATCAATATTTATTTTTAAAGGTCATTATAAGTCATTATATCATTTTAATACAGTTTGGAGCCAGAAAAAAAAAGTTTTTTTTTTATGTCTATTTGGACTAAATAAACAGACAAACTTTATTATTTTACTTTTTATTGAAAAGGACCTGTCGAAGATCAAACAAGACAAAAACATCACCTTTCTTTTGTAATTGTACTGAGAATAGTCAGTATGAAATATTTTTGGTCTTTGCTACATAGTTTGAAGGCAAATACACCGTCAAATGTAAACAACCAGCACAAATTTTGGATGAGTATTAAAAAAAAACACAATTTAAAAAGTGTAAAGTGTAAAGACAATTCGTTTTATATCAGTGAACCAAACTAAGTGTGATTCAAACTGTACAAAATGAACATTAAACACACAAACATATAAAAGTTATCTTTTTTGTACAAAAATGAACAATATATGGGATCATGAAAATGGAAATTAAAAAAAAAAAAAATTCAAATACAAATACAAAAGTCACAGCATGGTTCTGTAGCACAAGTTACACTCCCCAACAAAAGGACATTTCTTGTGCCACTCATCCACAAGGATTCAGAAACACATACTTGATAGAAGCAAAGGAGACGTTCTGTTTAATACAACCCTGCCCTTCAATGTAACCAAGGTTATAATGACTCCTCCACTAGGTGGCACTGTAATACACAAGGAGAAGCGATTCTCATCCTCATCAAGCTTCATGCTCTGAATTCCAGCAGCTCCACTTAAAGTGGGCTAGAGTCTTTCATTATAACGGCCCTGAGGTCTTCAGAGAGATGAGAGGAAGTCCTTCAGACCAACTTTCTTGCTCTGCTGTTTGTCTTCCAGCATAAGGATCTTCTTGAGGCGGGCGAAAGGTGACGACTTTGCACTGCTGGGCTTTGATGACGACGAGCTCGGGTTTGACGATACTGACCTGCGAAAAGAAAGGATTGCATAAATATTTTTTAGAAGCTGAGCTAAAGGCTAGTTCTATGTCGATATGTAATACATATGCGCGTTAAGAGTAAGTTACCTCGGTGTGCTACTTGGTGTTCTGTTTACCACAGATTTTGGAGTAGACCTGTTAACTGACTGTGGAGTTTTTTGTTTGCCGACACTTCCTGGGGTACTTCGGCTCTTCGACAAAGTAACCAAAAGCTCCCGATTCATTCCAGGTTGTCTGGACATCTTATTACAGGTGTGACACGTTGCCATCTAAGAGAAGAAAGCGTCATGGTTAAACGGTGGTAAAATAATAAAATACGTTTTTGGTCAAGTCATCTTGACAGTGCATTCCCATGACTTTTCTGAGACTTAGAAATAAATACATTTTATATATTCAGAAACCTGACAAAATTCTACTCAGCTGTTTTCAACATCATAATAATAATAATAATAATAATAATAATGATAACAATGATAATAATGTTTTTTAGCAGTAAATCAGAAAATTTTAATAATTTCTGAAGGATCATGTGCCAGTAATGATGCTAAAAATTCAGCTTTGAAATCACAGGAATAAATTACATTTTAAAATATATTCAAATGGAAAACAGTTATTTTAAATAGTAAAAATTTTACTTTTTTGCTGTACTTTGAATCAAATAAATGCAGGTTTGGTGAGCAGAAGAGACTTCTTTAAAAAAAAAAAAATCTTACTGTTCAAAAACTTTTGAATGGTAGTGTATATAGAGATATGATATTTGCAGTTTTTCCCCTGATGACAAAGTTTGTACATAAAATTATAAATAGAATTAAAAAACTGATGTTAAAACAACAACACAAAAATAGAATAACTAATCAAAGCTAAATCATGTACCCTGGAACCTGAAAGTGAAATCATTATACTGGTATGAACAATATTTGGAATTTAACAGTGTGGACAGCCAAGTATTTCAGACTCTCAGTTTACAAAAACAAAGTTGATTGCCCAATCTCTTCACACCGACTAGAATCCCAGATAAAAATCAAACTCAATAGCAATGAAATTCATTAAATAACACAAAAAAGTTAGCAAAACAAACATATTAAACAAACGTTTTGCTTTTTATGTTATACCGTTTTGCTAACAAGTTTTATACCATGATAGCCAGGTGCTGCTGATACTTAAGAACACTTATCTCAAGTATTTCACACATTGTATATGAACGTGAGCTCTATATACAGCAAGGTACAGGCCACAAGTACACTGAACACATGCCAGCTATACAGCCAGAAACTGCCAGAGACCAGCACTAAATTAAGCTGACCAACCACTGACGCTTCCAAACTTCCACTCGGACTCTTGACTATATACTCTTCTGCTCTACCTGTATATACACACACTATAATCTTCTTCTTTATACTTTTCCATATACTGACATACAATTTTAGCCTAAAGAAATTAATACTTTTATTCTGCAAGAATGCATTAAATTGATCAAAAGTGACAAAAAAGACATTTATGATGTTACAAAAGATTTCTCTGCTCTGGTGAGCAAAAGAGACTTTCAAAAACATTACAATCTTATTGACACCAAACTTGTAAATAGTAGTTGTGCATAACAAGAAAAACCTTTAAGTAGCTGATTTTAAAATCCTAAACATATGGTTACTTTGTTGCATTACTTACTGAGTTAGTTAATTGGAGGGAAATGCACAGAAGATAAAACTACCCAATCTACATCATTCTGTGAAATTGAACTCACCGACACAAAGGCAGCCATTGCTTGTTGAGCTAACAGGTGGCTAAACTGAAATGTAGATGATTTAAGATGATCCAGTCATGTATGTGAGAGCAGCTATGTTTACTACAGCACCCTTCATGTCTGGAAGATATAAAGAGGAGGAACAGCCAATCAGCTGCGGTGGGGGGCGGAGTCTGTCTGACTGCTAGTTGACTGAAAGAATGCTCTGTAACATCCGGGAAATTCTTTATGGAATTCCTCAGAAACTTAAACTGAGTCTTTAAAAAGCAACACAATTATTAGCCAACTATAAAGCAAACATAATTCTCTTTTAATACTAATGTACGTTTAATACGGCACATCATAAATGTGAACGGTGGACTAAAGACAGTTAGTTTACACTACCAATCAAAGGGTTTTTTTTAATGTTTTTTTTTAAAGAAGCCTCTTCTGCTCACCAAGCCTGCATTTATTTGATCCCAAGTACAACAAAAAATATTTAAAAATGTAATTTATTCATGTGATCAAAGCTAAATTTTCAGCATCGTTACTCCAGCCTTCAGTGTCACATGATCCTTCAGAAATCATTCTAATATGCTGATTTTCTGTTCAAAAAAAACATTTTTATTATTATTATTACTGTTTAAAACAGTTAAATATGTTTTGTTTAATTTTTAATTTTTGGTGAATAGAAAGATCCAAAGATCAGCATTTATCTGAAATAAAAAACTTTGTAACATTATGCACTATACCATTCAAAAGCTTCAGTATTTTTTTTTGTTTTGTTTTTTTTGGAAAGAAATAATAGACATTAATACTTTTATTTAGCAAGGATGCTTTAAATCGATCAAAAGTTATGATGAAGTCATAATGTTACAAAAGATTTCTATTTCAGGTAAATGCTGTTCTTCTGAACTTTCTATTTGTCAAAGAAACCTGAAAAAAATTCTACTCAGCTGTTTTCAACATCATAATAACAAATGTTTTATGAGCAGCAAATTAGAATATTAGAATGATTTCTGAAGGATCATGTGACTGGAGTAATGATGCTAAAAATTCAGATTTGAAATCACAGGAATAAATTACATTTTAAAATATATTCAGATTATATAACAGATTAGAGATTAAATAGATTATTTAAATAGAAAAGTGTTTCATAATTTTACTGCTTTTGCTGTGTGCTCTGGATCAAATAAATGCAGGCTTGGTGAGCAGAAGAGACTTCTTAAAAAAAAAAAAACATGAAAAATCATACTGTTCAAAAACTTTTGACTGATAGTGTATACACACACACAGTCAAAATCATTGCTGCTCTGATGTGAATATTTAACATGACTACAAATCAAATATACCCCCTAAAGTCTTCTATTTTCATCTTGTGAAGCTAAATATATATATCAAAGCTTTGGCCTCTGACTAAAACGCTGACCGCACTAACCGAAGAGCTTTAGGAGAACATAATAGAGATTAAGCTAAAATAGGAAACAGCACATACTAGTTAACCACTGCTTTAAAAAGTTGAGTGGTTGTCCATATAAAGACACTGACTCTGTCATATCCTTTAATCTCCATCACACAACTCAATCCCAAAATAGATCATTCCCCATGATCAAAATCTGCCCCTTAAACAGGGTCATAAACACAATTCTCAAAGCAGAGATGTCCAACACATCCAGGCTGAAAATGAATCCTTGGGATAAACATTGTGAAAGATAAGGAAGGATTTAGCTGGAGATGAGTGAGATAGTAGAGATGTCATTCCTGACCAGTTTCTATCCCTTTGTTCCTATAAGGAAAGTTCTGGGTCGAATGACCTGCTGAAAAGGTCAGACTAGGCCAATTCAACTGAAATTCCATGCTAGTTCATATGAGTTTATGTTGGCGGGTCAGCACAGTGGTGTTTTTCCTTAGCAAAACAAGCTGGTCCACCCAAATGGTCTTTCTTGTGAAGCATGTTCATTAAAGTTCACTTCCAGAATAAACATTTCCTGATAATTTACTCGCCCCCATGTCATCCAAGATGTTAATGTCTGTCTTTCTTCAGTCGCAAAGAGATTACTTTTTTTTTTTTTTTAAGAAAAACATTACAAGATTTTTCTCCATATAGAGGATTTCAATGGTGGCCAATGGGTTGAAGGTACAAACTGCAGTTTCAATGCAGCTTCAAATGGCTCTACATGATCCCAGTTGAGGAATAAGGGTCTTATCTAGTGAAACGATTGGTCATTTTCTTAAAAAAAAAAAAAAAAAAAAAAAAAAAAAAAAATTATATATTTAACCACAAATGCTCATCTTGCACTAGCTCTTCAGTGCATATGCATTCTGTTCAAAAGGCTAGGGTGAAAAACTCACATTTTCTCCTCCAATTTCAAAATCTCTTTGAAGCTGCATTGAAACTGCAATTTGGACCTTCAACCCATTGATCCCCACTGAAGTCCACTAAAAATCCTGGAATGTTTTCCTCAAAAACCTTAATTTCTTCACAACTGTCGAAAGAAATACATAAAGATTATCAGGAAATCTTTATTCTGGAAGTGAACTAATCCTTTAAGGAATTCATGCTAGTTATACTAGCCTGATGGGGACACCAACAAAACAACTAACAAACACACAACATGTGACGAGCAAAACTGAGATTTCCAACAGAAGCAACTTAAAGGAAAAGTCCACTTCCAGAACAACAATTTACAGATGATGTACTCAATCCCTTGTCATCCAAGATGTTCATGTCTTTCTTTCTTCAGTCGTAAAGGAATCGTTTTTTTGAGGAAAACATTTCAGCATTTTTCTCCATATAATGGACTGATATGGTGCCCGAGTTTGAACTTCCAAAATGCAGTTTAAATGCGGCTTCAAATGATCCCAAATGCGGTTGCAAATGATCCCAGCCGAGAAAGAAGGGCCTTATCTAGCGAAATGATCAGTTATTTTCATAAAAATAATACAATTTATATACTTTTTAAATGTCAAACGCCCGTCTTGTCTTACTCTCCCTGAACTCCGTGTATTCTAGCTCAAGACAGTTAGGGTATGTCAAAAAACTCTGACCGTATTTTCTTCCTCAACTTCAAAATCGGCCTACATCGCTGTTTTACCTTTTTTGTTAAGGGTGTTTGATCTTCTTTGCATGTTCACTTTGCAAAGCCTGGGTCGGAACTTTTGCAGCGATGTAGGATGATTTTGAAGTTGAGGAAGAAAATACGGATAAAATACGGTTTTTCGCCATACCCTAACTCAGTGGTTCCCAAACTTTTTCTGCCGGGCCCCCCTTTGCAGAATAAAAAAAATTCAAGCCCCACCCCCACATTTACACATAAACATAAACACAACTTCAGAAGGATTTATTTGAAACGTAATAATTAAAATTCAGTGTGTGATAACTTACTGAAAAAAAAAAACTAAACATTAAAAGTAAAGCATGCAGCTTTACCATGTACTATTTTTTGTACTATGTAACAGAATTAATTGTTTTTTAAACAGATTTTCTCATATTTTCTTCTCTTTGTTGTAGTTGCGATCTTTGAAGTAGATTAATCATCATCTACTTTACGTTTACCTGGCACTTCTTGTCTTTTCAAAAACTTGTCCATGTTTAAAGCAGAACTACTATGGGTCATTCATTCATAATTTTTCTCTGCTAACTGCAATTCTCATTTCTGAAATCAATTGCTCCATCTAGTGGTCTGTTATTTTACGACAAAAACCGCTAAAACTGATAACAGACAGCTGCAGCGAGTACTGCGAGTCGTCTTGAGGTAATAAAATATGATGAAATTCATATTTTGTGTTAAATTATTTACATATGTGGCAAGTAGCCGTATAATAAGCAAGATAATATTACAGTGGGGTCTTGTATCACCCTGAAAATGTTTCTTTTTACATAAAAATCTAGGGATGTAACGAAATGAAAATTCTTGGCTGAAACTGAAACTGCTTTGTAATAATTATTTATTATTTTATTAATTAATACAGTGATTTTGTAAGACCATTTAATTTAACTCAATAATATTAATGATACTAAATAGAAAAAAAAAAAAAATCACAAGCTAAAATAACCACGTTTATTGAAAGTAGCAATAAAATTGAATAGAAAATACATGAATATTAAATCTCAGTATATTATTTTTATTCACTTCAGTGAAACAGAATCAGATATAACTTTTTTGACTAATTATCAATATAATGTATAGTCCAACAAAGCTATTATTATCAGAGCATGTGAGCAGAGCATACCGTCACGAGAGGGTAGCATCATTTTACCAGCGTTGTCCAGTACAGCAGTACTATAGCATGTTACAGCACAGTATGCGACGCTATTGCAAGCAGGAACAAATACACAGAAATTTTCTGTCGGCGCGTTATTTGAGCGGTCTTTGTATTTCCGTTCAGCATAAGCGGTACACGAGTGGAGCATTCATGGAGCATTCAATGGAACGCACATTCATAGAGCGGAATGTTGAGCGGCGCGTCACACATTGAGCGGTGCGCGCTGAATACTGCCGGACTGCGCGGCAGATATTTTCGGCCGTTTATCTCTTTCGAATTTCTATAAAAATCGGCTGTACACTAGCCTTGCCGCGCCCCCCTTGTCATAACTCCGCGCCCCCCAGTTTGGGAACCACTGCCCTAACTGTCTTGAGCTAGAACACACAGAGTTCAGGGAGAATAAGACAAGACGAGCGTTTGACATTAAAAAGTATATAAATTGTATTATTTTTATGAAAATAACCGATCGTTTCGCTAGATAAGACCCTTCTTTTTTTGGCTGGGATCGTTTACAACCACATTTGGGATCATTTGAAGCTACATTTAAACTGCATTTTGGAAGTTCAAACTCGGGCACCATATCAGTCCTATTATATGGAGAAAAATGCTGAAATGTTTTCCTCAAAAAACAATTTCTTTACAACTGAAGAAAGAAAGACATAAACATTTTGGATGACAAGGGGTTGAGTACATTATCTGTAAACTGTTGTTCTGGAAGGGGACTTCTCCTATAAGTGGACTTCTCCTCTCCTTCTCCTTAAATTACCACGAAAATAATTTTGATTTATACCTCAGCTAATAAAAGTGACCCAAAAATAGAACTCCTGGTTACAAGTGTTCTTGAAAATATCTTTTTTAGTGTTCCACAGAAGAAAGTCATCAACTGTTGGCAAGACATCCCATAATGCCTCACATACTATAAATAAAGCTTCAATGGCTTCCTTTCTTCTGTAAAACACTAAAAAAAGATATTTTTAAGAATGTTGGTAAACAAGAGTTCTATTGAGATATGTAAGGCAGTGAGAATTCACAAGCCTTTATCAAGCATGTTTATGCTGGCGAAAACCCCATGGCTCCCTTGTGAGAGATTCATGCAATCAGTTCACAGCAGCTGTCAAGAGAGCGGAAACAAACAGAGTGTGCTAAATGAAGCTGGAATGACTGCATATAGATTAATCCAATGCAGGGTGAAAGGTCATGAATGGATATTTCTGATGAAATCCGAAAGGTTTCTGACCCTGCATAGACAGCAACAGTACTACCTCGTTCAAGGCCCAGAAAGATAGTAAGGACATAGTTAAAATAGTCCATGTGACATCAGTGGTTCAACCTTAATTTTATGAAGCTATAAGAATCATTTTTGTGCGTGAAGATACTTCTAAGGATATGTGATACATAAGCTCTCTATTTCTAAACATTTACTGACACTTTGCCTCTCTCACACAAACACACACACACACACACACACACACACACATATATATATCAGTCCAGCAGATGGGCTTTTTGTGCTCTATTAATAGTTCAGGATCCTGAAATACCCTCAACCCAGCAGCCACAAGCCGGGCTAGACTGTCGTCTCTGACCTTGCTGCTGAGATTCTAGATGCCACAGCTGCCCTTGATATGCAAGCCTGACCAAGTAATATGTGTGTGTGCGCTCAGCTATTGATATGTGGAGACCCATCTGCTTTCCAGGGCGATCGATCTGCGGTACGCCCATCCCCCTTGACCAAACATGGAAAAGCTGCATTACTGATTTGCTCCCTGAGGGGAAACAGGATGTCACACACATCAAGCATAACCTGCATCAAACGCATGCTGGAAAAAGCCAAGGCTGCCGGCGCAGATGCTTCCCAAAATGTTGAAAGATGCACATGCAACATCTGAGCTTCCTGTTGGAGGTATGGAAGCTTTCCAATCTAAAGGTGACGACAACAAAGGAACTAGAAATGCACGGACAACAGCAGAGCCAGCGCTGCATAAAATCTGCATACTATTTATCCTAAATAGGACATGAAATGTGATTAGGGCAACACGATTCATGTTTAATATACCATGCCAAAGAATCTTTTGGCAACGATGCTCAGATGGTGCACCATTTCCATTGGATTTTTACAGTGGGTATTCATGCATCCGTGACCCACAAGCTCTTTTGCATCAGAAAAGGAGTTAGAGAACATTCATATCAAACGCATTTCAAAGACTGATAGGGAAGAGAAGACATTGTTGAATAAAGTCGTTATTTTTGACATTTTATCGATGTCCATAATACCTTTTGGGCCTTGACTGTGGTAGTTGTGTCGCTGTCTATGCAGGGTCAGAAAGCTCTTGGGTTTCATCAGAAACATCTTAATTTGTGTTCTGAAGATGAACGAAGGTCTCACGGGTTTGGAACGACATGAAGTGAGTAATTAATGGGAGATTTTTCATTTTTGGGTGAACTATCCCTTTAATCCTTAGACACAAGGTTATATTTAGTATCCACGAAGCATAACAAAAGAGTGGAATCACCTCACCGGTCATGCTAAAAATGAACCTCTAAAATACACTGGTGAACTCAGGTTTTACTCAAATCCATATAGTACATTTGTTTGGGAAGATGAAACAGGCATTAATCCAACTCAGGCCAACGAGCATATAAAAGGATACTTCAAATAACTTGCTAAAGACCTGGCAGAGCTGTCACAAGTCACAGCATGTCAAGCATTTCACTGCTAGAGACTGTGTGGCTCTGATTGATTTCAAAGTTCACGGCCAAGAGCTTCCACTCACCGACAAATACCACAATTTAATGGGCGCCATCACCTGGAATCAACTCATTTACACCCACCACAATGATTCACCCAATTAGCATTTTTCAACAATGAACTTATTAACCTTGATGCTTTAAGTTTTACTTTTACTGAGGTTTAATGACACTCTGAAAAAATATCCATCAGTGTGAAGCTGTGATGCAAGCAGTTGGATTTGTATAGCAAACCATTTTAATGAAAAATAGAATATTATAATCACTACGCAAGGACACTTCAAAGGCCATATTTAAAATGTTTAGGAAACACTAAATTTGTTTGCCAACTACTAGACATGATCATGATGGACAATAATCATTTAGAGATGATGGGACGAGAACTTGCATAAAGGTTAAAACAAAAAATGTATTGCAAATTAACTAAAAAAATAGTTTATTATTATAAACTGTATATTTTGTCTATTGCTTGCACACTACTGTTCAAATACTGTTCAGTTGTTGTTGTTCATGTTTTTGAAATAAGTCTTTAATGCTTATTAAGACTACATTTATTTGATTAAAAATACAGAAAAAAAAAAAAAATATATATATATATATATATATATTTTGATATACTATTACAGTTGTATTTTAACTTTATTGCAACTCTTTTCTATTGGAATATTTTTTTAAATGTAATTTATTCCTGTGATGACAAAGCTGGATTTTCAGCAACATTACTCCAGTCTTCAGTGTCACATGATCCTTCAGAAATCATTCTAATATACTGATTTAGTGGTCAAGAAATATTTACAATTATTATTAATGTTGAAAAAAGTTGCGTTACGTTACATTTTAGTGGGATCAGCCAAAAATCAAGTCTCAAGTTCACTAGAATGACAAATTGTTCTTCATCTTAAAATACAGTTGAGGTTAAAGGTTTGCATAGACCTTGCAGAATCTGCAAAATGTTCATTATTTTACAAAAATAAGAGGGATCATACAAAATGCATGTTGTTTTTATTTAGTGCTGACCTGAATAAGATATTTAACCTAAAAGTTTTTTTTTTTTTTGTTTAGTGATAGTTGTTCATGAGTCCCTTGTTTGTCCTGAACAGTTAAACTGCCTGCTGTTCTTCAGAAAAATCCTTCAGATCCCACAGCATTTTTGTGTATTTGAACCCTTTCCAGCAATGACGGTATGATTTTGAGATCCATCTTTTCACACTGAGGACAACTGAGGGACTCGTATGCAACTATTACAGAAGGTTCAAACGCTCACTGATGCTCCAGATGGAAACCCAGTGCATTAAAAGCCGGGGGGTGAAAACTTTTGGAATTTAACTTATTTTGTCTTCTGGGAAACATGTAACTTCTGGGAATCATGTAATCTTCTGTAGCTTCTGAAGGGCAGTACTAAATAAAAACAATATATCATCTTTAGGCAAAATAAGAAAAATGTACACATCTTTATTCTGTTCAACAGTTTACACCCGTGGCTCTTAATGCATCATTTTTCTTTCTGAAGAATCAGTGAGTATTTGAACCTTCTGTAATAGTTGCAAACGAGTCCCTCAGTTGTCCTGTGTGAAAAGATACATCTCAAAATCATAGAGTCACTGTTGGAAAGGGTTCAAATACACAAAAACGCAGTTGAACTGTTCATGACAAACAAGGGACTCATGAACAACTATCACTAAACAAAACAAGGGGATGTAAACTTTTGAACAGGGTAATTTTTATAAATTCAACTATTATTTTCTCTTGTGGACTTTGTGTAAACGTCTTATATGTGAAATCCCTTATTCACATCAGTACTAGATAAATACCATGCATTTTGTATGATCCCTCTTATTTTCATAAAATAATTAACATTTTGCAGATTCTGCAAGGCGTATGCAAACTTCAACTGTAGATATGAGGCTATTTATGTTCAATAAAATTTGACAAATCTACTATTCAAAGCTGAAAAACAGAGAAAGATGATCTTCCATGACCTCCACAAAAGAAATTATTGCCTTGATAGTTGCCTAAATGCACTTTCCCTCACAGCTACCATTGTCTTGTTTACCATATTATGGAAAAAAAGACACAGTTAATGGATATGAACTCTGCTGACATTGGCTGCTAATCAAGTGCATTATTGGTCTTGGCAAAATCTTCCTCTCCCACAGAGAAACACCCGCCAACAATGCGTACAGAATCTAGCAGTCTAACGCCTACCACTACACCCCCAGAACCACGAGACTCACACAGCGTGCAGCTGTGTGCATCAGCACGTACACCTCCGTAACGCTGCTTTTGAGGGTTAAATACTTCTACAAATAACAACATTTCAGTAAATTGATCCAGTCACACTTCAGAAGAGCCTCAGAAAATAGGAACTTTCCTGCTCTAAATCATCTTAAGCAGATCTTCCTGGCTCTCAGATCAAAGTCATCTGAGGCTAAACGAATCACTATAAAAGGAGCGTTTCTGTGTCTGATTAATGTCTTTCTGTCAGATGAATGATAATTAACATGTGATAGTCTAGAACCATATCTCTAAAAATGGAAATCATACTCCTAGCTAAATGTCCAAACATTTTAAGTGTTTAATTGTCCTCTGCCGTATTCTAAGAGTGCATCGGTACTAAAGTGCATTCATATAGGCCAAATAAGTGCAGTCAGTGAAAACTGCTTTTAGGGTCACATCAATGATTCTGTCTGTCTACTGAAAGAGCAGAAAACAAAGAGAAATATAGGTTTGTTTTCAAAAGAACATTCGATTGCCACAGACTAAAGTTTCAGCTTGTCCCTCAATTTGTTAAAAGATATATTTAAAATGTATTTATTGTGCTGCATTTTGCGATGCAGAAAATGGATGGAATTGTGGAATCCAGTCATAAAAATGGAATTTATTGGATAACGCATCACGGAATGTCACGTAATTTGCGAAATTTTGGATGAATAAATTAAAAGTAGGTTAGTATACTAAAATCAAGATGTGATATGGACTAATGTCTGTCAATTTTAAGCTGCAAAAATGCTGTTTAAAAATTAATCCTTCATGTTATGCGCGTCTCTGTGTGAATGAATGGCGCAAATGCACGGTTTCATTTACTAACCACAGACTGAAGCACACATGACGCTCGTGGTGTTTTCAGCCTCTGCTGCCTCAATAAATGAGTACATAAACATAATCACTAGAACTGCTATGAGAGTCACTTTATGAGCATTTTACTGTTTCTTTTGAGAAATACTATCGCCAAATTATACACAAACAGAAATGTAAAGATCCTTACAGGAAACCGTCAAAATAAAAGTTTGGTTTAACTTGAAACTGTGACAGAAACATATTACTTTAATGAGTGTAATGACACTACTACTACTAAAATTATTAAAATATTATTAAGGAATATTTACCAGAAAAATGCAAATACACAACACAGTATTTCTGAAGAAAATTACTAAATAATATTTTTTTTTTAATAAAATCAATAAATTAGAGATGCTTGCTTTTGATTATTAAGAAGTAATCAAACCATTAAATTGAAATCCAGAAAATTAATGGAAAATGCAGAATACGGTAAAAATAAATACTACATTTGATAAAACATAAAATGTATTTCATAGGACTTTTACTAAATTGCTGTTAAACTGTGTAAGTTTCATTATTTCAATTAATTAGACATGCTTTTTGATTAATATTTTTTAATTTAACAATTAAAACAGAGTCTAGAAAAACTAAAATGGAAAAGAGGAAACCAGAAAAATTAAAATGGAAAAAACAGAATTTGGAAAAAATGTTTTATACATTTTTATAGAGCCCTAACTTATGCCCACTATTGTAAATTTATTACTATATATACACACTACTGTTCAAATGTTTAAAGTTGGTAAGATTTTATTAAACATTTTGAAAGAAATCTTTTATGCTCAAATTAAAATAAACAATGAATTACAAATGTACAAAACAGTGTGGTGTTTTTATAAATGGAATGAAATTTTTGCAATATAAAAATAATATTTTTCAATATTTAACATTTGTACATTATTATTCAACATTTTCAGATCAGTAAGATTTTTTTAAATGTATCTGAAAGAAAGTTCCAATTACTTATTCAAAAATACAGTAAAAACAATGTATTTCTGTGAAAAAATTACAATTTTAAAAAGCTATTTCCTATTTGAATACATTTTAAAATGTAATTCATTCCTGTGATGTCAAAGCTGAATTTTCAGCGTTATTACTCCAGTCTTCAGTGTCACATGATCCTTCAGAAATCATTCTAACATACTAATTTGAAGAACCATTTCTTCTTATTCTTATTAATGAATATTGAAAGCAGCCTCTTAATATTTCCACTATGAAAAAATACATCTCTTTACTGTCTCTTCTGATTCCTCTAAATGGTGGAGACTAACCTTTTGAACTTTTGAGCGCTAGTGTACATATATGGCAACACAGAGTGTTTGTTCCTCCTGGTTTAAATTCATCCACCTAATCTAATCTCAAGTCACTCAGGAATGGGCAGAATGGACTGGACAGTTATTGTGGCAGCATAAGAGGACATAAAACATGTGGACGTAACCTCACCAGAGCATTGGAGGCCCTTTTAAACTTCTGAAGTACTACAGACTGTTCTGCGCTGAGTCTCCTTCCTGCCGCCTCCCTCCTCAGAAGTTTTCCAATCTTCAGCGTGGGCTTCCGCTTGGGCCGCAGGCGCGTGCGATGATTGCCCAGTTGTCGCCACTGAAAGCAGAAGGGGCAGATCATAGACACCGGCAGGGCATTGTCTGCAATGGAGAGAGAAATACAGTAAAGGTTTTTGGCATGGCAACTGGTTAAAATAAAACAGGTGATGCTATGCTCTATTCTGAGGAGGCTTTGGCATTTTGGACTTTGGAAAACAGCTTTTCCAATATGTGGTCATCCTACTCCACTGTCGGGCCGTGTTTGAGGTTTGTGAAGGCCGTAGAAATGAATTCTAGTTTTACATTATGAAATGTGGTCAGACTTAATGAGCTCCTTTTCAAAACCAACTTTCTATTCTATTGCCTACAAGAACTTGGGAGTATATTAAAATAAGCACTTTAAAATGCCATACAAGTCTAATAATATAAATAACAAAGCTGAAACTTACCAGTGCTCTGATGCCTTTGCCTGTAATAAAAAAGCAGTAAAAGAGTTAGTCTTTAAATCTCAAACTCAAATATCGCAGCTTATGAATCATTTATGAGCTTGCAAAAGGTCTTGCGCCCAATCTGATGAAGTAACACTGCGGTTTGTTTATATCTTATAGATTCCTACATGCAGGGTGAAAACTCAGCGAAAGACTATGAATAAAAAAAGATATTCTTCTCCAGTGCCGCTGTATCATACACTTAGTATTCTGTCAAATATGAAAACAAAAAATTCCCAGGAAGCCTCAGTAAGAAATTCAAAGATACTGAGGTCAAAGTGCTGTACACACAGCCTGTCAGTGGTTTGAACTCATGACCGTGACTTCTCAGGGTCTTTGATTCTCCCCTGAGACTTTCTGTGTGTGAATCTTATTTTTGGACATGATGCTGTTCTGCCTATCTCCTTTATCCAAGCTTCATAATCCTGTCTAAAATTAGTTCACATTGCTAAAAGCTGCGTGTTGTTATTGTGTGGCACGTGCATGTAAAGGGGGGCAGGGGTTTTAATTCTAATCATCCACTGCCTCATCATCTGCAACTGTTTTGATGCCACAACGGATGTTTCACAGCATCCCACAGAGCCGGGACAGACCCTTTGTTTTCAAGAAGAAGACATGGAGCCATTATCTGGTATGAAGTGCGAATTAAATCATTCCTGCCTGCTATAAAGTCTGATAAATGTCAGGCAAACACATTAGAAACAAAGACAAATTCATCTGTGCCACAAACATTCTGTCTTTATTGTTTTTCTGGTTGACTAGTAGTCGTTCATTTTAAGCAATGGTTGACTAATCGCATGTTTATTAATAAACCATTTAAATCATAATAATGAGCGTTTAATTGCCTACATAGCCTAATAAGCACTCAAGCGTGCACATAAAGCTTGCCTTAGCGCAGCGGCAGAAGTAATGATTATGAATGTGTCAGAGAGAAACAGTAAGGATGCTGCATTAACTTAATAATTTATTGATAAACTAGTGTTTTTGGCTTAAGAGATGAAGTCGGCGACACTGAGTTGTCATCACAGCAGTAGTGATGCGCCTGTATGCATGTTTCATATGGATTACATAATTTAATTGGTTAATTTAGAAGTAGACATTTTGCTCTTCATAGATATTTTTTCATGTCTGTAAGGCAAGTACACACAGAGTTTCGAAGTTTCACGCTTAAGTTCACAGAAACCGAGACGGCAGAAAGTGCATCCTGTTTGCTTTCATTATTTTACAAAAGCACAATGCTTTGTTGTTATTGTCAGCGCACACAAACAGACATAAGTGAGTCTTAACAGATTCGAAATATGTATTACTCTTATCCGTATGACCGAAATTGACAGAGTATTTTAAGAGCAAGTGAGCGCACCGGCGCCTCCATCTGACATGCAGTAAGAGCGCTACTATTCAGCTTCCACACTCCGCACAGACACTTTAATAGTGCACATTTTTCTATTAACATTACATTGAGCTGCCATGTAAAGTTGCCATTATTTACATATTTCAGATGAAAAGCCATATTTGAGGTTGATGAATGATAGGCGAGCATTTGGATGTCCTGCCCAATGTGCTGTATTACCACATAGACCAGCCATTAACGATCTGTCCATCACAGACTGCGTGAAATCCACTTCCAGTGGATTTTTTTTCCCCCCTCTGACTAAGCGCCTAATAAAATATTGGTCAACCAAGCCTATTCTCATCAAATAACGGTTGGTTGACTATTAGGAGCCAGCCCTAGTTCAGACATAAAGGGATGGTTCACCCAAAAATAGGGCTGTCAAATGATTAATCACATACAAAATAACTAAGTACTGTGTGCAATTATTATGTATATATAAATACACACAAATTAATGTATATAATATATAATAATATATTTGCATTTATATATAATATCAATTAAATAAGAATTATAACAAATACATATACTTGTAAATATTTCTTACATACATACACATGAATGTGTTTGTATTTATATATACATAATAATTACACACATTACACACATATATAGGCAAACTCAAACTTTTATTTTGTATGCGATTAATCACGATTAATCGTTTGACAGCCCATTTACTGACCCTTATGTTGTTCCGAACCTGTTTGAGTTTCTTTCTTATGTTGAACATAAAAGATGATATTTTGAAGAATGCTGATATTCAAAGAGTTGTTGGTCCCCATTGTCTTCCATAGCATTTCGTTCCCTACCATGGAAGTCAATGGGGACCAACAACTGTTTGGATCTTCAAAATTCTTTAAAATATATTCTTTGTGTTCAAAAGAAACAAACTTATACAGTTTTGGAACAACATGAGGGGGAGTAAATGGTGACAAAATGTTCACTTTTAGGTGAACTATTTCTTTAAATGCATTCTCTTTTCTTCATTCATTTATATTTATTTGCTTTTTCTGACTGAATGAATTCTTCAGGATTTTTGGTTTTATTATTTTTTTTTTACTGAAAGTTGCACATGTGCAGAATGGGAAACAGTTACATAGCTCTACATTTATTTATTTGTTTATTTCATTCATCTGTTTTTATTATTTTGATTAATTTTAAAGCTTTTTTTAAACTTTCTGATAAGTATTTATTTAATTGATGTTTAATTGTATTAAAGGTTGCTTTGTTTCATTTCAATTATTTATTTGCCTTCGAAAAAAGGCTTATTTCATTTTTCATATTCATATTTATTTAGTTTTTTTGTTGTTTAATTCATTTATTTGATTTTTATTTTGTTTGATTTAAAATAATGTATTTCTAATTTATTTTTATGTTGCATTAAAACTTGTTTAATTCTAAATGGGTGTTTTGTTTAATTTTTTTTCCCTTTTATAAAAGTACAAAAAGCACTTTATTTATTTATTTACTTATTATTGTGGTAACACTTTACAATAAGGTGTCATTTGTTAATATTAGTTAATGTATTAACTAACAACAAACAATGAACTACATTTATTACACCATTAATTAATCTTTGTTAATGTAAGTTAATGAAAATAGTCGTTCATTGTTTGTTCATGTTAGTTCACAGTGCATTAATGTTAACAATTTTAATAATGCATTAGAAAATGATGAAATTAACATTAAGATTAATAAATGCTGTAGAAGTAGTTCATTCTCAGTTCATGTTAACAAATGTAGTTAATAAATGTTAACCAAGGAAACTTAATGTAAAGTGTTACCATTATTGTTATAATTTCAGAATTTTGTCTGCTTTTAATTGTATATTTACTTTTATGGAAGGAAAAAAAAAGAAAGAAAAAGAAAGGAAACAACCATCCAGCACTGCCTCTGCCTACTAAAGGCATGCAAAACCACCACATGACTTCTTCCCTGTGGTAATCTAATTAAAATAATTGACCTAGTAATAATCCAGCTCCTTTTAAGTGCTCTCAGAACAAAGATAAAGAACCTTTTAATTCAGTTTACAATATGCTGTTGCAGCACGATAATATCAACAAAGACTAAACTCTTGCTAAATCACCCGAGATAAAAAAAAAAAAAAAAAAAAAAAAAAAAAAAAAAAAATCAAGAAAGAGAATAATGCCCCCATTACAGTCCGCCAAATACTCCAGCGGACATAACAGCCTATCCCTATCGATGTGCCTGGCGGCAAAAGACTGTCTTACACTGACAGCTGTGGAAGATATTATGAGTGAGCTTAACACAAGTGGTTTATAAATAAGAACGCAATCTTCGTGCACTTCATTAAGAAGGGATCTCATGGCACACATACTTTAGACAAAAGATTCCAGTAATTTATGTACATGTACGTCGTGAGTCACTGCATATGTACCCTGTACTCATCTCGCCGAGCACAACAAGCCAACTAACGCTTAAAACATGCAGTGTGCTGACCCAGAACATGTGGTTGGGAAATATCTAATCCAAGAAAAACATGCCAAGGCTAAGCGTCATTTATCTTCACTCACTCTGCTGCTAGTGCCATCCAAAACACCATGCGATTCAGAACAGCCTGAGAAATGTTAAAGCAAGAATCTTCAGCAAATCTTTACCAGACTCACTTTTATCTGCACAGTAAGGTTTTTAATGTTTTTTTTTAAAGAAGCCTCTTCTGCTCACCAAGCCTGCATTTATTTGATCCAAAAAACAGCAAAAGCAGTAATACTGTGAAATATTTATACTATTTAAATTAACTGCTTTCTATTTTAATATATTTTAAATTGTAATTTATTCCTGTGATCAAAGCTAAATTTTCAGCATCATTACTGCAGTCTTCAGTGTCACATGATCTTTCAGAAATCATTCTAATATGCTCATTTGCTGTTCAAGAAACATTTTTATTATTATAATAAATTTTTAAAAGTGTTTTTTTTAGGATTCTTTGATGAAAAGAAAGATCCTAGGATCAGTATTTATCTGAAATAAAAAGCTTTAAACTGATCCAAAGTGATGAAAAAGACATTTAAAATGTTACAAATTATTTCTATTTCAGACAAATGCTGTTCTTCTGAACTTTTAATTTATCAAAGAAACCTGGAAAAAAAAAAAAAAATCATACTCAGCTGTTTTCAACATAATAATAATAGTAATAATAAATGTTTTTTAAGCAGCAAATCCGAATATTAGAATGATTTCTGATGGATCATGTGATTGGAGTAACGATGCTAAAAATTCAGCTTTGAAATCACAGGAATAAATTACATTTTAAAATATATTCAGATAGAAAACGGTTATTTTAAACAGTAAAAATATTTCATATTTTACTGTTTTTGCTGTACTCTGGATCAGGCTTGTTGAGCCGAAGGGACGTCTTTAAAAAAAACATTAAAAATCGTACTGTTCAAAAACTTTTGACTGGTAGTAGTTGATTTAGTTGCTCTGGAAATGGAGATGACACTTCTGATAAGTGTCTTATGATCTAGATACTAATAATTATTAAAAACATTTTAAATTAAGCTGTAATGCTGTTAATTTGGATTTGTTGGAAATTATTGTTACACTGAAACACTGGTTTAAGCATTTCAAAACAGCATTTCCATTCAAATATGTTCTGGTTGATCAATATGGGATTTCAGCAGACATTCTCCATCCACTTTCATTATTAAAAAAAAGATGTGTTTAATGATGATTAACCTAAGTAAACAAAACCTGTAAAATAAACAACACAATGTTTAGCTGATGAGATTTGGGCACACGTTTATTTCATCATCTTGATGGTGCATTTCTGAAATTGATGCTATTATATCCACACATGCGTAAACATAATGACTGGAATATCACTAAAACACTTTACACTATCTGGGATAACCACAAAGTTTACAGAAGATTTACTGAAGAAATGACATAGAAAGAAACTATAATTTTCAGTATGGAGTCAGTATTTATTCTCTAAAGAACAACACCCAACAATGCCATTAATGCAACAGCAAATAATAGAGCACAGGTACTGCAATTTGTTTTCAAGCACTGTTTTGGAAAATTGCTCTTGAGTAGCAGCAATTTATACTCAAGTGAGAAAAGTGCATAACTTTAGGTTTAAAAAAAAAATTTGGTATAGCCCAAAACACAGATAAAAATAAACTTCAGTGACCAAATTGCAAAACAAAAGAAATTATTCACAACAATAACAATAACCATTACTTTAATGAACAATTATTATAGCTGACGTTGCTGTTGTTGTTACTATAAAAAACAAGACTGGTTTTTATTGCTATTAAGTTATTTTCATCAAGACGCTGACCAGGCATATAACATTTTCATTGTTGTAGCCCAGTAGCCTATATATATTACCAGTCAAAAGTTTTTTTTTTAAAGAATTCTCTTTATTATTTAAAACAGTTGAGCACATTTTTTTTCCAGGATTCTCTGATGAATAGAAAGATCGAAAGATGAGCATTTATCTGAAATAAAAAGCTTTTGTAAGATTATACACTATACCATTCAAAAGCTCAGTATAACTTTTTTTTTTTGCAAGGATGTTTTAAATTGATCAAAAGTTATGATAAAGACATTTATAATGTTACAAAAGATTTCTATTTCAGCAAATCAGAATATTAGAATGATTTCTGAAAGATCATGTGACTGGAGTAATGATGCTAAAAATTCAGCTTTGAAATCACAGAAATAAATTACATTTTCAAATATATTAAAATAGAAAACAGTTATTTTAAACAGTAAAAATATTTCAAAATTTTACTGTTTTTGCTGTACTTTGGATCAAATAAATGTAGGCTTGGTGAGCAGAAGAGACTTTTCCAAAACTTTTGACTGGTAGTGTATTTATGTCAAAAAGCAGAAATATAAAATTTTCCATGTAAGTTAACAGATCTAAAAATACAAGGTATTGATCTCTAAATGTAACACAACGTGCATTATAAAGCGTTACAGAAGAGTAGCCTGTCATCTACTGGTAACTTTATTGCATTACAGCAGAAAGCATGGCATGGAGCATGTGGCGTACAGCAGGTTGAAAATCCACAGTAATTATGAGACGTATAACATGTACAGTTGATGAAGACTGAAAAGTACTTACATGAGAAAGCGCGACTGTTCAGGGCAAATGTCTTTGTAAAGCAGAGAAGCGTTAAATAAGAACTTCTGAGTCATCGAGTTTGCTTGAACAGCCATACTGCCTTCAGCCTTTGGACAAAAACTCCAGCGATCAAACCTATAACAAATGCGGCCTTAGCAGATTATTATGGTCAATAATAAAAGATAGTAATGAAAAACGTGCGTTTTCTTGGTCCAGCTTGACTATAGGAAATACCGGAGTCTTGACTTCCAAGTTACCCACAATACCTCAAAGCGCGCGAGGAATTATGGGAGTGTGAGTTTTTTAACGACTCGTACTGTACGCGGCTGCTCAGTGATTCATTGCTCCAATAACAACACACAATATCCTTTATTTACACTGTAGCTATTATTGAGGAAGTTTATCCCGTCCAATGCTATACATTGTATTTACATCCACAAAAGCACTATCATCTTATTTTTTTCTACTGCACACCATCATTAAATATACGTAGGCTACTACTAAATAGAACTATAATATAACTGCATAACTATGTGCTATATTCCAAGGTGAGCATGTGAGATGTTCTTATGCCATTTGTTTAATTTGCCTGCTTTTTGCTAATGTGCAATGCTACAGTATACCCTAAGGACTTGATTAAATACACTTGCTGCGAAATAAGTAGCCTATTTATAGTAAAAAAACAGTAATCCTTATCTGAAGAGATTACAGTAACATAAGGTCAAGATCTTTAATAATAATCATAGTTGTAATCATAATCACAAACATAACCATAATCATAATCATAATCATAATCAGTTATTATAGCAGTATTAACAATAGCTACATAGCCTAATATAATATATTGTATTATATTGGTAATATATCTAAATATTAGATTGAATTGTTTTTTATTTGTTATTGTTATTATTATAATAATTAATTTTAACATAATTATTATTAAAGATCTTCGTTTATTTTGGCAAACAATAATATTAATAATGGCAATAATAAACATTGTGTAATAATATTAGGCCTAATCATCATCATCATCATCATCATCATAATCTTAATCATGCTCTTAATCACAAACATAATCATAACTATAATCATAATAAATTAGTATAATAGTATTAACAATAGCTACATAATATATTATAATATACTGATGATATATCTATTAAATTTTATTGTTTATTTTTTGTTATTATTAGAATAATTAATTTTAACATGATTTTTAAAGATCTTCATTTATTTTTACAAATAATATTAATAATGCAATCATAATCATTATGTAATAATAATAATAATAATAATAATCATCATCATCATCACCATAGACATAAATATAATCAGACCCATAATTAGAACCAATATATTGATAATTGTTTATTATTTTTATAATAATAATAATAAAAATGTAACATTATTATTATTAAAAATCTTCATCTATTTTAACACATAATAATATTAATAATGGCAATAATAATAACTGTAAAATAATAATATTAATAATTTTTATTTTATTATAAATTACCATAATTTAACGAATTATTATTAGCATATAATATATAAAATAATAATACTTAATTTTAACATTATTATTATTATTATTATTATTAAAAAATCTTTATTTATTTGAACAAATAATAATAATAATTAGTAGTAGTAGTATAAATTATCAGAATTTAATGAATTATTATTAACATTATTATTATTAAAGATCTTTATTTATTTGGACAAATAATAATAATAATTATTATTATTTATATGTATACAAATATTAGTATTATTATAAATTATCATAATTTAACGAATAATTATTAACATAAGATAATATATAAAATACATTATAAAATACATTATATCAATAATAACAAAAACAAAGAAATAAATAGATAAAATAAATAACAACACTGTTAATAATGCAAATGAATTAGCATATTATAATATTAACAATATGATGCAAAAGTAATAATTATTGTCATTATTGTATTTAATTATTAATATGATTATTATTTGTCTAAAAATAAAGGCGAAAGATTTAGTTATCTGGGTAGTGAAGCAAGATTGATTTGTTTCAGGGAATTGTTTTTCCCGCAATTACTGTCGAGGGACTTAATAACCCACTTAACATTACAAGAGAACGGACTCCTCCTGGACCGTTTGCGGCGTCGCTTCTCTCAGATCACAGAGAGGAAATCATCATCATCATCATCATCATCATCATCACACGGACTCAGATGGCCCGAGGCGCTGCGTCGTTAAAATTGGATATTTAAGGCAGCGGAGAAAGCAGTTCACGTTCACTCTCAGCGGGCGAGCGACCAGAGAGGCAGAGAGGGAGTAGACGCGCGCTCTGTAAACTGACTGACAAATAATATGAGACTACAGTGCTGTGAACGGCTCTTCTCATAACGTGACCGGGAAGAGAACAAGGCACGGACAGAAAGAGCCCCCGTTTCTGAGGAGGACGGTAGATGACCGCGAGCGTTCACTTCACCGTGCGTTACCAGTGCGTCACCTTTCAGAAGAACGCGTGTCACTGAACTCCAGCCGCAGGTAGGTGCAAACAGCACTCGCACTTCTTATCGTTACTAAACGTTTATTTGTTTTACAAACTGATTGATTTTAGCCGTTTATAGCCGTTTGTTATTATTATCACCACCAATATTTCTTTCATTATTCTTTCTGCATGTTAAAATTAGGCGATGGCTGTTATTTATGTACTGTAGATTGTAACGTTTTTCATTCACATGCAGCAAAATGGTTCTTTTTTTTTTTTTTTTTAGCTTAATTTCTTAATTTAGTTAGTGTATTCAGCAGATATCACTACAATCCATAATTTCATAATTACTCTGCTGTCCTTGAACATGTGTTATTTGCATATGATGCAGACATTTGGCAGGGACTTGCTTGACTTTGCTTATATGTCACTGACTGCGAAACCATATGCAGGAGGGTTTGCGCCCCCCTAAATGTTGTTCTGACTCGATCAACCGTGGTTTTTTAAGTGAAGGAACCTGCTTGTAGTGGTGAAATAAAGCCTTTCCCCTTTCACAGGTCCAAAATCTTGAGGGGGATGAAGTGTGCTGTCAGCATACTGGAAACGCTAAACCGGCTTGTAGGAGGCAGAGAGCTGAGTGAGTCTCTCAACGAATATGTAATGCAACACCAACTCTGATTCTGCTGAGACCTGCGAACGAAGGCTTAGGAGGTGCAGAGGTCTGTGTGAGCCACTCTGTTAAAACTTGCAGTCCCTCTTGTAGTTCTGTCAGTGTCTGCACCCAAATGTAGATGTAAAGTGCACACATTTGCTGGCAAAATTACAGGTGGATATGAGAGCAGGGAGTGAATTGGCAGCGTAATACGTCCCTGTTTTACTTGTCATATCATGCAGAAACAATTTTAAAAGCCTCTGGATAGTTGAATCTTTTTTTTTCATAGTGATTTCTCGTTTACTTTTGACAACGAAGATATATAGTGGCTTTTCATCTGTACTGAAATCAAAAACATGCTCCCTCGCTCTATTCAATCCTGCGATCTGTCAACAGGACAAGAATAGAAGTCAGCATTAAAGCTAAGTGTGGAGAGAACATTTCTTTCATTGAATAGTTGCCTTCTAAGATGAATTTCTGAAGAAAAAGATTACAGTACTGGGAAAAAAAAGGAGTAGAAGAAAAAGCAAACCAAGACAAACAATTCATCAGATTAAGACACAAAAATGATTCAATAAACAGTAGATAAATATTAAACGTATGAAAAAATGACAAAAAATAGAAGCTTTAATATTTAATATACTACCAGTCAAAAGTTTTTGAACAGTAAGATTTGTAATGTTTTTAAAGAATTTTTTTTCTGCTCACCAAGCCTTCATTTATTTGATCCAAAGTACAGTGAAAACAATATTTTTTATGAAATATTTTTAGTATTTAAAACTGTTTTCTATTTGAATATTTAAAAATGTAATTTATTCTTGTGATCAAAGTTAAATTTTCAACATCATTACTCCAGTCTTCAATGTCACATGATCCTTCAGAAATCAATCTAATATGCTGATTTGCTGTTCAAGAAACATTTTTTTATTATTATTATCAATATTTAAAACAGGATTCTTTGATGAATAGAAAGATCCGAAGATCATCATTTATCTGAAATAAAAAGCTTTTGTAACATTATACATTATACCATTCAAAAACTTGGAGTCAGTATAATTTATTTATTAATTATTTTTTTTTTTTTGGAAATAAATGATAGAAATTAATACTTTTATTTTAGCAAGGATGCTTTAAATTGATCAAAAGTGGTGATAAAGACATTTATAATGTTACAGAAGATTTCTATTTCAGATAAATGCTGTTTCAACATAAATAATAATAATAAATTTTTTTGAGCAGCAAATCAGAACATTAGAATGATTTCTGAAGGATCATATGACGGGAGTAATGATGCTAAAAAGTCAGCTTTGAAATCACAGGAATAAATTACATTTTAAAATATATTCAAATAGCAAACAGTTATTTTAAATAGTAAAAATATTTCAGAATTGTACCTCGGATCAAATAAATGCAGTCTTGTTGAGCAGAAGAGACTTCTGTTCAAAAACTTTTGACTGGTAGTGTAATCAGCATAGCATTTTTACTGCAAATTGTATTTACAAAAATTCTTTTGAATAATATTTTAAATTTGAATTGTAAAATAAATTCTTAAGCTTCCAAAAATCTTTTTTTCTCAGCATTTTACAGTAAACTTACATGCTATTAAATCTTTTCTTTCTTTATATTTATACTTATTAAATTAACTAATTTTTACTATAACAATATTTTTTTCTGTTAAAATAATTAAAAATTTTGCACAAAGTGGGAGAGAAAGGTAAGGCGAGATCAAAAAGGATCGCCCCAAGTCTGAGCTCTGCCTACAAGGCTTTTATTTTTACCATAACGAACATGTTTACAGTGATTTTTTAACATCCTGTCTTTAGAATTACCTTGATATATGAGATGATTCATCCTTTAATCATGTTTTTTAAAACATCATCAATCTTTAAAAGAATTATGCATGCTTAACTATTCACCGAAATGTTGATATTGCCCTGACCTCTGAACCAAACGGTTTGTAAAGAGAAAAAGAAGTTCTTCTTCAGATGTGTAGCGTGCATCTCAATGGACAACAGTACTGTGACAGTGAAGAGAAAACTGGAGTGAGTAACAGCTTTAAAGATGTTATGAAGGATAGAATGGGCTTCTGAAAAAAAAAAAAAACAACAACAGCACTCATGATACTAATGCTATTTTCCTCTTACTCAAGTAGACTTTTCAAAACCACTAGAACATTGCTGAGGAAGATAATTAATTGTACGGTATAAGCCGCAGCTAGCAAACCTATTGAGCCTCATCGAGATCGATTTCAACCGGTCTCGAAACCGAGATGCCATGTCGCAGGTTGCTCAGCATAATCAGTTTTTTTTAAAAGAGATTTTGAGGGTTGGCTCTACAGAGATAGTCAAGTGTAACACGATCTTCAAATACACTTCTACTCAAAGTTAAACTTTGATCATAATTCATAACACCAGCTGAATGAGCAAAGCAAGTTCTGAAAAATCGAGTTTCCGTGATCAAATTGATTTAATAAGGCCCTGTTTACTATGATTAAAACAGAATGTGTCCAGTTTGACTGCCCTGCGAATTAGTTCTCACCAGGCGGCCCTGCATTTCCCCTGGCCGATTGTTCATGGATCTGATTGAAGTACAGTTCCTGTCACTTGACGTTGCAGGATGGCTGAGCCTGGTACAGAAGAAGGATGTTTGTTGGCCTGCGGAATGCAGTGGGCTTGTCGAAGACTGGACGTCCATTGTTTTGCACACAGGAAGAACTAAAGGACCATTTGTTGTGGGAACGAGCACAATGGACCCTCATACTGACCCCAAGGTCACTGCCTACAGCCCCACGTTGGCTTTATAATACAGGAAAGGGTTTTTAAAGTGCATCTCTGCACATTGATATCATCCTAAACTCTTCTCTGTGGGATTTGGCTATTGTTTTGGCGTGTACAGTACACCATTGTGGTCTTCGAAGGCACTTGCGAGGCCGAACACGTATATGTTTCATTCTGTGCTGTCACTGTGTAAGTGGTTCTCATTAGCTTACGTCAATTCTTTAATTACAATTTTCATTAATCTCCAACAGCTCCCTCAGCAAGATTCGTTTAAATCCATTTCATTAAGGCAGTGATAAAAAGCAATTCAGGTATAAATGCCTAAATAGATGCCCTACTTTTTTCTTAAAAATAACTCTGCTTTATTGTGTTGACGAAAGTATGATTTCAGTTCAGCTCCACTTTTTGACATTTTCTTTTCCCCCGGGTGCCATAAGCTCATATCAGCTGAAGAACCATCTCTGTATTTTTGCATTAGATAGGGTAGTTTTTCATTTTAGAGTACTTTTTTTTTTACAATGCCAGAACGTGTTCCACAAAACACATCCGGACTCTCTCAGGTCTGTATTATCTGATCGGGTCCAGACTGAATTTCACCATTTTGTCAGCACGTAAGTTTTTCCTGCCAGCTCTTCTTTCAGTTCACCTTGCTGGGTCGTCCTTGGACTGACTGCTAAAGCGTCATGTAGTGCGTCTCCCGGCAGTTCCAGAAGTAGGTTGGACCCATTTTCACACTAGGAGCTGCGAGATTTCACTGATTGCCGTCTTTCACCTTAATGGGAGGGAGATGTAAGGATGTTGTAATAGGGAATGTAAAAGCGAGAGAGTTATAAAAGGATAGTTCAGCCAAAAATTAATGGTCTGTTGTTACTTACTCATTCTGATGGCATTAAATCCATCAAAGCTTTGTTGCTGAAAAATTTTATTTTTCAGTAGAACACACACACACACAAAGAAATTTTAAAGAATGCTTAAGCATTTGTTTTCTATATAAAATCATGGGTATGATGTTAATTAAGAAACTGATTTATTTAAATTAATTTGAAAAAAAAAAATGCAGTAATATTTTAAATATTCTATCTTTTTTTATAGTTTTACATATAATTTGTATATCTAATAATAATGTATTTTATAATATAATTTTTTGGTAACACTTTACAATAAGGTTTATTAGATAACATGAACTAGGAATGAACAATACTTCTACAGCATTTATTAATCATATTTAATGTTAATTTCAGCATTTACTAATGCATTATTAAAATCACAAGTTGTGTTTGTTAATATTAGTTGATGCACTGTGAACTAACATGAACAAGCAATGAACGACTATTTTTATTAACTAACATTAACAAAGATTAATAAATAGTGTAATGTATTGTTCATTATTCATGTTAGCTAATACATTAACTGATGACATCTTATTGTAAGGTGTTACCAATTTTTTTTTTTTTATATATTTTATTATATTATTTTATGTATTATGTATTATAAGATTTGGGGGTCTGCAAGACATCTACACTACCAGTCAAAAGTTTTGAAACAGTAAGATTTTTAATGCTTTTTAAATAAGTCTCTTCTGCTCACCAAGCCTGCATTAGTACAGCAAAAACAGTAAAAATTTGAAATATTTTTACTATTTAAAATAACTGTTTTCTATTTGAATATGTTTAAAAATGTAATTTATTCCTGTGATTTCAAAGCTGAATTTTAGCATCATTACTCCAGTCACACGATCCTTCAAAAATCATTCTAATGTTCTGGTTTGCTGCTCAAAAAACATGTATTATTATTTATTATTTTTCTGGTTTCTTTGAATAGAAAGTTTAGAAGAACAGCATTTATTTAAAATCGAAATGCTGATCTTTGGATCTTTCTATTCATCAAAGAATCCTAAAAAAAAAAAACTGTTTTAAATATTGATAATAACAATAATAATAATAATAATAATGAATGTTTCTCGAGCAGCAAATCAACATATGATTTCTGAAGTGTCTTCATGTGACACTAAAGACTGGATTAATGATGCTGAAAATGTAGCTTTAATCACAGGAATAAATTACATTTTAAAATATATTCAAATAGAAAACAGTTATTTTAAACAGTAAAAATATTTCACAATATTGCTGCTTTTGCTGTATTTTGGATCAAATAAATGCAGGCTTGGTGAGCAGAAGACAATTCTTTAAAAAACATAAAATAAAAAAAACTTTTGACTGGTAGTATATCAAAATGTTTCAGTTTCAAACAAATGCTATTCATTTTAACATTTTCTTTCTCATTAAAGAATGTTCATGCAACTGTTTTCTATATAACAGACATAAATGCCACTTTTTGGGTGAACTGTTCATTTAAAAAACTGATTTTGTATAAACCTAAAGACATGATACTTGGTACATCTAAAACCGGGGCATTAACATGGTACTTTGTATTTTTAGCACTTTTTAAAAGCATTCTGATTATCTGTATGTTCTGAATTACAAATTTGTCACCAACCCGTCCGTTTCATACCTGTGGGATTTACATACCTGTGATAAAAATGGAAATGCTTTGCTCTGACTTTGTTCGATATCTGAGAAAGACTCTCGAGAGATTCTCTGTCTTTGCTGGAAGGTGCCTTACGATGTCATTAACCTCACTTTAAGCAATTTGGGCCAGAGTGACTGCGTTCCCCTGGCGTGGTCACGCGTGAGGGGTAGGGCTACTCCGATACCAGATGAAACAGGAAAGCTATTTTCAGTGTTTGTGATGGATGTGGTGTTCAAGGCATGGAAGCATTCTTTCTCTCTTTCTCTCCTTCTCACATACATTCCTAACCTATCCCCCTTATTTTCTCTTTTTAACACTCACTGTGTGCCTCTCTGTCTCTTTTGCAGCAAGGCAGCCGAAGTGGGAGAGCTGAAGGTGACCTGTGGCTGGGCCGGGGGCTGCAACACAGGACATGGGAGCTGCCTCTCACTCCCGCTCGTGTCTTGTGTTGCAGCCAGTGGAACTGCTGCACTGTCCACATCAGAGATGGAAGGAAGCATCACGCTCGGGGAACATTGCACCATCTTACAGTGGCTGCCTGTGAAATCATCTCTCATCTCATCTTCTTCTGAAAGGAAAACACAAAGCTGATAATGATGTGTAAGTTTCTGAATAAAAGACATAATAGCTTTTAACATGAATATGATAAGTGCAAATGAACAGCAGTAAGTACTTCTTTGTAATAGGGTAAGTGATATAACACTCATTTTGTGATTGGATATATATTCATTTATTCAAAGAAAGATTAAAAATGCAATGTGAAAAATAAAAAGGTTGTATTAATAGGCCAACATTCATATAGTGAAAAATACTTTGGCGTGATGTTCTATTGTTATTTCTTAAAACGAAAAAAGCTTTGTAACATATTAGTAGTAATATGATCATATTTGACATAATACTGTAATATTTTAGATATTATACAGTACTCTTTAAAAGTCTGGGGACGGTAAGATTTTTTTCTTTGAGAAAAATGTATACTTTTTTATTTATCAAGAATACATAAAATTGATCAAAAGTAACAGTTTATAATTTAAAAAAAAGATCTGTTTGTTTGAAATATATTGTTTTCTGTTAATCAAAGAATCCTAAAAAAAAGTACCTAGGTTTCCAAATAAATAAATGTTTATACAACAGTTCTTTCTGGTCCTTGAATCTGATTGGCTAAGAGGAGTGTGATATTCTAGTGAATTCGGAACTCCAACCGTTTCACCGTTTGTATCATTCCGCTTGCAGTATTTTTCATGGTGGATGCCCAAAACCACTATAATTTTATAAACAATACTGCTTTTGTGTCACGGAATGTGGAGAGAAGGTATTTGTTTAGACTTCAAATATGCGGTCTGTTAATAAAGATAAGGTCTATTTGAAAATTTGTTTTGATGCTTTCGGAGATGTGAGCTCCAGGGCGTCAGCGGCCGTTCAGCGCTCATGAACCCGCCGAGAGCAGCATTACCTCGGCCAGATCTTTTAGAATTTGCTGCTGGCTCTAATGTCTCTGTAGTGGTCAAACATTAAAAAGAATTAGTTGTGGGTGAATCTAACGGGTTTTTGGTCTCATTAATCTTCTCTTTAATTTAATTTATAATTGCGTACATTTTATGTCAATTTAATCCTGTATATCAGAGCGCTGCCTTTGTACTTTTGACTGAATTGCCTAGCAACTTTTATTTTTATTATACAAATAACAGTAGTATTTATTAACAGTATTTAGTATTGAGAAACGATGTGTTTTCATGATTTTAGTTACATTATTCCGCCATTAGATGGCGACGAGAGGCTGTTTTTATGAGCCAGTCAGCAATAAAGACTTTTATATTGAAAGAGACTGAAACAGGGTTGTAAACAAGGAGGTTATTTTTTACTTTCAACAACAGCTTGTAAGATGTAGCCGACAAATGCACTGAGCAGCAGGGTTGCCAGGTTTTCACAACAAAATCCACCCAATTGCTACTCAAAACTAGCCCAATCGCGTTTCGAGGGAGTTCCCTCGTAAAAATCGCATTCTGAGGAGTAAAATACACATTTTTTGGCAGGTTTCCGCTGGTACGTTTAGCATTCCTGGGGCTAAATATAACATTATTGGATTTGCTTCAATCGCAGACATGAATAACAAACCACAAACTTGGCAACACTGCTGAGCAGTGCTGTCATTGGAAATCACCCTTAATAGATGAAAGGACAGCATTCAATCTAATGTTTCATTATGAATATGAGACTGAGCAGAAGAAAGAATGCTAGTAATCATACTCGTTCAGTCCATCTCTTTCTCATAATACTCTACAGTGAGCTTTTAATACAGTAATGCAATAAGCTTTCAATGAAGCAACTTAACGTTTCTTTGTTACTAGTTCTAAAGTGACGTTTTCTAATTAGTAACGGAGGCTTGGTCTCAGCTGTAAGACTGTCAAACTGAGAATGCAGAAGCAAGTGGCAGAAGCAAGTAGTTTGCACAAAAGAGACACTCAAGAAACTCAAAGATTTTAAAGACACTCCGTTGTTGTTTCTTATGTATTTACACACCCCTGCTGTCGAACTGTTGTATAAATCCAATATATCACCTTTGTAGCCATGCGATATGGCTGTATATTGGCACGGCTGTGATTCAGCCATAATATATTCATATAATATATTAAGCTCATATATTAAGCAGCACAACTATTTTTAACATTGATAATAGTAAGAAATGTTCCTTGAGCAGCAAATCAGCATATTGAAAGATCATGTGACACTGAAGAGTATTTACAGCCCCAAGAAAACCATGTCAAATACTAATGCTTTTAAAAAAATTGTTTATGTAACAACAACCCAGACAACCGTTTTAACTTTTTAATGATGTATTCAACTCATAACTAATTCCTTTTTATCATTTTAGACACTTATTTATCCCAAGTTGAACAAGCAATTTTGTCCCCTGTAGTAAGTGCAAACATTTCAGAGTGACAGAGTGAGACCATGTCAACACTGACGCACATGTGTTTAGTTTAGAAAAGCGTAAAATGCACACTCTGGCTGTCTGGTGTTTTATTAATGGTCTTTTATCTCCCTCAAGGCTATGCATGAGTAACACAGATGAAGAAGCTTGGCTTTACCTCACACACTTATATATAGATAGAAATACACACAGAAAAAGAAAAAAGATGCCTTAGATGCAGCATGTGTAAATATTCGGATCATGTTGCCACTTTGCCAACTGAGACCCGCCAGAGCTGAAGAAAGTCAAGCGGCGCTGCCCATTTAAACTTGTGAAATGAAGTAGTTTTCTGTCAGGGATGTCACTTGATTGGAATTTAAATCCACCAGTAGCTCAAAGAGAATTGTTTTGGGCTGAACGCATTGTGATGGGCTGAATTCTGAATGCAACATGACAGGACTGACTGTGCTTATATGCGGACAAGGACAAAACTGCATTACTCCGTTACCTGTAGTAATACTCTGTAACATGACATAAGAGTAAAAACTGAGAGAAAAATACATCTTTTCCTAATATACTGAATTATATTTCTAAGGTTTACAGCATGGGTTAATACACAGTCAGAAAATAAACACCAAGGTTAGTGCATTAGCTTAGTTATTACATGGTGGATTACCAAATAAATATATAAAGGGATATGAAATTGGCTTTAAATTGACTTGATATGAAACTAGCAGCTGTTTAAGAAATCTATACAGTATGTTATTAAACAGATATATAGTCTTTGACTGCACTAAGTACAGATATATATTTTGACTGCATTTATTTATCTGTCTGTCTATATCAGGCATTGCTTGGAGAATGTCAGATATTTAGCACAAGACAAGCTGTCAGCCACAGCCGAGACAAAAGCCACATGTGACAAGCAAGTGATCTGCATATCAAAGACTTTTCTGCATGGTGTGAATTGTGAATGTGCGGTTTTGCACCTGCCGGTTGACAGTACATCGAGTCAGAATGCTTTACTGTGACAGACCGTATAAGTAATGGGTACATCGGTTGGTTTTGTCATGCCCGTTCTCTTGATTACCCTTGCAGCATGGACTAGAAAACGCAGCGCTGTCATTGGTAGAGTCAGGTAGCTGGCTCGCCGCCATGCCCTTTAGATTTGTACTTAACCTGGGTCTGTAGCTGCATTTCATCAAACCGCGTCCAGGTGCTGGTGTGAATGCAGAAAACGAAGTCTCTGCTCAGCAGATCTATAAATCAAGCTCTTTATCAGCGATATTCCTTCGGATCTATTTACACATTCAAGGTCAATATTGCATATAAAGTTGGGAACCTTCAGAAGGAACTCTGCTTTCTCAATACATCTTGACTTTGTAAGGTAATATATCTAAAAATGTGCATCTAAGATGGTTAAAAATATTCACAATGACTGATTCAACCTGGCTGTATTACTCTAATGAAAGTCATTTTAAAGGGATAGATCATGCAAAAATTAAAATTCCTTCATCATTTGATTTTATGTCAAATACAACTGGGTTAAATACAACCCAGCACTGGGTGAAATATGAACAAACCGAAAAGACTAAGTTGTTTTAACACAACAGTTTGTTTAAATGTTTAACCCAACGTTCTGGATAGTTTTATTTAACTCAACTATCATTTAAAAATGACTATATGGCTGGCTTAAAATGAAGCCAAAACAAAATCAGACACAATTACTAGAAGCATCAGCAATAATTAAAAGGTGAACATTTATTAATAAGCAATTTAAAAAAATATATTTTTATTTATTATTTATTCAACTTCTTAATAAATGTTAATTTATTGAACATATCAATAAATGTTCATTTCCAACCTATTTTGGGTTCATTTTAAGTAAGAAATATAGACATTTTTTAACAATAGCTGAGTTAAATAACAATAACATTTAACCCAACTGCTGGGTTGTTTTAAGCCAGCATTTTTTAGAGTGATGATTTACACAAAATAATTTATTAAAATGTTTAAAAAAAAAATTAATAATAATTAAAAAATATCTGATTGGTTTTTTTTCTTAATAGAAGTCAATAATAACCAAAACTGTTTGGTTACCAGCATCAAATCAAATCAAATCAAATCAAAAATGATACAGGAACGACATGACAGTGTGAAGCTAGTTTCCACTATGGAACAAAAGGGGAGAAAAAAGTGAATTGTGACTTTTTAATCGCACAATTCTGACTTTATTTGTCACAAATTGGAGTTCAAATCTCAAAATTCGGAAATTTTTTTTAAGAATTGCGAGTTTTTATCTCTCATTTGTGATTTTTTTTGTAAGTTGTGAGGGCTATGTATGCATACAAAATAAAAGTGTGTAAAATACTTTGTGTAATTATTATGTATATATAACTACAAACACATTCATGTATATATTTGAGAAATATTTACAAATAGATGTATTTATTATAATTTTTATATAATTTATATTATATATAAATAAAAATATTTTGTACATAAATAATGTATTTCTCTTAAATATATACATAAATATAATATTTGTTATCCTGATTTTATATCTCTTTTAATTGTGTTATAAACTTGCAACTCTTAGAAAAAAGTTGCAATTCCCTTTTTTATTGTATGGCTGAAATAGGCTTTTATATCACATCATTTCTGTATAATCCATTCTTCTGAGGGTAGAAAGGGGACAGTTCACCAAAAAAATAAAATTCCCCTTTTTGCTCTATGGTTGAAACAGGCTTTCATTTCAGTGTGATTAAACAATGACTGAATTTTACTTTTTTGTATGCTCTGTTCTTTTAAAGATAGAAAATGCTTCTTAAAGGGACAGTTCACCAAAAAATGAAAATTCTGTCATCATTTACTCACCCTTGTGGTCTTCCGAACTGAAAGACGACATTTTGAAATGATTACATGGCTTCTCTTTTCCATACAGTCGCAATGAACGCAAGTGAAAAGTGAGCAGTCAGTGACATAATTTTGAGTTTTGGTTGAACTGTTTCATTTAGGCAATAACTGCATGTTTATAGTAGTTTAACAGCCTGGAAAAATAATAGTTTCAAATAACAGTGAGGAGAGAGTGATGTAGGTTATTAAAAAGAGATCTCTACTCCATTTGTTTCTATGATAGCTGTCTCTTGTCAGAGTGTTAAGACCTTCTGGTGCAGTAAAAAGACTAAAGCATGAGAGAAAATGGGAAGAATGACTGAATGTCCTTGACAAAGCGCTGAGCATTTCAGATGTGTGGGTGAGTCTCTGTTAAAGCATTCAGCTGTGACACAGCGCACAGACTGAGAGAGTTTTATTGCTACCTCTGCACGCCGAAGCAGAGCGCTTGAGTCAGCCTTTGATAACACAAACATCGCCCTGCGGTCGCCTCTGTGGGGCTTACGCCTATGATGGGAGACATAATGGCCATTGATTTAGCCAAATAACCCGCTATTGTACGTTATCATTTTGGCACACAAATTCTGTTATAAAACCCAGATGTGAGCTTATAAAGGACGGACGAGGACTGTCTCGCTCATAACAGCAAGGCCATTAACGTGGTCACCAATACAAAGAAATACACACAGTGTCTGTTTGAGAAAATTGAAGAAAATTGCAATAAAGGATGTGCTGTTTATGTGAGGTGCAATGAAGTGACTTTGTTGTCCTAAATGTAGCAAACAGGCTTTGGTATCGACTGATCGTCCCAGTTGTCATCGTAAAATATTAAACACGCTCAGAGTGGAAAGACGATGGCAGGAGCTCCAGTGGAAACACGGGGAGGTGAAATGGAGGACAGGGAAACCAGACAAGGTGACTATCTGTGCCAGTCTTTTTCAGACTGCTGACTAGATCTCTCTCTCTTCTCCATCATGGTTTATTCATTTGTCACCCCAGGGCAGGGGAAACTTACAGCCGCTAACAGCCGTGTCAAGAAGTAAATATGCTTAGTAGGTGTGTAACGGATCGCGTTTGATCCGTGATCCGTGCGAATCACGACTCACGGTTCGGAACGCACGAGACCCGTGGATTAACTCATTTTTAAAACTGGAAGATTACAGTGTTTCCCGTGCCATTATATTAGGGGGGCAGCCCCCGCCCCCCTTGAAGGTCAAGTAAACTTTATTTTCTATATAGCGCCAGATCACTACAGACGTCATTTAAGGTTACCTTTCCTATAGAACAGGTCTATACCTTGTTCTTTTATTAAACAAACGAAATAGCCTTTTGTTATTTATCTTATTTACACAACAGCATGTCATTTCTCTCTCTAACATTATGTTACGTGGTCACGCGTCTACAATTTCTACTCCGCTAAAACGCGGAAAAATGCGGAGTCCATTCATAAAAACGAATTTACTCTAGCACGGGATGCCGCAGAATTAATCAATTTTTGGATTAATAAATCAAAAGTAGGTCTCTCACTTAATTCAAATCGCGATATGGACTAGTGTCTGACGGTTTAAATATGAATCCTCCATGTTCCGCTTGGCTCTTTAATGAATGGCAGAGATGCGGTTTTGTTTACTACACAAATAGTGAAGCACACGTGACGCTCACGGTTATTTTCGGCTTCTGTGTCTCATTATATGACGACATAAACGCATAAACTTAAACTCCAGAACTGCTCTAAGAGTCACTTCATGTAAATTTAACGGTTCATTTGAGAAAATTAGCATCATATCATAGTGTATACACACCAAAACTAACCGGCAACCTGTCAAAATAAAAGTAATGTTTAATGTGTAACAGAAATGTATTAGTTTTGTGTTACTTTCGTACAGTATAATGTAGGTGTTTAAATATTCCTATTTCTGGAAAATTAAAAAAAAAAACAATTAAATGCAGAAATTATAATAATAACAGAAATAACAGAAAAAAATGTTTGGCAGCAAATAAAAGGGTTTAATTTTCATTCCATTTTAAAAATAAATAAATGTTTAATGCCTGTATTTGATTATCAGAAAAATTAAAAAACAAGAATTTCTGGAAAAAAAAAAAAAAAAAAAAAAAAAAAAAAAAGTTTGTGGGGCCCTATTGTTTAAAATGTTGAAAATGAGATTTTTCAACTTATTTTTTCACTGAAATAAATGTTTATTACACAGAGAGTACCGTGCTGTACCGTACCGTACCCCGCCCCCCCCTGTCAGCACAGTTTAAATGTAAGTTGATGCACCTGTTATTGACGGCATGGAGAATTGTTGGGCATGATGAACAGTGTAACCTTCAAGTTTTATATGAGAAATGTGTTCTCAATCAGGCAAAGAGGATTCTTAGTGATCAGACTCATTTCTTGTATTTACAGTATGTATTGATTCCTTCTGGTAGAAGATATCCCAGAAGAAGAGTCTCTTAATGTGTAAGTTAAATCGATATAAGAAATCCCTTGTACCTGTATCAGTGTGTTTATTGAACAAGAGTTTATATTGATTTTATTTTGAGGTTATCTTGTTTTTATGTATTTATTGTAGTGGTGCAACAGATTAAAAAACTCACGGTTCGGATCACTCACGGTTTTTGAATCATGGATTGGACCATTTTTCGGATCAGCAAAAAAGGGCAGGAGTCAAATGTAATTTGCCTTCCATTTAAGAATAGTATGGCAAGAAACTTTTGGTTTTATCAAAGATAACTTAAATAAAATAAAATACAAAAATAAAATCAAGAAATAACCAGCTGAATAAATAAAAAAATATTTTAAAATAAAATTTTCAATACTTCAATACTTCAGTGCGGTACTCGCGGTACTTTTTTTTGGTACATTACTCTCTGTGTAATAACAAACATTTATTTCAGTGAAAAAATAAGTAGAAAAATCTCAGTTTCAACATTTTAAACAACAGGGCCCTACTTTTTTTTTTTTCTTTCAGAAATTCTTGTGTTTTAATTTTCTGATAACCAAATACATGCATTAAACATTTATTTATTTTTAATTAAATGAAAATTAAACCCTTTTATTTGCTGCCAAACAAACACTTTTTTTTCTGTTATTTCTGTTATTATTATAATTTCTGCATTTAATTGTTTTATTAAAATTTTCCAGAAATAGGAATATTTAAACACCTACATTATACTGTACAAAAGTAACACAAAACTAATACATTTCTGTTACATGTTAAACCGTACTTTTATTTTGACAGGTTGCCTGTTAGTTTTTGTGTGTATAGACTGTGATATGATGCTAATGTTCTCAAATGAACCGGTAAAATTTACATGAAGTGACTCCTACAGCAGTTCTGGAGATTAAGTTTATGCGTTTATGTCGTCATATAATGAGACGCAGAGGCCAAAAAAAAACGCGAGCGTTCCCTGTGCTTCACTATTTGTGTAGTAAACAAAACCGCGGCTCCGCCATTCATTACAGAGCCAAGCGGAACATGGAGGATTCATATTTAAAACCGTCTTTTTGCGTTTTAATATTCACAGATAATAGTACATATCGCGATTCGAATAAAGTGAGAGACCTACTTTTGATTTATTAATCCAAAAATTGACGAATTCTGTGGCATCCCGTGCTATAGAATAAATCCGTTTTCATGAATGGACTCCGCAATCCCGTCCGCGTTTTAGCAGAAGAGAAATTGTAGACGCGTGACCACGTAACGTTAGAGAGAGAATTTACATGCCGTTGTGTAAATAAGATAAATAACATAAGGCTATTTCGTTTGTTTAATAACAGAACAAGGTATAGACCTGTTCTATAGGAAAGGTAACCTTAAATCTGAGTTAATCCGCGGGTCACGTGCGTTCCGAACAGTGGGTTGCAACCTAATTTATTGTATTACTAATTGTTTATTGTATGTTTGCAGCAACATTTAGTCCACAACAAATTTTCTTTTGAGGACAATAAAATATACTACTACTACTAGGTAATATGCATTTATGTGATGAATGCATAGCTAGCTAGCAAACTGTAGGCTGTAGTAACTAACGCTAATGTGAACCACTGATGTTAATGCACTCTATTTATTATAGTTTTAGGGGAGGGGCGAACTGATTGTTCACAAGCGCTTGATTGACAGGTGATCTGACCAATCATAACGCTGAATCCGCTGTCTTGTACAACAAACAAGTCAGACAGGAGAGTACATTTATAATGTGTTCAGAAACAATTCTCTGAATTGCCTTTACACGGCCTTTAAATAAAGAGTTTGTGTACAATTGTGTATAGACATCAGTCATTTTACACATTTAGCATATTTAGATACTTTGTTTATTTTGTTAGCGTCTTCTTCGGTCAGCTGCTGCTCCAAGTCTCGTTTAAACCAACTAGATCTCATGGAAAAATGTAACTATTTTATGATGTGGCAATTTTGTATGAATTCATGTCCACCTTATTCTTCAACGTGGAAGGAATCCTATGGTCGAGATTTCCGGTTTATAGTGTTTTCACAATGCGTCATCAATCGGCCATATTGGCAGCACTGAATGTAAATGAAACCACTGAACTGAACAAAACTTGCTGATTATTGCTGCTGAAAATGATCAATTATTGTCATGTTTTGGGCTGTAGAAATCAGTCGGACTGGGAAATCATTTGGAGTTCTATAAACTGCCAAAAGCTATAACAAATCAAGGAGAAGAGTGCAAAGAACTGTCTGAGGAACAAAAGGCGTTTGTGGTTGGTCAAACTGAGCCAGGATTTCCCGGGAAAGAACCTTGACAACATTTGAGTTTATTCTTATCATTTCCGGTCAGGTAGGTGAAATATCAGGCTAATATCTTAATTAATACTGCTTGTACATATCTTTACCACCCATCAACTTTAGTTTGTCAAAATATTGCACCCTTTCCTGCTTACTAAGTCCTTTTTCATATGATTTAGCAGCTTCCACATGTTTTTTCCGTGGTTTAGACAGCATAAATTAGCTAAACAACATATTCAGTAGTACATTAACCGTGCAATCCATGCTGTTGTTTACAATCTCCAATATGGCCGTGCATCCGGGTACCTGACCAAACCGTGATGTAAGTGCAAACCCTCTATAAGTAAATAACGAGAAGAATAACAACATGAAGTAAACGGTAAAACTGTTTGCACTACAAACCAGCGTGCTCATAATTAAAATAATACATTTAAATACCGGAAGCCATACCCATAACATTTACAAATGGTCGCACCTGGTCTTATGGAAAAATAAGGTGGAAAATGTGAATCATTTGAAATAACCAAACCTGATCATTAACGTCCAATTTCATGTTTTGTCAAATGTTTAATTTAGATGAATTCAGATTATTTGATGTTTTCTGCATTTGCAGTGTTTTCCACTGAGAGTGAGTTGCCTAAACATACCTGACTAAAAGCAATAAGCAAATAAGCAAAAACAAAAGCGTGAACGACACTGTATGATTTTATAGAAATTAGTTCATTCACGAACAAAAAAACAAAAAACACTTGTAGAGACTAGAATTTCTTCTTAGAAGTGGGCTTTTGGATGTAGCAACACGCTAACAAGCACTCAGAACACCTTAGCAACTGCACAGCAAAGCCTTGATGACAAACGCTAAGATGAAACCGTGTTATAATCATTTTGCTGGTAAAACAAGCGTTTAAGTCCAAATGTTGTTGTCTCATGTAAACTCATAACATTTTCCAGACTGATATTTGCGCGAGCGCCGAGGATGTTCGTTTGATGGCCAACAGCCATGAAAGCACCTCAGCGTGCAGCAGCACTGAAGGATGTCATTGTGCTCGCTTTTGATAAATGTGAGGGGGAGTGAAGCAAGGAACAATTCCAGCAGTGTTATCAGGAGCAAACAGGCAGAGTCATGGGGCCCCATCTGCAGGAACGAGATCACAGCCGTGTTGCTCGCCTTCCTTCGCGAGCGTGGACAGGCCGTGACTCATTCAGCTGGCAGAGGGATGGCGATTCTCCAGAGCGTCTTCTAGACTGCCATCTTATTTATTGATAAAGACAAGTGACACTATGTAATCAGGCAGCATCCTCTTTCCTTATTATCACCCCATAAATCTAACAGATGTTTATGGCCATTTATACATTTTTTTTCATAAACAAATGTAAATATGTATAAATATTTTATAATGTGGATTTATATTTATATTTTAGTGTAATTGGAAAAATATATAGGGGTAAATTCACAATCATGTCACATGATCCTTCGGAAATCATTCTAAAATGCTGATTTGCTGTTCAAGAACCACATTATTATAATCAATATTTAAAACAGTTGAGTACATTTTTTTTTTCACGATTCTTTGATGGATAGAAACCTCCAAAGATCAGCATTTTAATGAAATAAAACTCTTTTGTAACATTATACACTATACCATTCAAAAGCTTGAAGTCAAATTTATAAAAATTATAGAAATGAATACTTTTGTTTAGCATGGATGCTTTAAATTGATCAAAAGTGATGATAAAGACATGTATGATGTTACGAAATATTTCTGTTTCAGACAAATGCTGTTCTTCTGAACTTTCTATTCATCAAAGAAACCAGAAAAAGTTCTACTCAGCTGTTTTCAACTTAATAATAATAATAAATGGGGTTTTTTTGAGCAGCAAATTAGCATATTAGAATGATTTCTAAAGGACCATGTGACTGGAATAATGATGCTAAAAAATAAGCTTTGAAATCACAGGAATAAATTACATTTTTAAAATATATTCAAGTAGAAAACAGTTCTTTTAAATAGTAAAAATATTTCATATTTTTACTGTACTTTGAATAAAAAAATGCAAGCTTGGAGAGCAGAAGAGACTTCTTAAAAAAAACATTAAAAAACATCTTACTGTTCAAAAACTTTTGACTTACAGTGTATATATTTATATATTTCATTCATAAAGTTTCATTTCACACGCTACACTGCTGTCACTGACTCTAATTTTAATCAACTACCTATTTCATCTCACATTGTTAGCACTTTTTTTCACCTCACAACCTTTTTTTGTATGAAAAAGGCTCATGATTGCTATTAATGAAATGAATGTGACAGCTCAGCTGAGCAACTCTGGAGCCTTTTATAGACTCTCAGCAGAACAAGATAGCCTCCTTCATTCACACAGGACACTAGCAAGGCTTCCTCTTAGCGTCATGCTTCATTCCATCTACATTTTCACCCTTTGTCTATAATTCAGCACAAACAAACAGTTCTGCCTGTTGCCAGGATGCCGAGTTCAAGTTTCTGGGGTATTTGATAGGGGTTTAGGGGGGTCAGTGGTTGAGGCGAACACCCTGAGCAGACTGATTTTGTGGAGGCCTCTCTATTTGTTCCCATTTACGACCCATTGTGTGGTTTCAAGAATAAAGTAATAAATGAGGTAAACTTTGCTGGTCCTATGTACAATTTCTACTCTGCTGAAACACAATAATCAGAGCAGACAACTCTACACAAGCTGCTGCAGATGATGTTGTGCATTACTGCTATCCTGGCCACAAATGACTGCATGGCACGCTGTTTTCTGTAACCCTGGAGCTCGAGATTAAGCACGCCACAGCGACCTCAACGACCCTTTCCATCAGAAGCAGAACACAGAGAACTCACTGCGATTAGCAAACGTTCTGTTTTCCTTAAAAAAAGTATTATACAATGTGTGCTGACTGTTAATATGCAAATACCTTAGTGTGTGAATATCTGCTCCCCTGGGAAATTCATATCGGAGACGTTCACCCCGACAGTGTCCTTCACCAAATACCCGTGACGAGTCAAGTTGCCGGGGCTTTCTTGAGTATGAATCTTCTCAGACGCTGCAAAGTCACAACTTGTATTGTTATTCTTCGGGAGAACGAGCCAATTTTGAGACAGTTCAAATGAACGGAGTAAATCTTTAGTAAGTTCATTAGCCGAAGACATTGTTGTGAAGTCTGGCTATGATTTATTACGCTGCTAAATGCTTGCGGCCTTACATTTCCCAGCATATCTGATGGTATGTCAGTGCCTGGCGGGAAAAGTGGAATATCCTCACAACAAACTTGATGCAATTTTGCAGATGTATATGTAGCCCAAATGCACCACGGTGGGGTTTTTGAAGAGTAAAATTTTCCTTTTACCCTGTTTTGTTACAGAGGCGTCAAATTCTCACAGATCGCCAAGAGATCAAATATGCTAATTACATATTTAGTCAAATGTGAACGGCGTTAGTCTACTGTATGTAAATCTGTTAAACGTCATGAGTTTCATACAATAACCACTAGGTGACAGCCTTCACTTCATCAAAATATCATGGGAGAGAGATGCTTTCTGTAGACAATATGTGACCCTGGACCACAAAACCAGTCATAAGGTTCAGTTTTTTGAAATTGAGATTCATATATCTGAAAGCTTCATAAATGAGCTTTCTATTGATGTATGGTTTATAGGACAATATCTGGCTAAGATACAGCTATTTGAAAATCTGGAATCTGAGGGTGCAAAAAAAAAAAAAAATCTAAATATTGATAAAGCCTTTGTCCAGATTTACAAAATATCTTTATGGAACATGTTTAACATCCTAATGATTTTTGGCATAAAAGAAAAATTAATAATTTTGACCCATACAATGTATCGTTGGCTATTGCTACAAATATACCCCTGCTAATTATGACTGGTTTTGTGGCCCAGGCTAATATACAAATTGGAAAAATGCTTTTTTTTTTTTTTTTTTTTAGGCTGCACTGCAAACATGATTTCTTATTTAGTATTTTTGTCTTGTTTTCCAGTTTAAAGGTTCTTAAATCAAGATATATTTACTTGCGAATTACTTTAAATCGATCAGAATAAGTAATTCAATGCTTAAAACGAGAAAAACATCCACCAATAGGCTAAGAAAAATACACTTATTTAAAAAAAAATCCTATATATATATAGGACTGTTTAGATATTTGTACTGGAAAAGGAAAACTAAACAAAAATATTAAGAAAATGATTTCAGGCTAAGCGGGTGTTTCTGTTAAAGATACAGTTAAGGTGGTATGTAGCCCTTCAGGATTCGTACAGTTACTGTGAAATGAAATTCAAGGACTTTCCAGGACTTTTCAAGAACTACTTTTTTAATTTTCAAGGACTTAAATCAGAGATCTCACTTATGGTTTGAAACAAATGATTTGCGATACGCGCACCTAAGTCCCGAATTGATTCAAATGATTCGCAAACCGAATTCTCAATCTAAATAAGGATTTGCAAACCACCATATCACATCAGTGCCTTGTCCAAATACTCGGTAAAGACTACCCTGGTGAAAAAAACAGCATATGCTGGTTAGGTATGTTCTGATGCTGGTTTAAGCTGGTCCTTAGCTGGTTTATGCTGGTCATGTTGCTGGTCAAGGACCAGCATAAACCAGCTAAGGACCAGCATAAACCAGCTAAAGACCAACATAAACCAGCAAAGGACCAGCATAAAGCAGCTAAGGACCAGCATAAACCAGCAAAGGACCAGCTTAAACCAGCATCAAAACATACCTAACCAGCATCAAAACATACCTACCAGCATATGCTGTTTTTTTCACGCGGGTAGAAGGAATACAGCTCTAGCTACTGGGCATGTGCACATCAATCTAATGTATTTTTTTTTTCACACTGTACAACAATAATACTGTTTTATTATTATTATTATTATTATTATTATTATTATAGTAAGGGCTACGTTTAAGGTTGGGGTAGGTGTAGACGTTAAAAAAACATAGTCTAATAGCTAGAACAATTCATTTCATTGTTAGTTTCCGGTCTGGGCTGTATCCCTTCTAGCCACAATCAAAATACCCACACTTGCGGTCTTTGCACTTGACCACTTATATGACGTATTTCCTGTATTTGGCCTAAGTGTTCAAGTGAAGATGAAAACCACAAGTGTGTGTCGAACTTTTCATTACTTGATGAGACACACTTATAGTGTTGTAAAAAGTTTTTTTTTTTGTTTTGTTTTTTTCAGAGCTTTATTTTTATTTTCAATACTTTGTATTTTAAAATCAACGTCTGCTCAGTAGTCCCTATAACTGATGACTCAACTTTATTTGTGGTGCTTCTAATTGATAAAAAGTGATAAAAAGCAGTTGCACATGTTGTACTAAATAAATATCTTCATATTAAATAAGCAACTTTGGCATGTTTAAAGAGGTCATGGGATGCTAGGTTAAGTTTTACATGTTGTTTGAACATTAATGTGTACTGGCAGTGTATGTACAAATCTACCCTATAATGATAAAAATCCATGCAGTGGTTTTTAATTAATCTGTAAAAAAAAATACCCTTTTTCAAATCGAGCCGTGCTCAGATGCCTGTCCTTGTGGCGTCACACCATCAGAGCCGCTCCCACGATAGTTGATTGACATGAGAGTTTTACCTCAGATCAGCTGTAACAATCCGCCCTCTTTGTTTCAATGCCGGAGCAGGGATGTAAGTTAGACAAGAATATCTCCGATTGAGGTGTTGTGTTGCTGGATGTAATAATGAAAGTAGTGGTCGTCATTCACTCCGGACATCTGAGCAGCTGAAGATGCAGTGGATTAGGTTTGTTTGTGAAGGGAATGCGCCTCCCGATCTACATATATCCGTCTATGTTCGCGCGAATCATTCGTGATCCAGCTTCACTTACAGCAGAAGTGAGTATAAGGGTTTTTTATGAATCTTTGCAATGGCCTTTCCTAATAATGTGCTAGTTAGCAAGTTTAGCGGCTAAACGCGCTAAATGTGGCTAAAGTAAACAATCTCTCAGAGCAGCAGAGAGAAGAGAGGGGCGGGGCGAGCAGAGCTCATTTGCATATAAAGCACACCGCAAGTGTGTGTATTTGGACAAGGCACAGGACTCGGAGCACCATTCAATTCGCGGAATGATTCGCGATACATAAAGTTCCGATCAAGTCAAATGATTCGCGAATTCTCTCAGAAGTGACGATCTAAATTAAATGATTCGCTATACGCGATTTGAAGTTCCGGTCTTAATCAAATGATTCGCGATCCGATTGGAGCGCTTCGAAACAGTGAATCATTTTACGACACAATGGTTAAACTGATTCGGAGTTTCGAAAAGCTCCGTTTCACTATAAGTGCTTCTTAAAATCATTACAGTCGATGCTGAAATTTGAAAATGAATGGCTGTTTTAATTTGATCTGTTTTTGCTAGTGATCGCTAGAAATGAAAGATCGAAGTCACGAGTTTGAATCAATCGGCACTTCAGAGTACTTTAAGCACTTAAAGCACCTTGTACGAACCCTGCATGGAGTATGTAGAATTACATAGTGCCCTAAATTAACAGAAAAATAAATAGTTACAGAAATATTTTGTGTTTTTTTTTTTTACTTTTTTTAATGTGCGTGACGGTCTGTGAAGTTTGCCAGAGCGTGGAAATGCACACACAACATTTGATATAGATGATTACAGGTTTTAGTACAATGCTGTTGGCCTTTAAATTCTGAACACAGCACACCTCAAGGTCTAGCACAACTTCGCAAAGCCTTATTAAGTTTGTGCACTGAAGAAAAGCGGTAATGTAAGACACATACTGTACAATGTGTGCGCCTATCTAGTAAAGGTTGCTGGAGATCTTATCGTGGAAATAGAACTCCTTCTCTTGAAACAAGTTCCCCTGAGACCAAAAAGGAAAATCAATTGGTTTTGGCATGGAAAAGACAGCAACACAGCTGGCAAAATATCAAGCTCTACGGGTTCTTGGCAAACATTAAAACTCAAGGTGCAATCCAAAATCCTAAAGTGAAAACTGAAAAGTGCTGGTAATGAACATGCAGACATACAGTATAGCTTTAACACCACAATAATTATTACATATGCAGATATGAGGTTTGTATTTTGAGTTGGAGTGGGCTAAAATGAGGTACTTTGTGATTGTAAGAATGTTTAGAATGTGATATTTGACACTTACTCGACTGTTTAGCTGCATCTGCGAATGTGAATTTGGTACTTTTAAGCAAAAACCCACATGGCTCTATGACACAGAAGACACAGCTCTGAAATGAAGGGTTGTGTCTTTAAAAGCTGTCATGCTTCACAAGCACCAGATGGAGTCCGGCACTAGCAGGACATGATGGGAAGGACACGCCAATCCTTTCCAAAGAAAACAAACTGGGTGTGGAACGTGTACAGAAATGTCATGCTTCATTAAAGATAAGGATCTTGCAATTGCCTTTGTCACTGTGAGGGCATCGCCATACAAGAGAGGAACCAAACTTCTCTTTACATACACCTTTTGATCTTGCACTGCAGCAAAAAATAAATAAATAAATAAATAAAAATAGAATAGTTATTTTTTATTGTTTAAACACAAGAAATGTACTTCTTTTTTAGTGAAATATCTCTTTACACACAGCTCTCAATTTGTACACTCAGAAATAAAATAAAATAAAATAATTAAATTAAATTAAATTAAATTGTTCTAGCTGTCCATTACAAATATATTCTCTTTACACACAGCTGTCAATCAATCAACCAATTAATCAATATATAAATAAATTTTCTACTAGTTACATTACATTTTCTACTAGTTTTCCAGTAAAATTTTTTAAGATCCTCAAAAGAAAAAAAATGTTCTTTGTACATTTTGTGAGAATTTTAAAATAAAATAATAAAATAAAATAAAAATTGTTCTACTAGTTTTTCAGTAAAAATATAGTAATAGTAAAAATATACTCTCTTTACATACAGCTCTCAATTCTTGCACTGCAAAATAAAATAAAATAAAATAAACATTGTTATAGTTTTCCAGTAAAAATATAGTAATAGTAAAAATATATTCTCTTTACACACAGCTCTCAATTCTTGCATTGCAAAATAGAATAGAAAAGAATAAAATAGAATAGAATATTAAAATAAAAATTGTTCTAGTTTTTAGTAAAATTAAAGTAATATTAAAAATATATTCTCTTTACACACAGATCTCAATTCTTACACTGCAAAACAAAATAAAATAAAATAAAAATTATTTTAATTTTCCAGTAAAAATATATTCTCTTTACACACAGCTCTCAATTCTTGCATTGCAAAATAGAATAGAATAGAATAGAATAGAATAGAATTAAATAGAATAGAATAATAAAATAAAAATTGTTCTAGTTTTTCAGTAAAATTAAAGTAATATTAAAAATATATTCTTTTTACACACATATCTCTAATCTTTCAGATAATCAGATCTTCTTAAACTGCGTTCCCCATTGGCCTCATAAATATGTATGCCTAAACATTTAGACGAGAATATATAAACATATTAAACATAAATAATTAAAAAACTTAAAAATTTTCATTTTGATTGAAAACAAGACATCATACTAATTAAAAATGATTTTCAGTCTAATATTATGAAAACATTGTATATAATTGCTTAAATTAATTCAATTTTTGCATAAAAAAATTATTTTCTAATAACTTTTACTGGAAAACGAGACAAAATTCTAATTAAATGTCATATTATAAAAAACATTGTACGTGGTTGTTTAAAAAAAACACAGTGGTAACATCTTGGCTATAAATTTAGCGTCTCATTGTCCATTTGAATTATGTAGCATATAAAACTATCCGAGACATAGTTCTTAGTTTGATAGCTACCTTGGGACAGATGAGAATGAGCATAAATGTTTCAGACAAGAGTCATGCAGTGCATTGGCAGGGCAGCGCAGCTCAGCTTTCTGTTCAACATGCAGCTCTACTGGCCAGCATGCAGTTCATGTTCCATCCTTGTCAATAATTACTTTTGATCTAGATATTGCAGTAACAGTAGCGATCAAGTGCAAAGAAAGGCTGCCATTACAGACTGAGGATATTTCAACATGCTGTGTCATAGAAATGAATGACTAAATGAAATATATGTCTACATGAGTCTGGGTTGGGCTTAAGCTGATCAATATATTGTATTTTGCATATTTACATTTATTGGTAGTAACAATAGTAATAGGATTGTGGCTTGTGTGCAGAGCTGGGAATGATTTACACAAGGGCCCAGATATACCTGTTTCACCTGTACAACAGAAAGGTAATAGTGAAGCACACTTAACCCTATTGTGTCCAGGGTCGTTTACAGTCTAACCTTGAATATAAAAGTCTTGCCACGTTGCAGAATGGGAGGTTCTCTGAAAGTTGAGGGCGTTGTTCAGTCAACATCTGAAGGATTACAACATACTTACACATATTCTGAGCATCTTGCAGTAACAAAATCTTCAATGCCAAGATTACAATAGATTATAGTTATTTAGACTTTTTCAATAATAAAAACCTGCAGTATTCCTTTGGCAAACGCTGGTTTTGTTTGTAAATTTTCTTCATAAAGTGGTCTTTTTTTGTATTCTCTACAGAGACTAAGATTTAATAAGAGCATTTTCGTCTCTGGTTTTGATGATGTCAAATAAATAAAAAATATTATCACATATATCCTGATATTTAAAGGACAATCAATCAAATTGTCCGGTGTGATTTTTGCTGAATCCACTCTTGATTTCTTCAACAGAACTAAAATGAATTTTCACGCCATTTCTATTTAGTTCTCTAATCCTGTATGTTTTATAATATAAAAATGTTTGTAATTTAGTAAAAATTCTAGTAATTTAGTTGATACTCAAAAAACAAAAAATAAAAAACAAAACATACAATTGTGCAATTAGACAACAAAAAACTAACACAAACAAACAAATAAAAAATGGTTGCTTTTACAAAAAAAATAAAATAATAAAATTGCAAAATTGTATATTATAATATAATTATAATATAAATAATATATATAATATAAAATTATAATATATATTTTTTTCCTTTTATATTAAAGATCTAGTAAAAATGGTGGATTACATGGTGGTACAATATAAGTTGCATAATTTAACAAACAAACACACAAAACCAAAGAAGTAAATAATGTGTGATTCTCAAAAAAAAGTAAATAAATAAATAATGATTGGTCAAACAAACAAATAATGTTTGATTTCCCCCAAAAATGCATGATTGGACAAACAAACAAATAATGGTTTATTGTCCAAAAAAAAAAAAAAAAGTGCATGATTGGACAAGCAAAAACAAACAAACGAACAAGTAATTTTATGATTGGACAAACAAATAAATAAACAAACAAAAACAAATAAGTAAACAATGGGTGATTCTCAAAAAAAAAAGACAAACAAACAAACAAACAAATAATGTTTGATTTCCCCCAAAATTGCATGATTGGACAAACAAAAACAAACAAACACACAAACAAACAAAGTAATTGCATGATTGGACAAACAAATAAATAAATAACAAATAAATAAATAATAATAGTTTTTTTTTTTTTAAATGTGTTATTGGACAAGCAAAAACAAACAAACAAACAAATAAAAAAAAACAAACAAACAAATAATGGTTGATTTCCCTCAAAATTGCATGATAGGACAGACAAACTAATAAATAAATAAACAACGGTTTATTCAAATTTTTCTTTTGCATGATTGGACTAGCAAAAACAAACAAACGAACAAATAATTGCATGATTATACAATCAAACAAACATATTAATAGCATGATTGAACAAACAAACAAATCAAAACTGCATGATTGGACAAACAAACAAATAAACAATGGTTTATTCTAAAAAAAAATCGCATGATTGGACTAGCAAAAACAAACAAACGAACAAGTAATTGCATGATTGGACAATCAAACAAACATATTAATAGCATGATTAAACAAACAAACAAACAAAATAAAAACCGCATGATTGGACAAACAAACAAATAAACAATGGTTTATTCTAAAAAAATCACATGATTGGACAAGCAAAAACAAACAAACGAACAAGTAATTGCATGATTGGACAATCAAACAAACATATTAATAGCATGATTGAACAAACAAACAAGTAAGTGCATGATTGGACAAACAAACAAAAAACTAACAAATAAATGAATAGTTTATACTAGTAAAATCTTTTAAATCCATTGGAATCACAGTGTGAATATTAAATGACACAGAGGCTCTAGAGTGTGCAGCTGTAATGCACGCACATTGAACTCCCAGACTTCCCATAATGCTCCAGTCACGTGGCTTACTTTATGAAGCCAGACTGTCAAATCTTGAAACTTCCTGGGGTTGCGATGCAGTACATGGAAGCCCATGACATTTACTCCAGCCATGTAACTCGTCAAAGGATCGGGCGTTTGTAAAGAGTCAAGCTACTTACAGCGATTAGCGTGGGCAGTTGTGTAGAGCAGAGCGGGGTTTGTTGTTTGAGGAGGATGTGCGTGTGCTGACAGCGGCACAAGAGCGGCAAACAGCAGCTCCTTATATCTCTGGAAGAGCACGGCATGAAGAGATCAGGTAAGATCAGCAGGTATTTAGTTACACGACTGTCCTTGTGTGTGTGTGTGTGCGCGCGCGACATAAAGTTGTTTTGCATGTTAACTAGCCGTCAGTCAAAACACTGATACATTCGATGACTGTTGCTTTGTTGGCTCGTTATCCATTCTCTCTTGTCTTGTTTTTACTCAGAAAGTCACTATTAATCTTTGTATTTTGGATTATACGTGTTCGTATGTTATGTACAGTTCATATGTTTTGAGTTAGCCTACTTGTATTAATAGTTTGATGATGTCATTTGCTTCTGCTGCATCTTTACGAAAAGATCTCGATCTCAGATTACAGCCTCTGACTTCTTTAAAAAAAAAAAAAAGTACTGTGGTGGTACTATGGGATAGTGATAGTAATGCCGTAGTGCTTTTATTTATATCGTGTTTTTGAATGATTACCATATGTATACACAGTAATTCAAGCTTCAAAAAAGTGACATTACACTATCGTGGAACCATCATGATACCATCATGTTTTCAATTCTACCATGCTACTTCTTGGTACTTTGGTATGTTTTTGCAAGTGCGTTGTCTGATTATGTCCGAATGATGTTGAGAGAGTCAAAATCCAGCACTTATTTGGCACATCTGGGTATTATTTTGGAATTTTCCACTATTAATCTTCTGCTTCTAACATTTTCTCACAAAATGCGTGTTCTTGCGTAAACCAGCTCAACCAGTTGAGGACCAGTTCAGCCAGGCTGGGTGAACAGCTTAAACCGCTAAGACTAGTGAACTATCCTTGGCTGGTTTAAGCAGGGGTTTAAAAATCATATGTAATAATTTGTACATTTTTAAATATTATTTAAAAAATAACCACATTATTTATTTACAGTTTGTGTGGTGAAATGACATAGGGATGTGAAACATAAAATATTTACAGAATTACTTAAAATATAAAAAACTGTAAATAGAGCTATAAATATAGATAAATATTTATTTTCTGTTTTTCTTAAGTTTAATATATTTTAATCTATATGTTAAGTCCATATGCAAGTATGTTATGGTTTGAGGACAAGTGGTTTTACAGGGAATGAGTGAAATGTAGAAAAAGGAGAAAATGGAAGGAAATGTGACGTTAGGAGCAAGCTGGTGATTATCGCAAACTCATTTCAAAGTAAATGTGGGAAGTTGTGGGTCATGTTTTGAAAAAAATCAGACAAATAAAAGGGAACAAGCTGCAAATGGAGCGTACTTGTCAGACAAGTAAATCTGGATGTTTCAGACATTCTGGGCTGGTACTAACTCACCTAAATTAAGTCATTAAAGTCCTTTGGAAATATTCAGTATGAGCAATTATTGCTTTCAGCAGGAACCGTAACACAGCTGTAGTCTAATACACAGATGTTCTGACTGCTGATCCACATGTAGCAGCAACATCCATCTTACTGTAAACAGCATTATGACAATGTTCTGACTAGACTCTCCCTGGATGACTGTACACACTGTTCTCATTTTCTCCTGCTTATTAGCACAGCACAGAAATTACTATTCTGTCGTCATTTACTCATCTTCATGTTGTTCAAAACCTGTTTGACTTCCCTGTCTTTGTGGAGAAGTTTAGCAGAATGTCTGAATGTCCCTCTTTCACACAGTAAAAGTTTTTAAAATTCACTTTTACATGGTGTTTACATATAAATGTGTCCACCCTATAATAATAATTATCCATTTACCTTTTTTTAAATCCCCAAAAAACCTAAACAGTCTTAATTATCAAGGCGTTTTGATTTTCTGAGCAATATGACATCATACTGCTCAGGCCCCGCCCACAACCGCTGAAGGACTGTCCTGTATTAGCATATTTCCACCTCAGCCAGTTGTACGCTGTTCACCATTTTCTCCACGCTTGAGCAGCTGTAGCGACAATGCCTCTTAAGCAATGCAGGTGTTTTGTGGTTGGATGTAATAGTGAACTTATGAGTCTTCATTTCCTCCCGACATCAGAGCTACTGAGGACGCAGTGAATTAGTTTTGTTTTTGATAGTAATGCGACACCGAACACAGAAAAAGCAAAAGAGAGCGGTGGAGTCAGCAGTAGCTCATTAAAAGGCATGCACCGAAACGGGTCGCTGTGAACAGATCTGTTTTTGACAGCCACTGTTTTTACACGACCACTGAGGAATTTTAACCAAAGTGTGTTGGAGACATTTCATGAAAACCCTAAAGAATCATACTGACTTGTGGAAAATAGGCATCTGAAGTCCCCTGTATGTACAAAGTAGGGGTGGGCGATATGGCAATATCACGATTTTTCTCACGATTCACGATTTTATCACGATTCTTTGTCATGTTGGTTTTATTATTTTGCAAATTGTCTGAGCAGTACTGCCAAACTAATTTTCCTATTTTAAAAACAAAGACTTTCAAGGTAAATTGTAAAATAAAAAAGAATAGCAGATATTTAGGCCAAAGTGAGCGAAGATAAAAATCTTCGTCATTATTTTATCTTTGTTGTTAAAAGATAAAAACAAAGAATACAAACAGTGCTTTATTTTTCAGGTACAGTAGGTGTATTTAGCAGTAGCATTTAAGAAATTGAATTAACAAATATAAAAAGTGAAACACTATATACTTATACACATCAATTGTACACTAATTCTTATTAAAGCAACTGTATTAAAGTTTTTCAGTCAAGAACAGTGAGTGATTTTTCTCTTTGTGTTTTGTTTTAATAACAATTAAAAGAATAGTTCACCCAAAAATAAAAATTCTGTCCTCTGTCTGTCAATTCTGTCATAGTGTTTTATTTTAATACCATCATTTACTCACTCTCAGGTTGTTTTAACCCTGAATGAGTTTCTTTTTTCTGTTGAACGTTGTCTATTTGCTAATTTCTATTATTAAAATCAATGGGGACCAGCTACTCTTTGGTTATCCACATTCTTCAGAATATCTTATTTTGTGTTTAGCACAAGAAAGAAAGTAATACAGGTTTGGGTCAAGATGTAAGTGAGTAAATAATGACATAATTATAATTTTTGGGTGAACTATCCCTTTGATGACAAGCGGCAACATGTTTAGTACTGCCCCTTTAAGAGCTGCACATCTAATATACAGGCAGGCATCCGTTTTTTTGCTCTCAGTTCAATTGTTTACTTTCGCTTTAGACATAAGCCTCTATAAACTGTTTTTATATGTAAACCTTGTGTGTTTTGACAATAGTAGCGAAATCAGACGTGATACATAACTTAGTTCAGTAATTAGGCGCTATTTAACAGTATTTTAATGTGCGCGCGTTTCAGGTGTACGCGCAGTGAAAAAGCGCATGTCGGAACAGCACGCGAATGAAATGTTTAACCGTCAAGCAAATAATGTACTTTTGTGATTGTGAATAAGTGCAGTGTCCCGTGAGTGTAACTACCGCTGGGTTAACACTGAAGTGAAAATATATGTATGTCGCGTTGTACAGTATATTGAGACGGAGGCGCCAGAACTGCAGCTGAGAGAATAGCACGATACTACGATACTTCTCAAAAAGCAGATCGTGGAAACCTTTTTATCGTCCACGATCAAAAATCGTCATATCGCACACCCCTAGTACAAAGTATGAAATTCAAATCATTATTTACTGAAAATCTTGTTTTGACAGCTGTGGCCACCATTCACTTTCATTTTGAATCGTGTCAGAAACGAGTGATGAAAACGCCACATTTTGAATAAAAATCCCTTACTTCACAAAAAGCTTTTACGCTCTCTTGAGGTGGTTTTAATGTGAAAAAGGGTTAATGTGAATAATGGGAGATGGAATCGCATTTGCCGAATAAATTCCTCCATACGCATCAAAAAAGTCATGTAACTTTGCGCTATGGGACAGCAAAACCCGTCTAACCAGAGGATCGATCTCATTCCACAGCATCTGAAATGTTGTTATGGTCATTCTAAAATGCCTGAGCAAAGTCTGTCGTCAAAGTATTTCTGTGTAATTGCATTCTAGAACTGTCTTACACAACTGCGTTCCAAAACAGCAGGCATCCACCTCCGAAAGAAATGATCACATTTATTGTGTTTTGTCTGCTTCGAGGCACAAGTAATGTATTATATATTTTAAAAAAAGTTACTATATTCAGTGGCTTCTCCTACTTTTCTTAGTAATATATAGTGTCAGTTTATCAGGAAGTGACGATTTTGTTCTCTTTGACTTGCTGGATGGAAACGGTGCTTATTCGCAAATGTTTTATGCAATATTCCAATTTTTGCGCATAAGCTAAATTCACAACTTTGGATGGAAACCCGGCTTTTGAAAGAATTTCTCTTTTTTTGTGTATCGTAGAAGAGTTAAAATGAGTTTCGAAAGACACACGACTTTTGTTTTCAAACGCTTTGTGCACAAAGCCAGTTTTTGAACCTTATAATTTACAGGTGATAATGCCACAAAGTGATACTCAAGCTTCTCAACCCTAAAGTTTCTCAGCTTTCCCACATCCATCCAACCTATCAGGTTTAATATGGAAGTTTTTATGGCTGCCCAGTCAAAGGTTGCTTTCAAAGAGCTCTCCATTTTGTAAGCCCAGAAAGCTTTTGTCCCTTGGCTTGTGACCAGTCATTTGGAAAGGGGCAGCTACATCTTCCAAAGATCTAAACAGCAGGAGAAAATGCTCTAAATTAAATTAAAGCTCTTTTCATAATTTTGAAATGATGAAAAAATAAATTGAAGCAGTCTTTAATATATAAATATTAATACGCTACCAGTCAAAAGTTTTGAACAGTAAGATTTTTAATGTTTTTTTTAAAGAATTCTCTTCTGGTCACCTAGCCTGCATTTATTTAAACCAAAGCAGAGCAAATCCAGTAAAATGTAGATATATTTTTTAATATTTAAATTAACTTTCCTATTTGAATATATTTTAAAATGTAATTTATTCCTGTGATTTCAAAGCTGAACTTTTAGCATCATTACTCCAGTCACATGATCACATGATAGAAATTATTCTAATCTTCTGATTTGCTGCTCAAAAAAACATTTATTATTAATAAATAAATAAATAAAAATAATAATAATAATAATAATAATTATTATTATTATTATTATTATTATTATTATTATTAGGGCTGTAGCTATTGATTATTTTAGTAATAGAGTATTCTACCGATTATTCCATCGATTAATCGAGTAATCGGATAAGAAGTCATTTTTCTTTATTAAAGAGCAATAATAAATATACAAGAGAAAATAAGATAGGCTTCTTAAAATAAACAACTAATTTGTTTACTTTTTAGAAAAAGTAACATTTTTATTGCTGAAATTGCATACAATAATAACCATGAAAACTAAACCCATTTATTTATTTATTTTTTTTTGTCAAATTACCTTCAAAATGTTTTTACATTCAAGTATGTAAAATGAATATTTGTAATGGAAATATGTAATGAATATTACATTCAAAATTCATATATATATATATATATGAATAAAAATACAAAAATCCATTTCATGTTACTTTAGAAAAAGGTAAACATTACAACCTAAAATTAATGCATAAATCAAGAAATTGAGGCATTTAGATGTAGGCCCATTTACCCACTATTTAATTCAGCTCAGAGGGATATGAATGCATTTAACTTGAAGTTACAAATGCATAAATAATATTTTGTTATTTTTAACAAAACAGTGAATACTGATATTTACATGTATTTTTTAAAATGAAGATACTTTAAATGTGAAATCAAAACCGCCAGTAGGTGGCAGCAAGTCACTGTTAAGTAAGTGAGTCATTACGATTGAACTGAATCATTTAACGGGTGATTCATTCAAGAACGAAACACCGTCATGTTGCTCAAAGACGCAAAACAGTGCTGTGGCTGTGTTTGGAATGATTGTTTGTTGGCGAAATAGAGCAAAAACAGGCAATATTCTGTCTAAAATGTAAGTCTCTTAATATTAACTTCTTGTTTATTGATGAACTGTTGCATAAAATCAGTATCACATTTGTAATCGTGCTGAGGCACTCTTCGTTTGATACTGACTAACTAACTTTCTGTGTCACAGAGAGAGAATGAGACAGTCAACATAAATGGCACTTACTCTTTCACAAATCATAGCTAACTTAGGGACATCATAACTAACCACCATTAATTTACGGTCTTAAATATGTCCAGCGTTTATCGGTTTGTGTGTCAGTAATAATGGTCCGTGGGGAAACACAGTGTTACGTGTGTAGTTACAGTAAATGGAATAAATGAAGTAATTTGCCTCTGATTTTTTTTTTATTTTATTTTTTTTGTATTCGAGTTACTCGAGGAATCGTTTCAGCTCTAATTATTATTATTATTATTATTATTATTATTATATTGAAAACAGTCTTTGGATCTTTCTATTTGTCAAAGAATCCTAAAAAATGATAATGATGATGATGATGATGATGATAATAATAATAATAATAATAATAATAATAAATGTTTCTTGAACAGCAAATCATCATATTAGAATAATTTCTGAAGGATCATGTGACACTCAAGACTGGAGTAATGATGCTGAAAATGTAGCTTTGATCACAGGAATAAATTGCATTTTAAAATATATTCAAATAGAAAGCAGTTATTTTAAATAGTAAAAATATTTTACAATTTTACTGTTGTTAATGCAGGCTGGGTGAGCAGAGGGGACTTCTTTAAAACATTAAAAATCTTTTGACTGGTAGTGTAATAGTGTAAATATTAAAAGTAAATAAATAAATCTTCATTAAAATAAGTACACTTTTATGTGTGTTGAAACATTTTTTGAGGCCACTTTAGTGTTTTGTGAGAGTCAAAAATACAGAAAAATGAGTTTTATATAAAATTTCTCTTATAATGATGCACAGAATTAATAGACTGAATAATTAACAATTAAATGGTTATATTTCTGATGAAGGTTTTAGCTTTTTTCTGAGTAGGTGTTTCATACAAGGCATATGGTTTCAACATAAGGTGTACTGTTAAACCTATACATGTGTTACTATTTTTAAAGAGCAGTGAAAGCAGTTTAAAACAAGCCAATAGATATTTATAGCATCTAGTTGGATCTCAGAATGTTCTGAGTTTGTTTTCATAGATCTCTTCTCCTCTTTTTGCTTGCTCTCAATGTTCTTGCCCATGTTCAGTACAGTTAAGTCATCCACTGTCACACTGCCAAACATATTAACCACAGACTCGCAAGAATTTGAAGTGCATTGATGGTCCAATTAGATTATTTAGTGTACGGTTTTGTTGCATGTATATGTGTGCGTAAGCGACATTCATCATTCAATGGGGTTAAAAGGTTGAGGTGTTGTGATTGAGGAATGGGATTACTGTCTCAGACTGTCTGTCTGTCACGACCACTGTTCAGCTAAATCCCTGCCTGCTGAAATATTAATGCAGCTCAATTATGTGATTACTCCGTTACCCTCAGCTGATGATGGATTGTCCAGCCCCTCAAATGCAACTTCAGTGATTGGAGGTGACCGTAAGCATGAGCCTTTAGCAAATAAAAAATAGAAAGGGTGCATCTGAATAATCCTGGCAATTTTTTTTTGTTGTTGCTGTTCGCTTTAATGAATATGAAATCATTGGGAATTGCTGCTTTACTCATCACTTTTCTCATTTTGGAGTTGTAGTAGAAAAGTGTTTGTGATTTGTTATTAGGCGTTTACTCAATAACATCCAGTACTGTATTATATACTGTATTAAGAGAACTGAACTGAGCTGGGTGTTGACATCACTGAATCAACAAACGGACTGTTTGCTATTGTCCTCCTGCATTCATCAACACTATTTTCCTGTTTAACACTGTAAAGCTCCTTTGACACCATCTATATTGTATAAAGCTCTATATAAATAAAGGTGACTTGACTTGATATATTGTATCCATTTCGACTGCTTTGCAGATAATTTCAGTCTTGGGTGTGCTATGAAGATTAATGTTTGAAAATCTTAGGACTAAAGCCTAACCTAAGTGTAAAGACAAATACATTTGTTCACTAAAATATAAGTTGCATTAAATAAAGCAAGCTCTCTCATGCAAGTTTGTTACATACAGAATAGGGTAAGAAAATGTGTTTTTTTTTTTGTTTTTTTCTTCCCCTGCTCACCAAGGCTGCATTTGCAGGACTGTTGTGAAATAATATTAGAATTAAAAAAAAACTGTTTTCCATTTAAATATATATTAAAATGTAATTTATTCCTGTGATGACAAAGCTGAATATTATTACCATCATTACTCCAGTCTTCAGCATCATATGATGATTTGTTGATCAAGAAATATTACTTATTAGGGATGTGATGAGATCTCGTGACGATATCCTCGCAAAACATTTTGGAGTGTTTACATTAGAGCTGCACGATTAAACCTTAAAATATCGAGATCTCGATTCAAATGATGTGATCTTATTTCTGAATGGCAACGATTTATTTATGTCTATTAGGACTGTTTCACATTGCGAGTGTCAGTGGAGTGTGAAAAGCACATTTTGTCGCTGCCCATGTAAATGCATCAGAGGGTCGGGGAAAATGTGAATCCAGAAAGAGCAACACAAACAGTCTTTTCAACCACATTATAATCATTATTTCTGTGTTACAGACATTTAAATAATAGAAGTACTGGGATAAAAGTTTATAGTTTGGGTATAAACACTTATTGTCTACAGTAGCGATCAAAAAGAAAGTATCTTAACACTTGTATGTATAGTAACGCTTATCCTCTTCTGCCAGGAGGTGGCAACAACTGCCCGTTTAAAAGAAGTATGTCACTGAATCATTGATTTCAATAGTAAAACAAGTCTTAATGAAGTGAGACACTGACTCCTTCATTGAATGTGTTTTTGTTTAAATGAATATATGTTTTTAAAAGACTTAAGCAATGAATAGTTTGTCAGAACCACTAGTAAATTTCGTTATTTTGTTTAGTTTTCTAATCTTTTTTTCTCCAGAATCATGAGAGAATCATGGTCTCCAATTTATTAAAAACAACTGGGATTCTCAATTTATCCAGAATCGTGAAGCTCTTGTTTAAATGTTGTTTATTACTGCATATAATTCATTAAAATGGAAGTTTAATTTCATAAAGTTCAAAATGCACCTACATTTTTTTGCATTTTGTCTTTTTCAGTTGAATAAGATTATTGTCCCTATATATTTCATCATTGAGGATTTCTTAGGAAAAGTTTAAAAATCTCATCTCGTCTTGTTCTCGTGAACCCGATCTCCTCTCGTGGGATAAGTGTCTCGTCACACCCCGTTTCTTATTATTATCAGTGTTAAAACACTTACTGCTTAATGCTTTTCTGGAAATTGTTATACTTATTTTTTTTTTTTTTTTCAGTATTCATTGATAAATAGAAGGTTCAGGTTCTGAACAGAATTTATTTTGAAACAGAAATCTTTTGTAACATTGTAAATGTCTTTATCTCACTTGATAAATTTAATGCAGGGGTCACCAGAGTTTAGATCCAACCCTAATTAAACACACCTGAACCAGCTAATCAAGGTCTTACTAGACATACTAGACACTTCCAAGCAGGTGTGTTGAGGCAAGTTGGAGCTAAATTCTGTGTGACGCCGGCGCTCCAGGAACAAGTTTGGTGACCCCTGATTTAATGCATCATTGCTGAATAAAATTTCTTTAAAAAAAAAAAAAGGAGATCTGTGTCTGAGATAAAGAAAGGTAAACCACATAACTAATTCGGCAGAAGAGCGAGAGCGAAATCATTTCCAAATAATATTTGGAACAGAAACACTCTTTTTCTCAAGAAATGCTCATAACGGATTATGCTTTCTTTTCAAGAATTTACTTCTTTTAAAGTGATAGTTCACACAGAAATTAAAATTTAGTGATTAATTACTCACCCTCATGTCATTCCAAATCTGTAAGACATTTGTTCATCTTCAGAACACTAATTAAAGAGCATATTGCAGGTTAGATACCCAGTGAGTTAATGTATTTAAAAATTATGTAAAAATAATGTGTGAAATAGTTTTGCTGGAGTCATGAAAACGGCAAAACCAGAAGTGATGTAACAAGAAGTAGAGCAGTCAATTTAAACAATAGAAAAACAATGGATCGCAATGACAGTTCGGACCCTGAGGAAATTGAAAATGTTTATTCATACTCGTATGACTGACATACAATTAATGAGCCGGCTATGCGACTAAGAGAGCAGGGACTTGGCCAGGAATAATTTAATAATAATTAAAGTTTATCCGTGCCATTTATCCTCCTGGTGACCACGAAGTTGACTATGAATTAACTTTGCTAAGAGGTTTTTGCATCTGCTAGTAATTCCTTTCACTTTACAATAATTAAAAAAAAATAATAGATGTCAACAGAGAGAACATACAAACTCCATACAATCGTCCATGTGATGAAAGAAGATTTTTATTTTTGCTTTCTTTGTGCACAAAAAGTATTGTCGTAACATTACGGTTAAACCACTGATGTCACGTGGAGTATTTTAATTATGTCCTTACTACCTTTCTGGACCTTGAATGTGGTAGTTGTGTTGCTGTCTATGCAGGGTCAGAAAGCTCTCAGGTTTCATAAAAAAAATCTTAATTTGTGTTCTGTAGATGAACAAAGGTCTTACAGATTTGGAATGACATGATAAGTAATTAATGACACGATTTTCATTTCTGGTTGAACTATCACTTTTATTAATAAAAGCCAATAAATAAGCTTTAGTGACCCAGGAGGTTCTACAAGGAATGGGAACATTGCATAATCTGACCTGGCGGTATTATTCAGTTAAAGGAGAAGTTCACTTCCAGAACAAAAATGTACTGATAATTTACTCACCCCCTTGTCATCCAAGATGTTCATGTTTTTCTTTCTTCAGTCGTAAAGAAATAATGTTTTTTGAGTAAAACATTTCAGGATTTCTCTCCATATATTGTACTTCTATGGTGCTTGTGAGTTTGAACTTCCAAAATGTTGTTTAAATGCAGCTTCAAATGGTTCTAAACAATCCCAGCCAAGGAAGAAGGGTCTTATCTAGCGAAACAATCAATCATTTTCCATAAAAAATTACAATTTCTATACTTTTTAACTTCAAATGCTTACCTTGTCTAGCTCTGCATGAACTGTGTGTATTCCAGTTCAAGACAGTTAGAGTACGTAGAAAAACTCCCATCTCATTTTCTTCTCCAACTTCAAAATCATCCCATATTGCCGTTTTACCTTTTTTTTTTTTTTTTTTTTTTTTTGTAAAGCGTGTTTGATCTTTGCACGTTCACTTTGTAAACACTGGCTTGGTACTTCTTCAGTGATGTAGGACGATTTTGAAGTTGGAGGAGAAAATGAGATGAGAGTTTTTCAACACACCCTAACTGTCTTGACCCGGAATGCACAGAGTTCACGCAGAGCTAGACAAGACAAGCATTTGAGGTTAAAAAGTATATAAATTGTCAATTTTTAGATAAGACCCATCTTCCTCAGCTGGGATTGTTTAGAGCCCTTTGAAGCTGCATTTAAACTGTATTTTGGAAGTTCAAACTCACGGGCACCATAGAAGTCCTCTATATGGAGAGAAATCCTGAAATGTTTTCCTCAAAAAACATAATTCCTTTACGACTGAAGAAAGAAAGACATGAACATCTTGGATGACAAGGGGGTGAGTACATTATCTGTACATTTTTGTTCTGGAAGTGAACTTCTCCTTTAAGCATGTAAATTTCTGCTTATTTTTGTGAACAAAAACTGTCTGTAGATCAGTCTGGCCTGTGTGTCAGTTTGTCACTAATCCGCACTTCTCTTTCTTCTCTCATCCTTCAGTAAGTTGGGAGTGTGGGGCTCTTTGACTGGTGCTGTTATTGGTGCTGGCTGGCAGGTCATGAAGATCCGCTGGTCGAAGAAGGTGGCTGTCTTGGCCAAGGTCTGCTTCCTCTTTTCTCTGCTGTGGCTCTTCTACCTTCTTATAGTGCGTTCGTCCTCCTCGTCTCATCCTGATAAAGATGGTCAACAGGACATCCTGGTCCGTGATCTTCCGTCCGTTGAGGAGGTGGAGGAGGACTCCGAAAGCCTCCTGCGGCCCGTTTACGAGAAGCAACCGCCAGACTCCAACGCTCCTGGAGAATATGGCCGAGCCACTCGATTGACCCTCAGCCCTGAGGAGAAGAAAGAGGAGGAGGCCAGCATTGAGCGCTATGCCATCAACATCTTCATTAGCGACAAGATATCCCTCCATCGGCATATTCAAGACAACAGGATGCACGAGTATGTCTGTCACACCTTACCTCACACTGATGGGCACATTACACACCCTATCAGCGCCTTAGAAACCACATAGTAACATGCTAAAGACATTGTAGTGACTATATTTTAAAGCCCTGGCAATCACCTAGCAGTGATGGTCCAGAATATGAACCACCTAGCAATGATTTAGGACCATCCAGAACATCCTAGCAACCACACAGCAACATGCTTCATTGTAACTGTATATTAAAGCCATGGTAACCACCTAGCAATGCCATAGTGACCATCTAGAATACCTTAGCAACTGCACAGCAGCATGTAACTATAACCGTTCTGCATCCCTGGTAATCACTTAGCAATGCTTTAGCAACCATCCAGAACATCCCAGAAACTGCAGAGCAACATGCTAAAAACATTCTGAATGACGTAGTAACTGTAAAGTACAAACAAAACAAAGTCGTAGCAACCATCCTGAACACCCTAGCAACCGCACAGCAGCATGCATCTCAGTGACTGTATAGAAAAGCCCTGACAACCAGCTAACAAAGCAATAGCAACTATCCTGAACACCCTAGCAACCACATAGCAACATACACATTAGTAACGATATAGAAAGCCCTGACAACTAGCCAACAAAGCCATAGCAACTATCCTGAACACCCTAGCAACCGCATAGCAACATAAACATTAGTAACGATATAGAAGAGCCCTGACAACCAGCTAACAAAGCCATAGCAACTATGCTGATCACCCCAGCAACCACACAGCAACATGCACCTTAGTGATTGTATAGAACAGCCCTGACAACCAGCTAACAAAGCCATAGCAACTATGCTGAACACCCTAGCAACCGCACAACATGCACCCTCGTGACTGGATAGAAAAGCCCTGACAACCACCTAACAAAGCCATAGCAACTATCCTGAACACCCTAGCAACTGCATAGCAACATGCACTCTAGTGATTGTATAGAAAAGCCCTGACAACCAGCTAACAAAGCCATAGCAACTATCCTGAACACCCTAGCAACCGCACAACATGCACCGTCGTGACTGTATAGAAAAGCCCTGACAACCACCTAACAAAGCCATAGCAACTATCCTGAACACCCTAGCAACCGCATAGCAACATACACATTCGTAACGATATAGAAAAGCCCTGACAACCAGCTAACAAAGCCATAGCAACTATCCTGAACACCCTAGCAACCGCATAGCAACATACACATTCGTAACGATATAGAAAAGCCCTGACAACCAGCTAACAAAGCCATAGCAACTATGCTGATCACCCTAGCAACCGCACAGCAACATGCACCCTAGTGATTGAATAGAAAAGCCCTGACAACCAGCTAACAAAGCCCTAGCAACTATGCTGATCACCCTAGCAACCGCACCGCAACATGCACCCTAGTGATTGAATAGAAAAGCCCTGACAACCAGCTAACAAAGCCATAGCAACTATCCTGAACACCCTAGCAACCACACAGCAACATGCACCTTAGTAACGCTATAGAAAAGCTCTGACAACCAACTAGCAACACCTTAGCAACCATCCTGAACACCCTAGCAACCGCACAACAACATGCATCCTAGTGACTGTATAGAAAAGCCCTGACAACCAGCTAACAAAACCATAGCAACTATCCTGAACACCCTAGCAACCGCACAGCAGCATGCACCTTAGTAACACTATAGAAAAGCCCTGACAACCAACTAGCAACATCTTAGCGACCATCCTGAACACCCTAGCAACCGCACAACAACATGCATCCTAGTGACTGTATAGAAAAGCCCTGACAACCAGCTAACAAAACCATAGCAACTATCCTGAACACCCTAGCAACCGCGCAGCAACATGCACCTTAGTAATGCTATAGAAAAGCCCTGACAACCAACTAGCAACACCTTAGCAACCATCCAGAGCACCCTAGCAACCGCACAACATGCATCCTAGTGACTGTATAGAAAAGCCCTGACAACCAGCTAACAAAACCATAGCAACTATCCTGAACACCCTAGCAACCGCACAGCAGCATGCACCTTAGTAACACTATAGAAAAGCCCTGACAACCAACTAGCAACATCTTAGCGACCATCCTGAACACCCTAGCAACCGCACAACAACATGCATCCTAGTGACTGTATAGAAAAGCCCTGACAACCAGCTAACAAAACCATAGCAACTATCCTGAACACCCTAGCAACCGCACAGCAACATGCACCTTAGTAATGCTATAGAAAAGCCCTGACAACCAACTAGCAACACCTTAGCAACCATCCAGAGCACCCTAGCAACCGCACAACAACATGCATCCTAGTGACTGTATAGAAAAGCCCTGACAACCAGCTAACAAAACCATAGCAACTATCCTGAACACCCTAGCAACCGCACAGCAACATGCACCTTAGTAACGCAATAGAAAAGCCCTGACAACCAACTAGCAACATCTTAGCGACCATCCTGAACACCCTAGCAACCGCACAACAACATGCATCCTAGTGACTGTATAGAAAAGCCCTGACAACCAGCTAACAAAACCATAGCAACTATCCTGAACACCCTAGCAACCGCACAGCAACATGCACCTTAGTAATGCTATAGAAAAGCCCTGACAACCAACTAGCAACATCTTAGCGACCATCCTGAACACCCTAGCAACCGCACAACAACATGCATCCTAGTGACTGTATAGAAAGGCCCTGACAACCAGCTAATAAAGCCATAGCAACTATCCTGAACACCCTAGCAACCACACAGCAACATGCATCCTAGTGACTGTATAGAAAGCCCTGACAACCAGCTAACAAAACCATAGCAACTATCCTGAACACCCTAGCTACCACACAGCAACGTACACCATAGTAACGCTACAGAAAAGCCCTGACAACCAGCTACTGTAGTAGCGCTTTAGCAACCATCCAGAGCACCCTAGTAAAAATAACTGCATAACAACGTTCAGAACACCTGAATAACTGTATAGAAACCTTCTAGCAATGCCATAGCAACCACTCAGAACACCCTAGCAACCGCACAGCAACATGTGACTGTATAGCAAAGTCTTAGGAACCAAGAACAATAACTCACATTAACTTGAGCAAATCCTGTTCTTATCATTGTAATGATGTTTATAGAGGCAAATAAATGCAAATGATTACAAATAAGCATGAGAAAAGAAAAGGTTTCACTTTGTGAAGAATTGAAATGATGTTCTGAATAGTGATTCCCTCAGGTGAATTCTATGTTTCAGTCCACCTTACCTGTTTACAAATGTTGTCTTGTTGTCTGAAATGAACTCATTGCCTGCAGCCAGACAACATGATTAAAAAAGCAACAACAATAGAAAACAGAGCTGGGAGGGTTTCTCCGAACAGCGGCGCTTTTGTATGAGAATAATTGTTTCATGGCTCTTGTCGCACAATAACGAGTAGGGTTCAAGCTGCTGCTCTGAAAAGAGAAAGTGTCCCCTTGGAAGACGAGAAGTGAGACGAATTGGATGCGTTTTTTCCCCCCGCAGTCTTTCAACTGCGCTCCGGTTGCCACCTCACAGGCTCTTCTGGAGATCACACACGGCAGTAGCACATTTCTTGGCATCAGCAGGGATTTTTATCTGTTGATGTGAAGTTATTTTGCTTGCTTTCTGAAATAACTTTCAGGCAAGTTAGTTCTTGTCAAAGACTTAAGCATTACTGCCAGAAATGTTAAGCTGAGGAATTTTTTCTTCTCTTTGTAGGAATAATTATTGAACATTTACTCAAATGTAGTTGCTGTCAGTGAATGTAGAGTCTCTAAATATTTGTGGTGGCTTTGAAGAGAGTTCAGGAACATAATGACTCATGACTTTGTTCAGGATTCCTGTTAAATCTGTTTTTCAACGCTGCATCTTTGTACCATCTCCCGTAAATGAAAAGTAACAACGCAACCAACATAACTGTATTTTTCAGTAGCATCAGTGTAGTTCAGCGGTTTTTAAACCAGTGTAGCTTTTCTAGTAAATCAAGCTGCTTTGTCCAAAATGTGTCTGTGTAGCAAGACTAAATGCTATGTTGCTGTTGTTTTTTCAAATTGCATTTCAGAGACAGCCTTAAAGCTGAGCGAATCAATAATAGAACATGCTGAGTGGTCCGATTTAATTTTAGTGAATATATTTGTTTGAAAATTTTATTAATGATTTACTGATTCATTTGAGTCACTGGGTCTTCTTTTTGGTAGCAGAATATTTTGTTAAATTTTCATCAAAATAATTTTTTTAAATCATTTCTATACTTTTTTTGGTAATTTAATTGGTTGTATGTTGACAAAATAGCTTAAGTATGGAACAAACTTAAGTATGGAAGCCCTTTTCCGCCACTGAATAAAAAATGGTAATTGCGACTTTTTATTTTACAATTCTGTAAAAAAAAAAATAAAAAATTCTCCCAATTGCGAGTTTACATATTGCAATTCTGACTTTTTTCTCTGAATTGTGAGCTATAAACTTGCAGTTGCAAGTTATAAAGTCAGAATTGTTTTTTTTCTCGCAGTTGTGACTTTTTTCTCAAATTAGATTTTTTTTTTCTGAATTGAATTTATATCGCACAATTTTTACTTTTTTTTTCAAAATTGCAAGTTTATATCGCTATTGTGACTTTTTTCTTAGACTGAGTTTATATCGCAATTGACTTTTTTTCTCAGAATTTTGAGTTTGTCTTGTAGTTGTGACTTCTAAAATTTGACCTTTTTTTCTCAGAACTGTGAGTTTGTCTTGCAGTTGTGATGTTTTTTTTAGAATTGCAAGTTTATCTCACAATTGTGACTTTCTAAGAATTCTGAGTTTATATCTCGCAGTTGTCTTTTTTCTCAAATTAGATTTTTTTTTTTTAATTGTGAGTTTATATTGTGCAATTTTGACTTTTTTTCAGAATTGCAAGTTTATATTGCTATTTTGACTTTTTCTCAGAATTGAGTTTATATCTCGCAATTGTGACGTTTTTCTTAGAATAAAGTTTGTATCTCGCAGTTGTGACTTTTTTTTCTCAAATTTTACTTTTTTCTCAGAATTGAGTTTATATCGCAATTGTGACTTTTTTTTCTCAGAATTGTGTTTATATCTCGCAGTCATGACTTTTTTCTGAATTGAATTTATATCGCACAAGTTTTACTTTTTTCTCAGAATTGCAAGTTTATATCGCTATTGTGACTTTTTTTTTTCTCTCGAATTTTGAGTTTATATCTTGCAGTTGTGACTTTTCTAAAATTTGACCATTTTTTTTTTTCTCAGAATTGTGAGTTTGTCTTGCAGTTGTGATGTTTTTTTTCTCAGAATTGCGAGTTTATATCTCCCAGTTGTGACTTTTTCTCAGAATTGCAAGTTTATATCGCTATTGTTACTTTTTTCTCATAATTGAGTTTATATCTTGCAGTGGTGACTTTTTCTCAGAATTGTGAGTTTATATCTCCAATTGTGACTTTTTTTTATTAGAATTGTTTATTTCTCTCGATTGTGACTTTTTTTCTCAAATTTGACATTTTTTTTCTCAGTATTGTGAGTTTATATCACGCAATTTTGATTTATTTATTTTTTTCAGAATTGCAAGTTTATACCGCTATTATGACTTTCTTAGAATTGCGAGTTTATCTTGCAATAGGCCTTTTTCACGGTCCACGTTTGGAACCCGGAAGCGTCAAATAGTTGTGTAAAATAACTTCCGCTGTAGCCTGTATGAATAGCAATGCACATAGCACGGGATGGTTGTGATTTATTAATGAACAATTTATCATAGATGTTTCATCAAAATATATTAAACAGTTTCTGATCATTAATGACGAAACAAGGAAAAATGTTGTTTGTGATATTCACATATGCACATTTCATGATTTAAATGGGAGTGCACAAGCTGCATATGCACAATACTTCAGAGACAGACCAGCTTTTTATTAAAAAAAAAAAATGCAAGAATAGCATACAAACAACACATCACATTAAAGAGTTACAAAATCGGACAAGCTTATCTCATAAAACATTAACCACACAACTAGACTACAAATTAAACAGAAATAATGTTAGCATTGCTTTCATGCACTTACTTTACTTTTCGATACAGTCATCACGTATTATATCCAATTGGAGTATATGGAATATATATATATATATATATATATATATATATATATATATATATATATATATATATATATATATATATATAATATATTATTCAAATTCCGGGAATTTCTCCAGAAAGTAACGTGTGCTGCCGCGCAGTGCCATTCATACAAGCTACTATTCGACGCTTTCAGATTTTGAACGCGGACCGTGAAAAAGGCCCATTGTGGCTTTTTTCTCAGAATTGTGAGTTTATGTCTCTCAGCTGTAACTTCTCAGAATTGTGAGTTTATATCTCGCAGTTGACTCTTGTCAGAATTGCAAGTTTATATCTCACAATTGTGACTTTTTTTTTCTCAGAATTGCGAGTTTATGTCTCGCGGTTGTGACTTTTTTCTCAATATTGCGAGTTTATATCTTGAAATTGTGACATTTTCCTCAGAATTGTGAGCTTATATGTCGCAATTGACTTTTTTTCCTCAGAATTGCGAGTTAAGCTAGAATTGTGTAATATAAACTTGCAATTCTGAGGACATATCAGTCTTTTTTTCCTTCAAAGTTGGACTTTATAACTTGTAGTTGTGAGCTTATATCTCACAATTCTGACTTTTTTTTTTTTCTCAGAATTGCGACTTTATTTCTCAGTTGCAGCTATATTCTTAGAAGTGTGAGTTTGTATCTCACAATTCTGACTTTTTCTCTCAGAATTGTGAGATATAAACTCAAAGTCACAATTTCCTTTTTTCATTTTATATTCAGTGGCAGAAACAGGCTTCCATATTTAAGGCTGCATTTATTTGATAAAAATATGGTTAAAACAGTAATTTTGCCATTTTTAAAGTAACTTTCTGTTTTCAAATATTTTATAATATATTTTAACATTTATTTGAAGAATAATTTGTTATTGTAAACTGAACTTTAGCAGCAATTACTCCAGTCTTCAGTGTCACGTGATCCTTCAGAAAAGATTCTAATATGCTGATTTGGAATTTTTCCAACATTTTCGTGGAAAATGCTAAACTTTTTTTCATAATTCGTTGCTTAATATGAAGATCAAAAGAGTTTTTTTGAAATGGTAATATTAAGTAACATCATAAATGTTTTTATTGTCACTTTTGATCAGTTATATGCATCTTTGCTGAATAAAAGTATTAATGTCTTTCAATTTTGAATGGCAGTGTACATTAAATGATAAGTACCTGCAATTTCAGAGTTTTAAAGGGTCTAAAGCTGTTTCTTAAAATGCTGTAAAGACGTCACTGGCATGTCTGTTCATCTCCCACCTCTTTTACAACTCAAACAATGTTTGTTTACAGAGAATCTGTCTCTGAACCAGAAACGGTCCCTTACAAGTTTTGGATTTGAGGAATGAAGGCCAAAGAAAAGAGGACAAAGCTGTCTTGTTTTATAAACTGAATGTGACTTTTATCAATAGACTCCATTGCATGTTTATTTTTGAGTCAGATTCCTTTTTCGCACCATAATGATTAATAATTGTCATATGAAACATAAGCAGTCATTCAGAATACTGTAGGTTGAGCATATGGTGTCAGGTTCACAGTGTCAGGATCTTCTATGTTTTAGATGTTTACATTTGCACGTTGTCATATATAGCCTAATTCACACCGCACAAATAAACGGCAACAAACAAGTTACCCATTGGATTTAGAATTTTATGAAAATAACTGCCTTATTCACACTACTCCAACAAACACCAACAAACACTAATTGTACATGATGAATCAAATGAAAACAAACCCCAAACCAACATGTTTGTTGGTGTTTGCATGTGCGGTGAGAATTGGTCTTATAGTGCGTAACTGTCAAGAAACTCTTGTCTAAACCACATGTTTTGAATACATCCCATTTGCTTTACCATCTGCTTAGTTCTTTCTCGTTTTCAATGCCAGATGCAAATCTAAAAAGTACAACATCCGTCATCTCCCTACAACATCAGTGGTAATAGCATTTTACAATGAGGCCTGGTCCACTTTACTCAGAACCATCCATAGTGTGCTGGAGACAACACCAGCCGTCCTACTGAAGGAAGTCATACTTGTGGATGACTTCAGCGACAGAGGTGAGAGGACACTTTCTAGGCAGTTTTCATGTTCGTAAATGTATAAAACTACCAGACTCATTTAAAGAGGATTTGTCTTATTCTGATTGGTCAGCTTTGCCACTAATTAACATGCAAATAAAATTTTTGGAAGCAAGATATTGAGTCTATTAGGTGCTACACTGATGATTGAATATTGATGAATAACAAAACCGTATTACATTTAATATTACTTTGATATAATGTTGATTAAATTTGGAAAGATTCACAATTTTAACAATTAATTGCCTTAGAATTATAAGGTTCTTTCTACATTCTGAGCACTTTTGAGATATCAAGCTTCAAAGTTTTTGCGTTTCATAGACTTCTGTAGATGGAACCATTTTTGTTTTCTAATAAAAGGCCAAAAATGTACACAGCTTACAAAAGAAACATCACATAATATACATAAGTTGTCACCGAATAAGAATATGTGAATAACTCAATTTTGACAAAAATGTCAGATAGAACCTTATAATTCTAAGGTGACGAATTAACAAATTTAAATGACTAATTTTGTAAGATGGACCCAGAAAAACGTACTACGTTTAAAGATTTTTTTTTTCACAGTTTTTCTGTTTTTCTTTTGAATTTTATAAAATGTTTTTACTTATTTTATTGTTTGTTACATGTTGAATCTCTATTTGCAGTGTAATAGTCTGTGATGGTTTTATTTATTTAAATATAACCAAATACGAACTTGTCAGTATTTGCATTGCAAAATGCTCATGCGTTTGCCAGTGTTTGCATATTTTATGCTTTCTCCGCAAAGTTCTGGATAGTAAGTTAGCTATAGATATTATTCCATATTGGTTTTTATATTTGCTGAAATAAAAACTCTTTCCAGATGTCTCTAATAAACAGTGTTTACTGGTTACATGTAATGGTGCAATGTATTTTAATTAAAAAATAAATGTTACCGTAATCTGTTACAGTTAATGAGAAAAAACGTGTAATGAAATTACAGTTACTTATAAAATGTTAACAGCTACGAAAGTGGGTTACATCTGAACATCAAAGTACTTCTTGTATTAATATTTACTATTTCTTGTTATGATTTTAAATCTGTATTTAACCTCAGAACACTCTCAAAGTATTAAGTGTTGTGTTTTAAAATTAATTTTTATAATCTTAATTCAAATGATTGTGAAAGTCTGACAGTAATCAGTGTTGAGTGCCTGCTTTAAATGTTTGAAAATAATTACAATTTTGAAAACATTTGATACAAATTTTGAAAAGTAATCAAATGTAATCAGTTACATTACTTTAATAAAGTAATTGAAATAGTTACACTACTTATTACTTAGTTACCTTCGCAACAGAATCAGTTGTTTTCCTGTGATCTTGCCATTGATTTTCTTTTGCATGAATTACAGCCTATCTAAAGTCACAGCTGGCTCAGTATGTCAGTAACCTCGACCGTGTTCGTCTCATTCGCACCAAAAAAAGAGAAGGTCTGGTACGGGCTCGGCTCATTGGCGCCACCTACGCTACAGGACACGTGCTCACCTTCCTTGACTGCCACTGTGAGTGTGTGCCTGGCTGGATCCAGCCACTGCTGGAAAGGTGTGACACTTTTTTTTCAATTAAACTCAATTGTAACACGGATACATTCCCATAATCCACAGCAACACGTTTGCAAAGTGTGATGTTAATTTGAATCGTTTTTTTCCCTCAGAATTGCTGAGAATGAGAGCACCATCGTATGTCCAGTGATTGACACCATTGACTGGAACACATTTGAGTTCTACATGCAGACAGATGAGCCGATGGTGGGCGGCTTTGACTGGAGGCTGACATTCCAGTGGCATGCCGTTCCTGAAATCGATCGCAAGATACGCAAATCCAGAATTGACCCTATTAGGTTGGTTTCTGCTTAACTTGTCCAAAGCCAGCTTTGCTATGTAGTTTTCTTGGCCGTTTTAACAAAAATAGATTAGAAACATTTAAAGGGATAGTCATGCTCACCAGTATGTTGTTTAAATCCTGTTATTTATTTAGTGGGACACAAAAGGAGAAATCGGACTATTAAGCATTTCTCTAAAATTACCAAACTTACTTTATAGGTTTGATATTAACATTTTATAGACACCGATTTAACTGCTGTGACATGCAACTTAAAACCACTTCTCTTAAAGAAACAAGAACATGCTCTTCTTTTCAATGAAATACCAATAGTTATATAGACTAATTATGCATTCTTAATAACAACTTGTTTACCACATTCTTCGCTCTTTCAAGCAGACATATTTATTTATATAAATACATTTAGATTAATCTTTATTAAGGCTATTGAAACTGCATTTTGGAAGTTTAAAATCGGGGCACCATACCAGTCCATTATATGGAGAAAAATCCTGAAATGTTTTCCTCAAAAAACATAATTTCTTTACGACTGAAGAAAGAAAGACATGAACATCTTGGATGACAAGGGGGTGAGTATATTATATGTGAATCTTTGTTTTGGAAGTGGACTTCTCCTTTAATCATTAAATTGTCAACTTAAATTTTACATTTTGGAGCATTCCTAAATTAAATTCATAAAGGTTTGGAATGACTTGAGTTAACTACCCCTTTTATGCATTTGGGTCTCTCTTTGTTCCAGTAAAAACTTTCAGAAAGTTTTTTTTATAAGGAAATGGACTGCAATAGGATTGCAGTGATATTGTGTTGATTATATTCAGATGCAGTGCAGTGAATAGGTTATATTTCAATGCTCAGACCTAGGGGTACTTTTAAATACTGTCCAGTTCTGCGCTAGATTTCTCTCCAGGCTTGTCCGAGGGCAGACCCAGAGGCGCTCGGTGGAAACTAAGAAGCACTTACCTGCTAGAAAATTGGTGCTAGGGAATATCTCTGATGAATTGCCAATGCTCTGCTGCTTTTCATTTCACAGGTCTCCCACAATGGCAGGGGGCCTATTTGCCGTCAGCAAGGCCTACTTTGAGTATCTGGGCACTTATGACATGGGCATGGAGGTCTGGGGAGGAGAGAATCTGGAACTTTCTTTCCGGGTAAGAGGCCTGTATTCTGTATTCTCGTTACCTTTTGTACTGGTAATTTGCATAGGCTTCCCATCAGAGCGTGTCGATGGGCTCTTGGAGACTGAGAGCCACTGTTTATAATTAGACACATCTCTCATATTGGATTTCCTTTTTTTAGCCTATACCTAGAAATGAAGATTGATAGTGTATACCATGGAGTAATCTTTTATGCATATGGAAATGGAATACAATGCTGTATTTTCCAGGGCCGCATGAAGTTCATGTATAATTGATGTGCTGTGAATTGGTATACAAAAGCATGCGGGAAATAAAGCCGGGAAATGGATAAAAAAGGAATTTTGTTAGTGTCTCAACAGATCTAAAGTGCTGTTGTCATGTCACGTTTAATTTCTGACAAGCAGTGCATTTCAATAAAATCAGACAATCTAACTTTATATACTGAAAATGTCGGGTTTCTGTGCAAAAAAATTATGCAAGATGAGTCTCATTAAATAAACGATGATGCTCTAGAACAATGCTGTGGGGTTATTAGCTGTTTTTTTTTAAAGTATCTTTTTCAAAGTTAAAACACTTTTTTCTGTATTCTTTTTTAATATGGGGAACTATAAGTCAGTCATGCTGTAGGTTGATTTTCCCAAAAAAGCATTTGCATCCTGAATAGCTAGAAAATAATATTTATTGTTGTATTTTTTTAATTTATTATTTATAGTCATTATAGTATATAATTTAATTAATAAATATGCATTAGGCCTATTTTTATTTATTAATAATTTATTTTTTAAAATATTTATTTATTGTTGTGACACTAGTGGTACAGAAATGTATGGGTTGTTGACGTGACATGGCATTTTTCACTGTCCCACAAGATAAAAACTATTAAAATTAATTAATTGTTTGTATTAAAATTAAACTTTCTTTCTCATTTGATATGTTCAAAATTAAATACTTTAATAACTACCATTTCTGTCCATTAGTGTGACCTAATGTCCTATGGTGTGACACACACAAAAGAATTACAGATTTGTTTTTATCTCAGAATATCTAAAAAAAAAAATCAGTTGAGTATTGCAATAGGGGAGATATAAATATCACTCATTTTAAAATGGTATAATTTTCAGCAGTTATGAAAATTATGGTATAATTTTCAGCAATTTTCAGCAATGAATGACAGCTCATTGTCAAAGTTTGTCTTAAAATTATCCAACAAGTCATGGTGAAAAATGTTAATTATAATTTCATAATAAATAAATAACACTGTATGAAAATAAGTGTCCAACAATGAAGATAAATCTCTCTCATGCTATTTATATATTATTAAGAGTTTGTTTCTGTCACACCATAGGACAAATTTATGGTACAGTTCAGTACAAATGTAAAAAAAAAAAAAAAAAATTGATGAAGTTAGGGACCCTTTATATTTTCTCAAAGACTTCACACTACATAAATATATGCATTTCTTCTTCAAAAATTGTATTTTACAAAATAAGCCTATTTGTCAACTACCTGTATATATTTCACTTTTTATAATAATTATTAATAATGTATTATGTAATAAATGGAATATGAAACACCCATAATGTCTTATTTTTTACTTTGATCTCTTTTAGAATTTGATCAGCTATTTGAAATTACAGTGATTCTTGCTTCATTTGAAACATTTTGTTCATTTTTTTAAAGTGCCCCTATTATGCCATTTTAAAGGCTGATAATATTGTTTTAATAGACTCCCAAAACAGGTTTACATGTATGCAAGGTCAAAAAACACTTCAGTTTTCTACAAAAATGTATTTAATTTTACCCCATTTCTAAATGATTCCTAAACGACTCGTGCGAAGCAGTTCGAAGAATCAGTCTTTCTAAACCCCTCCTTTCCGTGAGCCCTCACTGCTGTGATTGGTCAGATGGCGCAGTCCTTTATGATTGGTCTACCGCGTACAGCGTGTCGGAGAACGAAACGCCCATTGCCATAAATGACTGACAGCTTTGGAGACTTGTCAATACATAAAAAAGATGGCATCGATTTTGCCATGCCAATTTGAGCCAGAGTCTGATGATGAAACGACTGAAGTGGCTGATCGACACGTTAACACGGTCTACCCTGGAAAGTGCTCGCAATTTGTTTATGTAAGGGAACCGGGCACACCTCTATGTTGTAAACTTCAACAGTGTATAATGCATTAAGCGGCTTTCACACCGAACGCTGAAAGCGCTGCGCTGGTCGCTGGGTTCAGTGCAGCCCTTCAGAGCGCAGCGGCAAAACTTCATTTGAACAACTCATTTGAACTTTGCTCCACTGCGCGTCCGCTTTGGTCGAGGCAGAAACAAGCCGTCCTCGCGCGGCGGAAGCAATTAAAACAAATGGGTTTCATAGCACAGCGCTTTCCGCATTCGGTGTGAAAGCCGCTTCGTGCGCCATCCTTTATCATTACTTAAACTAATGAGACAGACAGACAGTCAAGCTGCAGCAATCACAAATTGTCAGACTACAGTGGGTCCACAGCTGAACAACAGAACTACACAAGCGTGATTTAGCCGGTTAGCATGACATGTGCAGGGGTGTTACACAACATAACATACACAACTACGTATTTTGAACGATCGCCAGAAAATACAATCTTTGTAGATTCATCATCTTTTGGAAGTGAATATAAAACAGTTTTACTCACAGCGTATGATACAGCATCTTCTGTATAATGTACGTGTAAATTTCCATGTGACATAACCCCAACTTGTAACTTGTTCGCGACGTAGAACGTGGGCGGGCATTAAGCAAATGTGTTACTTCTTGACGTGTGGCCGTAACAGAAAAAGATTTGAAATCCTGACGACTCGTTTAGGCAAATGTGAGTCGACTCTTTTTTTTGATAGACAATAACTTTATTTATTGTGCACTGTCGGCTTCACAACTTTGCAGATAGTTTATGTTCACATACAGCTACATGACACACTGCATGAAAGGACATATTTGAAAAGGCATAATAGGGGCACTTTAAATAATACTTTGCTTCTTACAGGTGTGGCAGTGTGGAGGGTCTTTAGAAATTCACCCGTGCTCCCACGTGGGTCACGTGTTCCCCAAAAAAGCGCCTTACTCCCGATCCAACTTCCTTCAGAACACTGTGCGTGCTGCGGAGGTTTGGATGGACTCTTACAAGCAGCACTTCTACAACCGAAACCCTCCAGCACGCAAGGTACCCCTCCATTTTTATTTTATGTATTTTATGTATCTATGTTTGGTATTTATTGTATGGGTCTGTTGTGTTTCTGATTTTTGCTGCATCCAAATTGCACACAAGGGATTTTAATAAAGTTAACACCTTTGACCTTGACCTTGATCTTGATCCTGATCCACCACAAACTGTCACTGGGCGGCACCCCTTTAATATCCTGTGCTGTTGCGTAATCTTAGGTGTACAGCCGTTGTATAATTTCCTCATTTAACTGCTTCAGCGTTTACCTAGAAGAGCACTGTTCTTAAAATTGCTTACGCACAGTTGAAGTGTGAAAACCTGTGAAAGAGATAAATGACGCTCTGGTTTTGCTTGAATGCTTGCCGTTCTATCGGTTTACAGTGTTTGTTCTTCCTTTGGCTGTCTTTGAAAAGCTTATTAGCTGGCAAAGATAATAAAACTAGGCCAAACATATATTATATCACCCTGGCTGACATGAATCTGGCATGTAACTCCATATTACTTTGCAGAGAATTTACATTATTAATGATGCAGAGCTGTGATCAAATAATAAATCACTCACTAGTAGCCACGACATAAGATGCCACGAGTATGAATATTTGACCTCTTTGGCTGCAGTGAGTTGTTCATGTACGTAAGGTCTGAATGTAAACACGCCCTTGAAAAGCTCAAGTCAGTATTGTTTTGTTTACCTAGTGGAGTTGCTTTGACACTTAGTTTGTTGGAAGTGTGTCGTGGCAGTTCTTGTGTCAGCATTACAGGATGGCTAATAGGAAGCGTGTACGTGGCATTCTTTTTGATAGACATGTAGTTTAGAAATTATCAACTAGAGTACAGGTGCGACAGACTTAATGTCAATAAAGTTGGCAATCGAAAAGAACAAACAGACACACATTAGCATTGATGGCATGCACAGACAAGATGATTAGAGAGCTAATTAATGCAGAAAAAATGTTGTCAGTGCTGCCCTAAATACTTCCCAGTAAATAATCAGTCATCTTTGCCTTGAGGCCTGATTTTGATTTGCTCCTGTAGGAGACTTATGGGGATATATCTGAAAGGATTGTGCTGCGACATCGGCTTCAGTGTCAGAGTTTTGAATGGTACCTGAAGAACATCTACCCCGGCCTGCATGTGCCAGAGGACAGGCCTGGCTGGCACGGAGCGGTAAGTGACTAATGTAATCTAATCTAATCTGATTCCCTCTGGAGTACTTTTTAATGTCATTCCCACCAGGTTTTACATATGTTCTGGTTTCTGGTGTAGGTGCGTAGTGCTGGAGTCCACTCTGAATGTTTGGACTATAATGCTCCAGACCACAACCCCACAGGAGCTCATCTGTCCCTGTTCGGCTGCCATGGCCAAGGTGGTAATCAGGTAACTACCATCAGTATTAAAGAGATAGTTCAGTTAAATGAACTTACCCCCATGTCATTTCTTTCTTCAGTTGAAAAGAAATTTAAGGTTTTGCAAGAAAACATTCCAGGATTTTTATCCATATAGTGGACTTTAATGGGGATCAACAGGTTGAAGGTCCAAATTGCTGTTTCAATGCAGCCTCAAAGGGCTCCACACTATCCCACCCAAGGAATCTAAAGGGTCTAAAAGTTGTCTAAAGTCTAAATGATTTACTTTTTAATTACAAATGCTTGTCTTGCACTGGCTCTGCGATACACGTCTGCGACTTCACGCATTACATAATCACGTTGGAGAGGTCACGTGTTTATAAATTAAATATATATATATATATATATATTGTTTGTTATTTTTTGTTTTTTTTAAAAACGACCAGTCGTTACACTATATGAGACCCTTATTCCTCGGCTGGGATCGTGTAGAGCCCTTTAAAGCTGCATTGAAACTGCAGTTTGGACCTTCAACCTGCTGATCCCCATTGAAGTCCACTATATGGAGAAAAATCCTGGAATGTTTTCCTCAGAAACCTTTATTTCTTTTTGACTAAAGAAAAAGGACATGATGTCTTGGATGACATAGGCGTGAGTAAATTATCAGGAAATTTTAATTCTGGAGTAAACTAATCATGCGATAACAAAAAACCCTAAAATTAAAAAAATATATAAAAACTGCTCTGTGTATGATGTGCATAGTACAGTTGGGGGTCAAAAGTTTGCATCCCCCTTTTAGGATCATTAAAAATGCTAATTATTACAAAATGCAAAATGCATGTTATTTTTTTATTTAGTACTGACCTGAATAAGATATTTCACATAAAAGATGTTTACATATAGTCCACAAGAGAAAAAAATAGTTGAATTTATTAAATTGACCCAGTTCAAAAGTTTACATTCCCTTGATTCTTAATACTGTGTTGTTACCTGAATAATCCACAGCTGTGTTTTTTTAGTTTAGTGATAGTTGTTCATGAGTATCTTGTTTGTCCTGAACAGTTAAACTGCTCGCTGTTCAAAAAAATACTTCAGGTCCCGCAAATTCTTTTTGTTCAGCATTTTCGTGTATTTGAACCCTTTCCAACAATGACGGTGTGATTTTGAGATCCATCTTTTCACACTGAGGACAACTGAGGGACTCATATGCAACTATTACAGAAGGTTCAAATGCTCACTGATGCTCCAGAAGGAAAAACCACACATTAAGAGCCGGGGGTGAAAACTTTTGAACAGAATGAAGATGTGTACATTTTTCTTATTTTACCTAAATATCATATTTTTTCATTTAGTACTGTCCTCCAGAAGCTACAGAAGATACTTACACGTTTACCAAAATACAAAAGAAGTTAAATTTACCCTAATCTTCAAATTCAAAAAGTTTTCACCCCCCACACCTAATGCATTGTGTTTCCTTCTGGAGCATCAGTGAGTGTTTGAACCTTCTGTAATAGTTACATATGAGTCCCTCAGTTGTCCTCAGTGTGAAAAGATAGATCTAAAAATCATACAATCACTGTTGGAAAGGGTTCAAACACACAAAAATGCTGAAAAACTAAAGAATTTGTGGGACCTGAACAGCAGGCAGTTTAACTGTTCAGGACAAACAAGGGACTCATGAACAACTATCACTAAACAAAAAAACACAGCGGTGGATCATTCATGTAACAACACTGTATTAAGAATCAAGTATATGTAAATTTTTGAACTATTATTTTCACTTGTGGAATATATGTAAACATCCTCTATGTGACGTATCTTATTCAGGTCAGTACTAAATTAAAAAATATGCATTTTGTATGATCCCTCTTATTTTGGTAAACTAATTAACATTTTTAATGATTCTGAATGGAGGATGCAAAATTTTGACCTCAACTGTATGTGCATAATATTTTTAAATGCATCATTCCACATTGGTTTGGATGAAAGGATTGTGAATGTGACTGTGACTGTGACTGTGACTGTCAAGCTTTGAGAAGTATATAACAGCACCATCAAAGTGTCTCATGACTTGTGTGCTATATTTCTAGTCTTCTGAAGCATATAAATAGCTTTGTGTGACAAACAGACTGAAAATGAAATCAAATCTGACACTGTGGTACATGCTTATATCAGTGCAATGCATATGAGCAGAATATAATGGCGGAGAACGAGTTAATTGATTCTCAGGCGTATCATTAATATAGCAAATTTGAATTTGAGAAAGTGTATGAGATTTGAGAATAGCCTCCCACAGGGACTTCACTTCACACTTCAGAAGCTGCTGCGTTATCCCACAGCCTGACATCTCTAAAATGGATTAAAGGGGCCTTTCTATTAATGCCAGAGCTATCGGGTAACTTTAAAAAATGAGCATGAGGTGCATTTCACTTCTAGTTATATAACACCTACGACAGCAGATGCAGGAGATCTTTCAGACCCTGTTTGTTGCGTTTGCAGTGAAACAAAGCGAGCTTTATTTGTGCTGAAATATAATCCATCCTGAGATGTGCTGCCCTTCTGAGCGTTGTTATTTATCTAGTATCACAGTTGGAGAAATGAATGAGTTGAAGGGGATGTATATTTAATGGAAAGGAAAGCCTGCACATGTTTCTGGTGGCTTATGTCACTGCTGTGCATCAAGGGACTCTGAAGTAGCACTATCTGTGAGTGAAAATCAATGTTTCCACAGCCAAGGCTGAAAAGGAAACCTTAGCCACTTCAGCTCAAAGATAGATGTGTGTATGAAATATACATGTGGCCAGTGAGACTAATGATGACTGCATTTTGAACCAGACAGGAGCTTTCTCTTCACCGAGGTCACATCTGTCCATCTGATAAACACTGGAGATGAGTTATTTAAATAGCCCTGAATAGCTACACTTTTTAGTTTCCTCAGGCCTGGTGTTTATTATAGCTTTTGAACCTTTACCCTCGAAGGATCTACTTCTGATCTTCTGCCTGGAGAAATCATGTGCTAATGAATTATTAACCCAGCTTTGATTGTTAACATCCATGCAAACATCTGTATCTGTTGCTTATATGATATTTGCTACAGAGCATGTTTTTTTTTTGTTTTGTTTTTTTTTTCTAGAGGCGTGTTAATTAATTCCACATGCAACACATACATTTCTTAAAGGAGAAGTTCACTTCCAAAACAAAAATTTACAGATAATTTACTCACCCCCTTGTCATCCAAGATGTTTGTGTCTTTCTTTCTTCAGTCGGTAAGAAATGATGTTTCTTGAGGAAAACATTTCAGGAATGTTCTCCATATAGTGGACTTCAATGGTGCTCCAAAATGCAGTTTAAATGTGGCTTCAAATGGCTCTAAATGATCCCAGCTGAGGAAGAAGGGTCTTATCTAGCAAAATCTGTACATTTTTGTTCTGGAAGTGAACTTCTCCTTTAATATTTTTCAACCTTTTGTAGTTCAGTATTTAGGCAATTGCTTTGGAATGGCTTAATAAGATAGATTTTTTTTAGTAATATTGATTAAAAAGTGTAGCCAAGTAGATTCAAATAATAAAATGTATGTATAAATATGTCGCGATTTAGCTCAAAGGGAAATGTATATAAATAATTACAATTAATTATGATTAATTACAATTATTTATATCAGCTGCCAGTAGTAACTGTAGCAGAATTAATTTTCCATCAACTAATCTGTTCGTCCAGCGAACATTCAGTATAAGTTTTATATCAACTCTAAGAAATGATATTTTCTTGGGCACAGAAAATAACTTCCTTGAAGTACTATTGCATTAGAGCATGTAGCTCGGATCGGAATCGTAAAGGGACATTAATTTGCAAGGCAGAATCAGAATCAAAACTCATGTAATTTGTGCACAAGAGTTTATTAACGAAGGACTAACACATAACTAATCTAAACAAACAGACATGAAATCATTCATACATGGGGGAAGGGTCAGTGAGAACTGAAGTTAGAGAGACCAGAGAATGTAGCTATGAAAAGAGTCAGTTAACCACCTGAGTGAAACCATCAGTGCTGTCTACAGCTTATACTAAACCTCTGTTTTGTTTAGTTAAATGTACGATACTTGCATTGCCTTGGTCGATGAACAAGTGTCCGAATGCAGTCTCGGGTGAAAGTCTCGATGGTTTGGAGCAGTGGTGGTTTGGAATCGCGATCACGTTCTTCTGGGTCCGAAGAGTGATGAACTCCAAAGATGTTCTGACTCGATGGTGACTGGGAGTTTCTTCCCATGTGACAATTGAAGAAGAACCAAGAGCTGAGAGGGACCCAGCTGAAGTCCTGTGGTCTTTGGAGAATGGAAAGACAAGGCCGCAAGGCCTGGCGCAGCTTAGAGTTCCGACGAGTTCTAGCTCATCCTCCTCATCCTCTTAGGTTCTGAAAGAACTCACGTGAGACGAGTGAAGAAAGCTAAAAGCACGGAATAGAGAAATGTCTGTTCGAGGACATTTCATGAGGATGAATTCCGGGGTTGAGTAAAAGTGTCTGGCTCTTTGTGGTGAGCCATAGCTCTAGATGTTGGGGCCTGTCGGGCCCGCCGGGCACGGCCTGTGCCGGCTCAGGCTCCCTGTGGGTTCCTCCACAGGCAGCAATCGGAAGATCTTGCAGAAGAGCGTGAAGAGAGTCAAGAGGGGGGAGGCGGACTAACGTTTGATGCCTTTAAGGTCTCTGGAGGCTGCGCCTCCAGGAGGTCCACGATCCAATGGTAACTTTCTCCTTTGGAGGGAAAGTTTACGACTCTTCGTCTGTGAGCATGGTATTTTGCATATGTAATTCGATTGGGTGTTGATGCAAAAACTAGTAAGGTTTCTTAAAACACTAATATGTTGCATAGGTATCAACATCTAATTTACACCATCTTTTAGATCATCAAAACACGAACTCAAAGAGTCCAAGCATGGCATAGGTGGGTTATACTACTAGTCATCTATCAGAAAACATGCATAAAACAGTAGAAAGACAAATACAAAAACAACAGACAAAATTAAAATACAATGCAGTAATACTGTACACAATGACCTGGGCTATGTGTGATAGGAAGGTCAAAGAAAGGTTTGTCTGTGAATGAATAGGAAAGAGCCTATAGGCATTGTGTCTTTCTGATGGCAAATGTAGCATGGGCAGATGTGCATTCCTGCGGGCAATAAAACCTCTTATCAGATTGTCGTCCTGGCAACTGTGCCCTTTCAGGTTGTTCGTTGCTTTGGGGGGATGTCTCCAAAACTCCAGCATATAGCTGGGGTTGTTGGTTTTGAAGATTCTTTGTTAAAGGTAACAAATAACTGTGTCTGATTGGTCCAGATGCTACAAATATAAAAACCATTTAAATCATAGATACGCTACTATTCAAAGGTTTGAAATCAGTGTATATATATGGGTCATTCTATAGAGTTAGTCCAAAGACAGAGTTGGAAATGTATTTGTATTCAAAAAAAATTTGTATCTATTGCAAATTGTATAATATCCAGGGTACACATTTCTAGTAATTGTGCAGTTAATTCTCATATTTTATTTTGAAAAAGTTTTGGAATGTTTGTCCTCTCCCCAAATTTGTCACTACTGAAACACAGTAATATATAATTCAGTAAGAAGGGTTATATTGACTTATTAAGATTTTGTTTACATCTTCCTTGTAAATATATTTTTTAATATTTCATCAAAATGTTTTCAGAGGTAAATCAATAACAGTTGTAATTTTAACAATATTTCAAGTGTGATTTATGAGATTTGTTATATTTTGAATCCAATTTTTCTTTGTAAAAGCCAAAAAGTTTATTATACTGATTTCAAACCTAAGGATTCATTAGTTTGAATATGCATTGAACCATAAACTCATAACATCTTAGTTGATAATTCAGTATACTTTATTTTTGACAAAACATCCCATGTTTCGGTCATGACAGCATATTTTCGTTATTGACAGTAAGGATTTGGTAGCGACCAGATCACATTACTGAATTTTAACTTGAACTTGCATACTAAAACAGAAAAAAATTGCATAACCGTACTAAAATAGTTTATTTCCCCTAAATAAAGGATTATGTGTTCCCTTTTGTCACTATAGAAATTATGATGTTTTATGGGATAACACCCCAAAAAAACAAAGATGTCACTACCAAGTGACAGTTTTAGATACTTTTGAAGCTAGCTCAAAGATGCTAATCAGCACATGGTTAGCTAGCACAGTTCTCAACAGTTGTATACATGAAAACTAAATGTTTTGGAATAACTCCCAAAAGAGTGTTTAATTATAGAAAAATGGTGTTCGATAATGACATTCTTTAAAGTTACACACAGATTTTTCATACTTTTGAACACATTTACCTCAAAATGATGGGACCTTACTACTCACCATGTAGCTATGAGAGAGAGTGAAACATAAAAATTTCCTGATCATAAATTTTAGGGGTTTAGTTAAAATCAGTCTCAGCCAGTGGACTAAAACATACACTTTCAGTGTCAGCAGTGATATGAAAAATGCAGGACACTTTTTTGTTTTGTTTTGTTTTGTTTTTTTTTGTTTTTTTTTTTTTACATGAAGTTGCATAATTTACAAAGAAAATATAATTTTTTTTTTTTTTTGAATCCCATTTTATAAGTTGAAATTTAGGGGTTAGGGTTTGGCACAGCCACCTTCCAATTGCAAGCTTACTGATATTTTAAATATTATTGTGGGTTAAATATTATTGTGGGGCAGCCGTGGCCTAATGGTTGGGGAGTCGGGCTCGTAATCGAAAGGTTGCGGGTTCGAGTCCCAGGTCCGGCAGGGATTGAAGGTGGAGGGAGTGAATAACCAGCACTCTCTGCACCCTCAATACCACGACTGAGGTGAGTCCCTTGAGCAAGGCACCAAACCCCCAACTGCTCCCCGGGCGCCGCAGCGATAGCAATATGGCTGCCCACTGCTCCGGGTGTGTGTTCACGGTGTGTGTGTGTGTGTTTGATCACTTCTCACTACTGTGTGTGTGCACTTGGACGGGTAAAATGCAGAGCACAAATTCCGAGTATGGGTCACCGTACTTGGCCTCACGTCATGTCCTTTCCTTTTTTTTCCTTTCCTTCAACAGATAATAGAAGGATCTTAGTAAACATCTAAGATTTTAATATTTAAATGCTTTTTAAATGTGTTTTTTGGTTGTGGCACAGTTTGCAGCAATTCTGTAGAATGGCCCAAATATCCATCATCAGTATGTATGAAGCAACAGAAAAACGAATGTGCCAAATTTAATTTCAAACTAAATGTTATCTCTCTCCCCCTCTCAGTACTTCGAGTATACATCTCAAAAGGAGATTCGGTTTAACTCCGTGACCGAGCTGTGTGCTGAGGTTCAGGATGGAACGACATACATCGGGATGAAGCATTGTCCGCAAGATGGTGCTTCCAGACCCCCCGGCATCATCTGGGAGTTTAGAGACGTGAGTCTGCTCGCATAGAGCTCACACTATCACTAAAGTCCCATCAGCAACCAGGATGAGATAAGAAACCAACAAAGTTATTGTATATCAGATCTGCTCTGTTGTTGCATCCCCATGCCAAAAAATCCCTTATCTGGCTTTTGTTTCTTTTCAGGATGGCAGCATATATCATCCTCACTCAAACATGTGTATTACCACCTACCGCACAGAAGGCGGCCGTGCGGATATCCAGATGAGAAGCTGCTCTCCTGGGGACAAACAACAGCGCTGGAGCTTCGAGTGACTTTAAACCCCATGTGAACTCGGATGTAAGTGCAATTATGAAAAAGAACGACACTTCCGGCTTGGCATTAAAAAAAGAAAGGAGCGAAGAACAGGCATAAAAATGGGACCCATCTCTCCACATAGTGCCTTTGCAAACCAAAGTGGACGTACATGTAGTGCCAATTCCTAAGTCCGAAGTGCATGTTAGCACTATTAATAACACATTGTAGCAAATACATCCATCCGGTGTGTTGGAGCAGCATTTTTGTTTACATTGATGCACTATATGCTTTTAGTGAATCATTTTTAGACTCAGCAGTAACTAATCTTTAGATCTACTGCACAGCGATTTTATTTAATTGTACCAGAAGTGACTGATTTGAGGATGTTGTGAGTGGGTTTGTCTTGATTGTCAACTGTTGTTCTTCCTATGTCGTTTTGAGGCTGTTTTATGTATTACTCTAGGGTATTTAGGGACTTTCACCTTGTTTTGTGTAAGCTGCATGGACTGTTTTGGCACACTGGTGTTGATGGAACTGTACCAGCATTTTAAGTCTCACTCACGCTAACAAAAGTGTTCAAATAGTTTCTTAATAATGTATGTCTACTTCAGTTTGAAGTAGATTGCAGAAACTGTACTTGTAAAGCAATTGTGGACCAAATTTTTCAAATCCTAAACTACTACTACACATTTAGGAATTATCCACTTTACCTGTGAATTGTTTTTCTAGTTCCTTGCAGGAAATGTATTGGCTCACCAGAAAGTGCCTGACTTTTTAAAAAAAGGTGCATTTTCCTTCACAAATCAGAGTATTACAGTACTTTATCATGATATCGGCCAAAGTACAGTTCAGAAAAGTGCTTTTATCGCAGGTCTTCCAGCTTTCACACATTCAAAACTGAATCATGTATCAATACATTTTGGTAAATATCTTGAAAATGCTATATCGTAAATAACTATACACGGATAACACCTATTTTTGCACTAAATGCATTTTTTTTTGTTAGATCTCATCTTTTGTAATTGTGAAATGAATAAATGGTTTAAAGGGATTGTGGGAAAGTGAACATTAAATCTAAATTACTACTGATAAAGCACAGTTTGTGGTGATCATGTGTTTTGCTGATCGACTGTAATGAAGTATTTTTGGAACGTGGAAAAGAGTACAAAGTATTTTTGTCTCAATAAATTAAATTAAAGTTCTAAATGTTACATTTGCTGTGGTGGTTTGTTTATCTTGGCAATGCAAACTTTCCTTGATTCTTTGTTGCTGTGCCATCTTGTGGTGGGAAAATAAGATGTGGGAGACTCAAAAATGTCATTTCCATGTTAAGCCCCAGGAACATTCCCCAGGAAATAGGGACATTGGGCCGGTACTCTATTAATGAATCTATTATTTGTTTCAGGCCATATCGTTTTGGCTGGCTTTCATAACTTATAACCAGTGTTGGGGAAAGTTACTTTTAAAAGTAATGCATTACAATATTGAGTTACTCCGTAAAAAAGTAACTAATTACGTTACTTATTTACTTTTTATGGAGAGTAATGTGTTACTTTACTTTTGTGTTACTTTTTAAATCTGGGCATAATATAATTAATACAAAAAAAGTTATATTTTTGGCAAATGTAAAACCCTTTTCACACCAAAAGCCTCAGGCTTTGAGAAAAGTAAATTTATGTCTGTACAGTAGACCGCAGAAGAAAAAAATGTCAACTCTTCAGCAGTAAAAAAGGAAAACAAATGTTAATTATCTTGAGTAATTTTTGCTTATTAGTATAGTTGAATTGGATCATCGAAGGTCGGCAGCAAAGACATCGGTTAATAAAATGGGATTAAATGCATAAAGGATATTTGTATTATTTTGCATATTTAATTATTGCAGGTTTGCGTCATATTCTGAGTTGAATTTCACTGTTTTTATTCATTTTGAGGAATACTGAATCTGTTTTTTGTGAGTGAGATGAATGAATGCATGTTCACATTTATTCTAGAACTAACATCTTACTCCTGATTTCTCTTAACATGGGGACAGGAGAGCTTTTAATCAATAAATGAGGGGAAAAGTAACTGCCGTTACTTATTTGGAAAAAGTAACTCAGATATTTTCTTGTCAATTAAAAAGTAATGCGTCACTTTACTAGTTACTTGGAAAAAGTAATAACATTATGTAACTCGTGTTACTTCCCCAACACTGCTTATAACCTCTGTTTATGATGTATTCATAACTTTATTAAAATAAAAACAGGCAATGATGTTTGATATATTTTGTTTCATTATAATACGTTAAAAAAAACTACATTTCTGCGGCTACCAATATGTTTAAACGACAACGAAAAGAGACAGTGGTTTGATATCATTTCGTTTTATTGCAATGTGTGCACGCGTCGCATGAATCACATTTCTGTGGCTATTAATATATTTACATGAAACAGAAGAGAGGGAATGCTGTTATGATATCGTTTCATTGTAATGTATGTAGCCTGATAAGTTTCCTGAACTACGTTTCTGCGGCTATTATGTTTAAGTGAAAACGAAAAGAGGCAGTGGCGTTTGATATCATATTTAGTATTTTTGTAAATACAGTGAGGAAAATTACAGTGGCCAAGGCGAGCTGACTGACGTTATCTAGTACGCTGTTCCATTTGCAGAATTAACGGACTTGCATCCTCGCGTTACCGGGAGTTCACACTCCCAAGTCGAACGTGCGAAGTCTGAACTACCAAGGTCGAGGAAAGTTGCTGGGACAAATGGTTCCTGGTAATTTAGGTGGAAAAGCGGCTTTAATGTAGCACTGATTGGATTCATTCGACGTTTGATCAGGTAAAGTTCCTTTTAAAATAAGGTGTTCCCTGCACAGTTTTACATTTGTGACCTGAGTCTCTTACATAAACCACATGAGGTTCTGCCAAGTCAGGCTCAAAAGTTTAATGGCACACATTCCAGGTGTGCCACGCAACTACATAAAGGTCACTGAACAAGCTGTATTTTCCCCTAAGACTTATGATTGGATTGTGGACAATACGTGCGTGATGAATCCCCTTAAACCGATGCCAATTATGTTAGCTTCTTGTTTTTCCTTTGGGAATATTACAGCAGTGAGAAAGATGGCAATTAGACATGAAGGGCTCATCACATTTCCCTTGAGGTCATGCAGTTGTAGTCCAAACGATTTGATTTCCTGTGCTAAAAGCTGTTGTGTTCATTAAGATAGATGGCGGTTTGCTATTAAAGGGGCTGCCTGTTACACAACCCTCATTATATGTGCAAAACGTATTAGTAATCTCATAAAAACACAATGGAAATTATAGTGGTGTTATTAAGGCTATATTTTACACTGGTGTTTGACTGGACATGTTATAAAAGCTATTTCATACAGTTGTGTGTTCATACTGTATGTGGTAAATGACTGTGCAACATTGTGTTCAGTGTACCATAGATTATTACAACACACTTTGGATCTTTTACAATAAGAGTGTTCAATCAAAAAACTGCAGCACTCAAATTACCATCTCACCTCTCTGACAGCCTAATCAATAATTAAACACATTAATTTGGATAAACATACATTTTGCTTGCTACATGGATCGTCTTACATATTTATTATAAAATATGGCTTGTATGAAGTGAATGGGTGTTGAAATTCATGGTCTGGGGAGGAAAATATAACATTTCTGTTGGTGTAGATTTGGGTATGGGTGTTAGGAAAGTTAAAGAAGCTACTGAATAATTCCTACCAAGATTTATAGCAACTCTAGTGACTAAATATAAGTATAGTATCATATTTTAATTCATACATTATGTAAATCAAAAAAATGCATTTAGGTCTATATTGCATAAAATGAAGCTGTATAGAAACCTGGATTTTAAACAATAAAATAATTCGTTTCTTAAGTAATTTTTTTTAAACCTTTTAATATTTATCATCTTATGACATCAAAGGGAGCAGCCCAATCAAAACAGCTTTCTTAAACAGCTTTTTGAACTGGAAAGTTTGGCATAATTCGCATACTTTCACATTAGTATGTTTGATTTTAATTAACTCTCAGAATGTTGAAAACGTACAGTCTTACTTGGAACCAGTTTCTCTGCTTCAGCAGAATGTATCCAAATTTGTTGAGTAAATATGGCTGATATTTATCTTAATGCAACCTTACACTTTTTATTTGACAGAGATCCTGTATACTCTAAGTTCTTTCAAAATATCATTGCTACTTTTTTATTTTATTTTATTTATTTATTTATTCATTGATTTTCTGGTAAGCACAATGAACACTGGTTCTAAAACTAGTGACATTCAAGTGATTATATGAATTTAACTTTATTTCAATAAAACGTTCAATAATTAATGAAAATGCGCTCAAATCAATTCAAAAGAAAGTGAAATTGTGAGAAAAGTGATGTCTACAGTAATTAACAAATATACAGTATACAGTATGACTGAATCATGTGATAGTACATCTACACGACTAAAGTGTACGCAACAAATATTGGCTTTGCAATGCTATATATATATTTATACAACAGTTCTTTCTGGTCCTCGAACCTGATTGGCTGAGAGGAGTGTGATATTCTTGTGATAACACAACTCCAACCGTTTTACCGTTTGTATCACGCTGCTTGTGGTATTGCTCACAGCGAGTGTCATGGCGGATGCCTAAATCCACAATAATTTTAAAAGTAATACTATTTGTGTCACATAATGTAGTTTAAAGATTTTTTTGGGTGAGAATGTACTTGTTTAGATTTCAAATATGCAGTTTGTTAAAGGATTAGTCCACTTCCAGAACAAAAACTTACAGATAATTCACTCACCCCCTTATCATCCAAGATGTTCATATCTTTCTTTCTCTAGTCGTAAAGAAATTATGTTTTTTTAGGAAAACATTTCAGGAATTTTCTACATATAGTATACTTCTGTGGTGCCTGTGAGTTTGAACTTCCAAAATACAGTTTAAATGCAGCTTCAAAGGGCTCTAATCTAAAAAAAAAAAAAAAAATTATATACTTTCTAACCTCTCGTCTAGCTCTGTGTGAACTCTGTGTATTCTGGTTCAAGACAGTGTATGTAGAAAAACTCCCATTTCATTTTCTCCTTCAACATCAAAATTGTCCTACATCGCTGCAGAAGTACCGACCCAGTGTTTACAAATTAAATATGCAAAGACCTTTTTTTACAAAAAAAAGGTAAAACGGCGATTTTGAAGTTGGAGGAGAAAATGAGATGGGAGTTTTTCAACATACCCTAACTGTCTTGAACCAGAATGCACAGAGTACGCATGCACATTGCAGAGATAGACAAGATAAGCATTTGTGGTAAGTGTATAAATTGTACATTTTTTTAGAAAATGACATCGTTTTGCTAGATAAGACACTTCCTCGGCTGGGATTGTTTAGAGCCAGAAGGAAGTGACACACAAAAGAGGGTTTTTAAAGACACTCCGTTGTTGTTGTTTCTTATGTATTTACACACTCATGCTGTCAAACTGTTGTATAAACATGATATCACACTCCTAGCCGTGTGATATTGCTGTATATTGGCACACTGTGATACTGTGATTACCTATATATATATATATATATATATATAAGTTAGGCTAGTTGTGAAATGTAAGTCAGTATTATATAAATCATACATGATTTCACATATTAGGTAACATTGTATGTGAACTTTCACAGGCTTGTATATCTTGGCATAATGGTGTTTATAAAGCAGACATGCACTAAATGGATTTGGATTAGTCCTTCGTCACAGTGTGTGACCCCTAAGACTCTCTGCGATTTGACCTGGATTTCTTTCTTTATGCCTCTTCCAGTTCTGCTGGCCTTATCTGACAAACAAGCCTGCTAATCTAATCACGCAAATCCCTCTCTACATCAATCTACAGCCCTGCTCAGTGCTCAGACCTGTAGGACGTGCCATTGTATGGCTGTGGCTCAAAACCATTAAATGTTGGGATGAATGTATTTTAAAAAGATTTACATGTTCACTGAAACCAATACTACTTATTAAAAATGAAAATATGTATGAACCTGTAAAAAAACTGACATCAGGGACAACACATTTTATAACATATGTGACCCTGGACCACAAAACCAGTCTTAAGTAGCACAGGTATATTTGTAGCAATAGCCAAAAATACATTGGATGGGTCAAAACTATCAATTTTTTTTTTATGCCAAAAAGCATTAGGATATTAAGTAAAGATCATGTTCCATGAAGATATTTTGTAAATTTACTACCGTAAATATATCAGAACTTAATTTTTGATTAGTAATATGCATTGCTAAGAACTTCATTTGGACAGCTTTTATTTTCTCAATATTTTTTGCAACCTCACATTCCAGATATGCAAATAGCTGTATCTCTGCCAAACATTGTCCTATCATAACAAACCACATCTATTAGGATTGTAACCAAAGAAAAATGTGGTTTTCCAATGTTTTTTTTTTCTTTTTAAAGTGAAAGCAAGTAAAGTAAAAGCCATCTAATTGAGGTTAGATATTACTACATATAATTTCAAACAGAGTCAAAGAAACACATTGCTTCACTTTATTAGCTAGTTCAAGGAAGGTTTTTCCATTATGATGTCAAAAATGAGTCAAGCACAACTTCATCATTTTGATCTCAAAATTTATCCTCTTCTTCTCACGTTTTTCACAGGATTATTCAAATAACTGTTGCCATGGTCTTGTTTATGGATTTGTGATACCAGTTTATTGGAGGCTGATGTAAAATGCATATCTTAGATTATACATAGGCCCATATAGATATAGGCTATATGTTTTATAACTCATCAAACAGCATTTTGACCATAATAGATGCATATTTCTACGCATTTGCACCTCTAAGGCACTGTGACTCAGAACTACAACAATTGTGCAAAAATACCCGCTGTTATGTTGCTGTTTATTATGATTACAGTTAAATATTGCATCTGATCACCATAAATAGTAAATGATGGATCATCTTCCGCCTTTAAATGACTTATATTTTGACAGACACGTCATTTCTTACACAATTTAAATTAATAAGGAGTTAATTGCAGTAAATCCCATTTAAATTAACATTTATTAGCAAATTTATTATAATACCATTTATCATAATATATATAGTTTACCTCGTTTTGCACAACCTTGTTACTTTAGGCGTCTGTAAATATGAATTTTTGTTCACTTCCACGTAGTTTCATGCAGTTTCTCTGAATATACGGAAGCAGAAAGTGTTCAGCTTGACTGAACTCCTCCCCTGATTGCAACCGACTATTGTAGCCGATCAGCAAAGTGAAGCGTGTTTTATGTCGAACGCACCATAATAGTGTTTGCAACTCGGATGTGCTTTCGGATGTGCTTTCAACTCCTCCCCCGACTGCAACCGGCTCTGCTTGCCGTTCATGTCGATCACACCTCAACAGTTGGTTTCAGCCACATATTAAATGGCCAACTTTCGGTTTGCTTGGATAGTTTCCCCTTCACTCTAGTCGACTTTAAAATGAAAGCTGGCACTTTGAAAACGAGATCCTCTTACCTTGGCGAACTTTTTTCGAACTCCAACTTTTCTTGAGATTGAACTTTGGATGACAAACAGTTTGAGGGAACCAGAACGGACGAGAAGGACACATTATGGCAATATGTGGCAGACGGAGTCGGCCCAAGTTCATTTTCTACATTCTCGGGGCTTTTGTACTGGGATATTTAGTATTTCATAGAAACACGCAGAGTGATGTCGGACTGGCGAGCCGAAGAGAAGTTGTCGAGCAGTACAAAAATGTGGACGAGGAATTTTTGAAGAAACCTGTTTACGAGAAGCCTCCTTTGGACATAAATGCTTTGGGAGAGATGGGTAGAGCTGTTAAACTGGACCTGACTGAAGAAGAGAAGCGAGAGGAGGAGGAGAGCATAAAAAAACATCAGATAAACACTTATGTGAGCGATAGGATATCACTTCACCGCAGGCTTCCTGAAAGATGGAACCCACTGTAAGTGCTGTATATGAAGGTTTGTGAGATAACCAGCCTTAAAAGATCATTAAATGTTTGGTATAAGGGTATTATATGGGTTTATTTCAATAGCATCGGAATGTAGAAAGGGATTCACATAGTTTTAATTCCTCCTGATTTATTGCAAGCCTTTGAAGTTTTAAATGCTTTTGTAAACAGTCCCTATCTTGCCTCAATGCCTTATATGCGATTAGAGACAGGGACCGTCTACAAAGTTACAAAGCGGAAGAAAAACGTATAATGTAGTGCTGTCACATCTACTCAGTTTACTCATATAAAGCGTGTACATAAACAAAGATGTTATTTTTAGTGCTGCTGTCAAATCGCGATTAATCGCATCCAAAATAAACGTTTTTGTTTACATAATATGTGTGCTGTGTATATTTATTATGTATTTATAAATACACACATGCACGTACATATTTAAGAAAAAATTTGTTTATATATTAAATATAATATAAATTATATGAATATAAATATATACATGTAAATATTTTCCAAATATACACTGTACATGTGTATTTATATATGCATAATAAATATACACAGTACTCACATTAATATTACGTAAAGAAATAGTTTTATTTTGGATGCGATTCATCGTGATTAATCGTTTGACAGCGCTAGTTTTAATTGGCTACCTTACAATAATTCTGAATTTTTAAAATAATTAATAAAATCCATAGCAGTCATCTAGTCAGACCCCTTTGTGGACACACTGAATAAAATAATAATTTAAAATCAAACAGTAAACCTATAGCTCATCCCGAATCCAAAGGGTGTGCACTGTTATAGCTAAAGAAATATATTTCCAATTAGTTTTACTGTGATAGGTTGATGATAAAATAACAAGTAAAATATTACTGAACAGTTTTATTTGGTAATAAGTTGATTTTGTGTACCATTTATACAATTTTACTAGTTTTTAATGTTTTGTATTTATTGTTTGCATCATGTTTGTTTATTTTATAACAACCGTTAGGGTCGAACAGATGCATTTGTGATGTTTATTTTAAATAGGCCTATGTATTTTTAAGTTGCAATCAATATTTTCTTTTATTTATTTTATGATTTTTTTTTTTTTTTTTTTTTTTTTTTTTTACTGTACAGCACTTTGGTGCAGTTCTGCTTTATAAACATTTTAATCTGATTTTGATTTGATGTTTTGTAATGTGCTGTTGCTGTTTGTATTGCAAAATTGCCCTTTGTTGATTTAGATCATAGACACCTGCATAGACACTGTGCATCTTTACATAGTATAATGACACTGTAATGCATATGAATGCAGTCTGACAACGTAGCAAGCAAAGTATTCTCTAACAAGATCTGTCTATTCAGATGTAGAAACCTGAAATATGACTACCTGAACCTGCCCACGACATCAGTAGTGATAGCGTTCTACAATGAAGCCTGGTCCACACTACTGCGGACAGTGCACAGCGTCCTGGAGACCTCGCCGGACGTGCTGCTGACCGAAATCATACTAGTGGATGACTACAGTGACAGAGGTATGAGTCTGAATGAAAACTTCTCATGCTATCTTTGAGCACACGCTCATCATATGTATTATCATATTAAAAGTATAGCTGATAGTAGTAATAAATGGTATCTGTAATTGTATGACAGTCTGTTTATGTGGAGAAAATCAAAATAAAGTAAGGGGGAAAGATTGTATGTATTAAATCATATTAAGTTGAGCTTGGAGCGTTTTTCATTTGGGACACAACACTAACAACCACGTTAGTAACTAGCTAAATGACTACTGCAACCATAGCTAAATTTGTTACCATGAAGTTTTTTATGTGCAAACGCCACTTCCATTGTGTTCAGAAAAAAGTAAAAATACTGTACTGCTGAACATTTCCTTAGTGAAATGTTTGCTAATTACTAACCAAACAATAACAAACAGATGCAAATAGTTTTTTTTTACAATAACATTACTGTTTACATCAAGGAAAAACTTTGGTAACAGTGGACAAAATGTGCTCCTATTATTTGTGTGTGCAAATCAGACACAAAGTTTCTTTGGATTTACGATTTGTAGTTTTGTGTTTGATTAAAACACAATTTTAGTTTTATTCTGTAAACCACTGGTGACATTTCTTCCAAATGTTAAATAAAAATGTTATTTAGAGCATTTTTTGCAGGAAATGACAGTTGGTCTAAACAACAAAAAAGATGCCATGTTTTTAGACATGTTTATATTCATTTTCTGACAACACAATACCAATGTTTTAACTTCAGAAGTGTTAAGAAATCAATATTTGGCAGAAAACCCCCATTTTTCAGTCACAACAAATGAAAACACTGAAAACACACTCAAAAAGAAGAAAAAACACACTGCTGCTCAAAAGTTTGGGATCAGTAAGACTTGTAATGTTTTTTAAAGAAGTCTCTTATGCTCATCAAGGCTGTATTTATTTGATCAAAAATACAGAAAAAACAGTAATATTGCAAAATGGTATTACAATATAAAATAATGATTTTTATTTTAATATACTTTAAAATATACTTTATTCCTGTGATGCAAAGCTTAATTTTCATCAGCTGTTACTCTAGTCTTCAGTGTCACATGATCCTTCATGATGCCACATGATTTATTATGAATGTTGAAAACAGTTGTGCTGCTTAATATTTTTTTTGGAACACGTGCTACTTTTTTTTCAGGATTCTTTGATCAATAAAAGGTTAAAAAGAACAGCATTTATTTAAAATAGAAAGATTTTCTAACAATATACATTACTAATCAAAATTTTGGGGTCAGTACATTTTTATTCTTTCTTTTTTTTGAAAGAAATTAATACTTTTATTCAACAAGGATGTGTTAAATTAATAAAAAGTGATAGCATAGATTTACATTGTTAGAAAAGATTTATATTTTGAATAAATGCTGTTTTTTTAACTTGTTGTTATTATTATTATTGTTGTTTATTATTATTATTATTATTATTGTTGTTATTCAAAGTATCACACATTCCACAGGTTTCCAGCATTGATAATTCTAATAATAAATCAGCATATTAGAATGATTTTTGAAGGATCATGTGACACTTAAGACAGTAACAGCTGATGAAAATTAAGATTTGCATCACAGGAATAAATTATATTTTAAAGTATATTCAAATAAAAACCATTATTTTATATTGTAGTAACATTTTGCAATATTACTGTTTTTTTTCTGTATTTTTGATCAAATATATGCAGCCTTGATGAGCCTAAGAGGCTTCTTTAAAAAAAACATTACAAGTCTTACTGATCCCAAACTTTTGATTGACAGTGTATATATAAAAACATATAAACATAGAACATCCACAACAATAATGAAACGGTAATAATGAATAAAAATACAAATTTGAAATTTGTACTTTCATTCATAGTAGTATTCATGTTCCATCTATAACTTTAAACTTTAACAAAGAAGAAAAGCAAGAAAATATCTTGAGTAAAATGACATATGGATGTTATCAGAATAGTGTATATTTTTACTTATTCAACAGTAATTAGCTCCAGTTAGGTCCAGTCAAATAAAAAAAATCATTTGTACAACCATCAAGGTTTGAAAACCAATTCTTATCAATGAAATACCACAGCAATAACATTGTCTCGGCTCCACCCTGTGGTGAAACAGCAAGTTGTCCCTTAATACAAGACCAATTAGCATACTTTATTTCTGACCTAAGTTCTAGTTGCCTCCAGCTGTTACTGAGCACTTCTCATGAATTTGACCCACAGATCATTTAAAGGAGCCACTAGAGAACTACATCGCCGATCTCAAAAAGGTGCGTCTAATCCGTGCAAGGAAGAGAGAGGGTTTGGTGCGAGCGCGGCTGCTGGGGGCGTCCATTGCCACAGGAGAAGTGCTGACCTACCTTGATTGCCACTGTGAGTGCCATGAAGGCTGGTTGGAGCCTTTACTCCAGAGGTGAGACTGTTAAACCCCTCTCTTTTTTTTCCATTACAAACTATGCATGCTTAGTGCATAGTTGCATGCCTAAAGTACATGTCGCATCACTGTTTGTTTTATGAGAATTTATATTTATCTCTCCTTTTTTAAATTATCTAAATTGTGTAGAATAAAGGAGGAGCCTTCGGCTGTGGTGTGTCCTGTGATAGATGTTATTGACTGGAACACCTTCCAGTACCTGGGCAACCCTGGAGAACCTCAGATTGGAGGATTTGATTGGCGACTGGTGTTCACGTGGCACACTGTCCCAGAACATGAACAAAAACGCAGAAGTTCTGCCACTGATGTCATCAGGTCTGTGCTTCATGGTTGCACCAAATGGAAGACAATTTGTCATACTAAGGGAAATGTTTAATTTTTGGTCCTGTTCCGGTTTAAAAACGTCACAGCATGACATAGACATGTTCCCTTTAAGATATCATTGACGTGTCAATAGGTTTTGAGCATTGACTAAATCACGAGAGCACTTTCTATGCAAAAAGAGTTCAAAAGCACTCAGCAGAGTGGACCATTTTACAGTTTAAGTTTTTTTTTATTTATGTTCTGGCTGAGAATTGCCTAAAATGTCAGATTTTTGGCTTTGTTTTGATCTGTTGTTTTCGTACACTACCAGTCAAAAGTTTTTGAACAGTAAGATTTTTAATGTTTTGTGAAGAAGTCTCTTGTGCTCACCAGGACTGCATTTATTTGATCCAAAATACAGCAGAAACGGTAACATTTAGAATATTTTTTACTATTTAAAAGAACTGTTTTCTATTTGATTATATTTTAAAATGTAATTTATTCCTGTGATTTCAAAGCTGAATTTTTAGCGTCATTACTTCAGTCAAGCGATTCTTCAGAAATCATTCTAATATTGTGATCTGCTGCTCAAAAAGTTTAGAAGAACAGCATTTATCTGAAATAGAAATTTTTTGTAACATTATAAATGTCTTCAGTATCACTTTTGTTTAATTTAAAGCATCCTTGCTAAATAAAAGTATTAATTTATAAAATTTCTTTTCCAAAAAGAAAAATTATACTGACTCCAAGCTTTTGAAGGGTATAGTGTATACTGTTACAAAAGCTTTTTATTTCAGATAAATGCTGATCTTTGGATTTTTCTATTCATCCAAGAACCCCCCCCCCCCCCCTCAAAAAAAAAAAAAAAAATACTCAACTGTTTTAAATATTGATAATGATGATAATTAAAAATGTTTCTTGAACAGCAAATCAGCATATTAGAATGATTTCTGAATGATCATGTGACACTGAAGACTGGAGTAATGGTGCTGAAAATGTAGTTTTGACCACAAGAATAAATTACATTTCAAAATATATTCAAATAGAAAGCAGTTATTTTACCTGGTAAAATATTTCACATTTTTACTGCTTGCGCTGTATTTTAAATCACATAAATGCAGAAGAGCAGAAGAGAATTCTTTTAAAAAAAAAAAAAAAAAAAAAAACTTACTGTTTAAAAATGTTTGACTGGTAGTGTATTTGCTAAAGGTAATGACTGACAAGTAAGTTGACCAATAGCATGCAAGCAGAGTACATAATTGTCCAATCATGGCATGCAAGAAGATGGATATCTACAGAGAATGGTCAAAACAATGCAAATACACATACATATAATGTATAATGCCAAAACATTAAGACATTTTACATTAAGAAATCCCGGCCATGACATGTCTGGGAAAAACAGGACATATGGTCACCTTAATTTATACAGAAATATTTCCTTCTGTTGCTTTGATTCAGGTCTCCTACAATGGCTGGTGGTTTGTTTGCAGTCAATAAGAAGTACTTTCATTACCTGGGCACATATGACACAGGAATGGAGGTGTGGGGTGGAGAGAACCTGGAGTTCTCATTCAGAGTAAGTGTGTTTGTTGAACTTTTCTGTAAAAATGTTCCTCTCGTTTCTCTCCAAGTTTCCTGAGGGGAGAAAGCCTTTGGGCAGATGGTTACAATCCTAGTTTAAAAACTGTGCGATGAGTCACACAAGGTTAGGAGGTCAGTCAACACCTTTATTAAGTGTCTGCCAGCTAGAATGATGACTAATGCGAGCTCTGCTGTTTATGCAGCATTTACTTGCTCATAATTTCTCTGATTACTCGGCTCATCCCCTGAAGGATTCTAGTACTGTTACATATACAGCAATGGTTCACTTGTTTTTAAGTGGCCTGAATGTCAGGAGCTGTGTTTTAACCAAATTTCAGCAAGGAGCGTCACAAAGACCAGACAGCTGCTCGGTCAATGCAATGTGACCAGCCTATTTCTGGATCCATCTATGGGATGGAACTCTGTGTGATTTTTACAACTGTGAAACCTAGAATGGGATAGTTTACCCAAAAATGAAAATTCTGTCATTAATTACTCTCCTTCTTGTCGTTCCAAACCCGTAAGACCTTCGTTCATCTTCAGAAGTTCATCTTTCTGACCCTGCATAGACAACAACGAAACTGACACGTTCAAGGCCCATAAAGGTAGTAAGGACATTGTAAAATAGTCCATGTGACATCAGTGGTTCAACCGTAATTTTATTTTATTCTCAATTAGATATGAAAATACTTTTATGCGCAAAGAAAACCAAATTAATGACTTTATTCAACAATTTCTTCTGTTCTTGCGTTAGAAGGTATCAATTAAATAAGTTACTATTTACTATGTAAATTGTAATGATTTAGCACAGTAACCAAATCTGATATTATTACTGTTTCAAATGTATAAAATTGGTTGAATTAATCATCGAAACCGAAACCAATAAATCAAAACTAAATCTGCATATTGTGAAAAATCTTATTATCTAGAGTTTTTTTCCTTTTTTCTCAGCACTAACCTTTAGCTTGCTTACTGAGGATATTATGGCGATTTTGTCTGTAAAGATGCTTTGGAGCAATTATAATAATTAGGAGAAAAAGTTGCACAGAAAAACTATAACAAAATAAATATTTTCCTGATTATACATTTGAAGTCAAACGTTCACATACACCTTGCAGAATCTGCAAAATGTTAATTATTTTACCAAAATAAAAGGATCATACAAAATGCATGTTATTTTTATTTAGTACTGACCTGAATAAGATATTTCACATAAAAGACATTTACATACACATTTTTTACGCAGGAAAAAATAATAGTTGAAATTATAAAAATGACCCTGTTCAAAAGTTTTCATACACTTGATTCTTAATACTATGTCGTTACCTGAATGATCCACACACAGCTGGATTTTCTGATTTGTAATAGTTGTTCATGAGTCTTTTGTTTGTCCTGAACAGTTACACTGCCCACTGTTCTTCAGAAAAATCCTTCAGGTCCCACAAATTCTTACATTTTTTTTTTTTTAAGCATTTGAACCTATTCCAACAATGATGATTTCCATCTTTTCACACTGAGGACAACTGAGGGACTCGTATGCAACTATTACAGAAGGTTCAAACGCTCACTGATGCTTCAGAAGGAAACACAATGCATTAAGAGCCGGGGGGTGAAAACTGACCAGAATGAAGTGTACATTATACTTATTTCTGTTTTTTCATTTAGTACTGCCCTTCAGAAGCTACAGAAGATACTTGCATGTTTCACAGAAGACAAAATAAGTTAAATTTACCCTGATCTTCAAATTCAAAAAGTTAATGCATCGTTTTTCCTTCAGAAGCATCACTGAGTGTTTGAACCTTTTGTAATGGTTGCATGTGAGTCCCTCAATTGTCCTCAGTGTGAAAAGATGGATCTCAAAATCATACAGTCATTGTTGGAAAGCTTTCAAATACAAAAAAATGCTGAAAAACCAAAGAATTTTTGGGACCTGAAGGATTTTTCTGAAGAACAGCCTGCAGTTTAACTGCTCAGGACTCATGAACAACTCATGAATCATTAAACAAAAACACACAGCTGTGGATTATTCGGATAACAACACAGTATTAAGAATTAAGTGTATGTAATCTTTTGAATGGGGTCATTTTTATAAATTCAACTATTATTTTCTCTTGTGGACTATATGTAAATATATTTTATGTGTAATATCTTATTCAGGTCAGTACTAAATAAAAAAATAATACGCGTTTTGTATGATGCCTCTCATTTTGCTAAAATAATTACCATTTTGCAGATTCTCCAAGGTGTATGTAAACTTTTGACTTCAGCTGTATTTTAAGAATAATTTGCTTTAGCTTTAGTATAGTGACAGTACAAAAGCCATTTATGTAATCACTTCACACAGAAACGGATCTGTACAAGAAAATATACATCTGGGAAATTATAATATCTGGGGGTCCGAATTAAAGCAGCATTTGATCTGCCTAATTCCAAATGTACCCATGATGCCTAAAATGCTGCCCACATTTTATTACGGATGGCTAATCTATTTCCTGTCTTGGTGTTTTTCAGATCTGGCAGTGTGGAGGGAGTCTGGAAATCCATCCTTGCTCTCACGTGGGTCACGTCTTTCCGAAGAAAGCTCCATACTCGAGAAACAAGGCCTTGGCCAACAGCGTGCGGGCGGCAGAAGTCTGGATGGACGAATACAAAGAAGTGTATTACCATCGCAGCCCTCATGCTCGTCTGGTACGCCTACTTGTGTGGTCTGTTGCATAACTCTTTCTTTGTTTGCATGTCTGCTTGTTTTCAAAGAAAGCGTTTATCACACTGTCTATCTTTGAGAGTAGTCTGGATCGACATTGACACATAGCTCTTGTGAAAGATGCACATTTTCTTTGCACAAATCTAGATATTTCCTCACCTACTTGGACGGAATCTGTTGATAAGCTCTAAAACTCCTCAGGTGACATTGGTGTGAAATTACTACAGTGAGAAGTGGCACCTCTTTCAGCCATGTTTGTCATTTAGCCGCCCTTGTGGCGGCTCCCCACCGAGCCCTGTAGTTAAAGAGAGAGGTGCTCTTGATGACAGATCGGGTAACCCTTTTCTCTCTAAACCTTGGAGATGTTGCCAGGTTGGCACCGCCAACTCGAAATCTATCTGATGTGATGCCAACAGATAAGGCTCTCTCTCTCTTTGGGTATAAACCACAGGCAAACATTGGCCTTGCCAATGTGGATCAGGTTTGACAACCTTCATACTCCGCTTCCACGCAAATTCGTAAGAGGATCGCTCTCTCTTTCACTCTCCGAGTCTCACGGCATATTTTATTCATGGTCAAAATCTCTGTCGATTGTGCCACAGAGTCCTAAAGATCAACAAAACGGGGCTCTGTGATGGATCTCGATGATCAGAAAGCTTAATTTGACAGCCGCTTGATTGAGCGTGTAGCTGGACGGTACGTGCCACCACAGGACTTTGTCGAGACTGAAGCCTGATCACAGACGGATCATCAATGGGTGTGATGTTGTGCCACCCGGCTGGCACTCACAGCGGGGCCGTACGTTATT